>LS827622.1:104650-117679 GCA_900490955.1 Micoletzkya japonica
TACACGAAATCTTATACGATGTACTTATAAATGTTATACGACGAAATCTTGTACGATCTCCTCATATGATTGCCGAATTCCTCACATAAATGAACGTTGATTATGCTAATCCCTATACACAGAACACATGACAAGAACTGCTTGATTAGCTTACGATACTCATATGAGAACAAATATGTTTACAACGTTCATGTACTGAGTGACGTCTGAATAGACATCAGTCGCAGTATACCTGTAAGATATTGGTGGCGCAGTGGTTAAGGCGGTCGTCCCCCAACAGAAGTCATGCGAGTTCGCTACCCATAAGCGTCGGATTTTTTGCTCATTTGATTTATGCCAAGTTTGAATTCCCGCCTCTTCAATATCAGGGTTAGCCTTTCCTCTCGGGCTGTAGGGCCGATGGAAGCGTATATCGACAAATGATGCACTTGATCGTATGGAGAAGGACATGCTCTATACGATCAATGCTACCCCCAACCGATCCTAATCTCGTGTCCGGGCTCCTTTAAATCATCTGCAGTGGTGTCCCTTTTATAAACTAGTTTTATAGCATGTAAAAATGATGGGCAGAAAATGGGTCGTAAATATGGTAATTTCAGCTTCCGGAAAAAATTTTTAAAAAAACTAAGGAAGTGCGAATCGCGACAAAGTCACGCAGTCTCTTATCTATGTTTGAACAGGATTGGCACAGGAGAATTTTTATAAGTTTAGTGAGAAACATGAAAATTAGTTACGAACACGTTCGTTCTTTTGGTCGACATGAATGAATTCTACACTGATCACCGAAAGTCTGCTGCATTTTACACTCATCATGAAGCCTAACCTTGAACAGTGAGAAGCTTGAAACAAATGTCCAGCTCAAAACCATCCTGCTCAGAACCAACTTCCTACTTCCCTTCAAAGTTTATAAATACCCATGCAAACACATATTCCTCTTCTTGCGTCCCATCTTTCCTCTCCATATTATGGTATAAACCCCTCGTCTCCCCCCCCCCCTCATACCCCCACCCTATTCATACAAGTTCGTTCTACAAGTGTACTTACCTCCTCCTCTTCCTCCCCCTCACAGTCAAGTGAAGAGAGTGCCATCTGTTTCTGTTTCTACTTTCGGCTCTTCTCCTTCTCCTCTCCCCTCCCTATTCCCTATCTACTCCTTCAGTTCCCCTTTCCCTTAGATACTTGCCCCTCATCATGCCGTGCTCGGGTTTCTGTATTTAGCCTCTTCGCTGTTATTACGCAAACCTTATGAATTTAACCATTTACCCATTTTGATAATTTTAATGGTCATGGCACAATAAATCTATTGGGCGGTGAGTACAGAGAGTACTCCTCTCCGGAACGCCTGCACGCAATAAGTACGATTGAGGATAGCGTTCCGTACCTCGTCACATTCCTATTTCTGGCGAGATAGCGAAGCGGCATGAAGAGAGTACAGACAAAGTATTACAAGTTCCACAAAAGTTGACAAAAAGTACGCAAATGATTGCGAACTGTCTATGCAAATACGGGCGCTGATCTACCTCTCCGGCTCCATTTTTCTTGCGATTCTACTAATCCCTGCCATGGTCACACGTAAGGAGTCAATTGGACAGTGTAATGAGCGGGAATAGTTTGTTATTTCAATCAAAAGTATTAAATTGTTCCGTTTTTGAGGACAACTCCCGTGGAACCTGTAATAGGAACGCGCGCTTACAGCCGGAACTTTCGCCCGCAATATTCGCATACATGAGCCATCCTTACTTGTGAGTCACCCAACTCTACTCTAAATACCTTCCCCCCCCCCTTCATCGACCCTAATCCCCCCTTCCCTTCTCCCTCATTCCCCCCTCACATCTCATCTAGATTCCCGAAATCTGGCTCTGAACACACTCTCTCTCTCTCTCGCTACACAATGGCGCGCACGCTTGGATTGTCGCTAACTCTGCTTCTCTCTCTGGTCTCTCCTCTCCCTCCATATCTCTACCCTGTACTCTTTATCTCTGGTCTCTCTCTCCCTCTCTCCCTCTCTCCATCACCCTGTACTCTCTTTATTCAAGGTGGCGCGGATAATTATTGGTCACTTCTACATGCACCACAGAGAGCGATGGAGGCTAAGGAGAGCCAGAGTGCAGAGAGACCAGCGACGGGTCAGAGACGCAGACAGTTAGACAGACGGTAATCCCCCCCCCTCTGCTCTTTAAGCTGAACAAAGCGCCTCGGGGCAGGTAGTAGTGGGTGACCAGTTGGTTATTGTTCTGCGGCCAGCTATGAGCACGACTGTATGCCCCCCTTTCCTCTTCCCTTTTACCTTTTTTTACCTTGCCGTCGGTAGACCTATTGTGAATCATCGCCCATAGACTACCTAGAGTTCGCTATTTTTATCAGCTGCTATTTCTGCTGTCAGTAAGTATTACAGGTTCCACGGGAGTTGTCCTTAAAACGGAACAATTTAATACTTTTGATTAAAATTACAAACTATTCCCGCTAATAACGCAGTCCAATTGATTCCTGACGTGTTACTATGGCAGAAATTCATAGAATTGCAAGAAAATTGGAGCCGGTGAGGCATATCAGCGCGCGTATTTGCATAGACAGTTCGCAATCGTTTGCGTAATTTTTGTCAACTTTCGTGGAACTTGCAATAATACCGAATATCAGGCGCGATGGAGCCCAAAAGTGAGAGGATTGTCTATATTTCGGAATCAAAGCAACTATTCCGCTGCAGATATTATTGGCGAAAAAATATCCGTCAGTAAACTCATTCCTTCTTCTGTCTGCACACTCTTCATGGCGCTTCGCTCTCTCAAAACTGGGAATGAGACGGCTGACGGGACATCTTACTCAACCTACGTGTAATACTGTATTCGTCTGATCGACCTATGTGCCCCATCACCCCCCTACAGAATCAACTCCTCTCCCCTCCCACTTTTCTCCACTCTCAAGAGATCAAGTATTTCTTATTGTACCCGCTCTCTTTCCCCCTCTCAATCTGTGTCTGTCACTGTGATTCACTTCCTCTTCGCATGACTCCGTTCTCTCCCTGAGAGAGCGATCCTCTCAATCGGATATTCGGTGTCGCTTTCGCTTTCGTTTATATATTTATAAAAATAAATAAATAATCTTTTTCCGTTCTGTTTGGGACTCTGAATCGCCTTATATGCAAGTAGAGAGTATGCAAGTATATCGCGCTACGAGAATTGTGTAGTATGCTGAGAGTATGCAAGTATATCGCGCTACGAGAATTGTGTAGTGGACAGGAGTATAACAACGAACTGCTTCGAAATGGACATGTACAATTATCTGAGAGTATGCAAGTATGAATATTGAGACGCATGGCAAGGGAAGCATGGACAGGGAAGGTCGAGAAGTGGGCAATCGTCGCGTGCCCTTGTTATGTGCATTTATAGGACGAAAGCCGATCTTACAAGCTGCTCGTATAGGGGTGGGGTGTATGTGACCCCCCCCCCTCTACTTGATGCATAGATAATTTGCATGATATTTGCATTACAAGTTCATTGACAATAAAGCGAATATTTTAATAGATATGTTCAAGCAGCTCTTACAATGTCTAAGCGAAAAGCACCTATTATTGACGAAAAATGTTCCGTCAGTAAACTCATTCCTACTTTGTTTGGACCCTCTTCATTCCGCTTCGCTCGCTCATCGGAAGTAGGAATGAGTCGACCGACGGAACATTTTCGTCAACCATAGCAGACGGCATCTCTGTAAGATTTTTCTAAAAGGCTAGGAAATCATTTCCCTAGAAATGTGGTGGAAATTTTACAGGAAATTTTAATGCTCGTATCGTGTAGTATTCCATTGCTTTATCCAAATGGGCTAGGGAATGCTCGCTCACAAATGTATGCACTGATTCCCCCACCCGCTAGTTGTCCTCGCCAGCCCCGTCTGATCTCTCGTAAAGAAGTTGAATGATGTTCGCGGTGTCCATTTCTCTTTGCCCTCTCTCCCCTCTCCCTTCCTCTCCTCTCCCCACTAAACCAACTCTTCTTCCTCCCTCTCAGCCTCGGTTTGTGTCCAATGTCATTACGTGCCATTCGCTTCATTGGCCCACTGAGGGGAATCTGAGAAACGCTCCGGCGACTTGTCTTTGCTTATTGGCGAGAAGCTTTAGTGAGGAATTATAATATTGGTGAGGAACCGTTCGGATCATTTAGTTTCACGATAAATTCATGATCTACCAACGTTCTATCCCTTGTTCTCGTCTTGAATTTTTTAAAGTCACCCTTGATGTAATATAACATTGCTATTATCTTATTGACATACCGTAACCCAACATAAGTATCTAAGCCTCAAAGCGCTCATGATTATGCCTATTATCGCACTCGTCTTCCTACCTACCTATCCCTCGTTTTTCCAGAGACCATGAATACCGAGTCAATAAAAAAAGCTAACCCAAACCCCATCCCATGTATTATCTATATCTGTATACTCTACCTATCTATCTACACCTTCCCCAGTCTTTCCCTCGACTGAGTCAGCTGCAAGCACAGCAAAACGCGCGTCTTTTCGTATGTCTCACCCTGCCTATTGGCTGACTCATCTCTCACTTCTTCAGCCTTGTCGCCTCTCGGGGAACCTATACCAGAGGTAATATAATATATTCGACAACTTGCGATTTCACGTTGAAAGAAAACTTTACGCATGATAGAGTAAAATGCTCCGGCAATATTAGTCAGTCCTGCTACCTATTTCCGACGAGAGGCTGAAGCAGGATGAAGCGAGTTCAGACAAAGGAGGAATGAGCGTTTACAGGCGGAACATTTTCGTCAATGATTATTGTTCCCACTCGAAAACCCAGTCTTGGTCCAGTTCAGCTGCCATGCCCCATCGCCCAGCCCCGTCCTTACCTTTCTATTTTGTTTTGTTTGTCCTTTTCCCTCACCTCTCTTGTCACGCTCCCTGCGGGGCACAGTTGTTCTCGTTACCTCTTAACACTCTCTCTCCCTCTCTCTGTCTCTGTCTCTCTCCCTCTCCCTCTCCCCCCTCCCTAATTCATGTGGTCCCTCCTGATCAGTAATAATCCAAGGCCACTCCCCTTCATATCCCTGTGTTCGTTCTCATATAATACCTTCTCCTAATCCCCTTTTATCACCCCTCCAATCGACCGTCCAACCGCATACTCTCACTGTCCCGATATCCTCTTTGCTGCGCGTTGATCCTCTTATCTTTTGTTGTATCATTTACCTGTTAATATTTTCACTACCTTCTTATCTTTAGTGATGAACTAACCATAGTGTTCTGACAACAGTGAAAATGTTAAGCGAACGAGATGCCGAAAAATAACCCTGATTTCGGTAGGAATTCTCGCACGATAAACACCGTATCCTAAACATTTTGGCTTGCTCGCTTAACATTTAAAACATTGTGTAACAGTAAGAGCTCGTTGAACATATCCCTTAAAAAAATTTAGGACCTAAATTATCAATAATTAAAATAAAAAAATTGTCTCCTTAATCTCTAGTTAATCTCCGATCCCCACTATCTAACTTGCCGTGTCATCGCTTCCGTTGTCTGCTCTTCCAATCAAACAATCGGACTAGTACTCGGAGGGTGAGATGAGAGAGAGAGATCGCGAGAGATTGAGGGAGGAATGCTTGGGGAAAAGGCTGATTCACCGCCGCCACATCACCGTCTACTCATTACACAATGGCTAATGATACGAGCTCGACTGTCGGGAGCGCGCATTTTAGTTTACCTTAATTTATTCCAATCTCAAGACGGAGGCCAATCGGAAGCATCAGAACAGGGCCATCGACCGACCAGCCTACAATCAGATGCTTTTGACGAGAACGTTCCGCCGGTAACCGCCCATTCCTACTTCGCCTGCGCTCCCTTCACATTTAGCGCTTCGCTCTGTCGTCGTAACCAATAGGACTTGAAGGCCAAGCCCGATATATACTGACTCTCATCATTCTTCCATGCTCATCACCACTCTCTCGGTCTCATAATGCAATTGAAAGGTTTGGTTTTCATAGCCCAGTAAACAACATTAACTGTCTGCCATGGTATCACGTATGAACCGGGTGTCTTGAAGTTCATCACGATCGTTTGGTATATTCTCCACCTATTCGCGGGGTTCATCCTTGATTAATTTTGTGATGCTATTTCTGCTCCGCCACATAATACTATACCCGCGTCATTCGTAGGACTCTCTTGCCTGATTATCGTGCCACTACCACTCTGTGGCTATCTGTCACAATATTGCCGTCTGCCAATCATCTCATTCTGCATCATTCGTTGCCGGCAAAGCCATCCTGGCTGTACACAATTTGTAGACAGATAGATTTTATGCAGCCGCAAATAGCAACGCAAGGATTTTTATTTATTTATTTATCGTATACGCGTGTAGTTAGCGCGCGCTCGTTGGGGGGGACAGATAGGATATTGCACGATAAATTATTATTCTGTCTTTGTTATTGCCGAGCAAGCCTCAGGAACGTCAATTTCGCTATTCTGATCTCTAAAATCTTAGCTAACAGCCGAATCCTAATCACCATCAAGCAAACAAGCCGCCGTTCCATTGTCCATTGTTATCCACTACCCGCCCCTCACCTTCCCATCAATCTCTCCTCCTCCCCGATTCTTCAATTCATCGGTCACCCCTGCTCTCAACTTTGTTCCACGCCATTCAACCCCCCCCCTTCTCCTCCTCCTTTAATCTTGCTCACAGAATGCTTGTCCATTATAAGTCAAGGTCCCCGCGTTCGTTCATTTGCATTCTACCCATCCCTCGCGCCGTTTGCCCTCTTCTTATTTATCCGTGTCAATCACATAGCAGAGGACCCAGACAAGAGCCTCATTCTTTATCCACACTATTATCTGGTGTCCACTATTATCTACCTTTATCCACTATTATCTACCGAAATGGAGCGGGTTTATAGTGGAATAAACCGGTCCATCAGTTGCTTTGGTTCCAAAATGAGTCTAATTCTCTCACCTTTGCACACTCTCTCGCTTGATGTTCGGAATTATCTACTGACATATCTTTTTATTCCACTATACCCAGTTCAAAGTCAGTGCAAAAGATTTTGCTTGTAGCGCAATTCTGCCGATCAACAGTATCTATTCTAGCTAACAATGAGCTCTGCCCATAATAGCTCCATACCCAGTTCCCCTCTACCAATCGGCTGTTCGCTCTCCCCTCGCCACTTCACAGTTGTCGTTAGAGTCGGTCAATCCCCGCTCATCCCCCCCTCTCTTCCCTTTTTCTGCTTTTTGCTACCGTGTAAACGAGGTGATGAGAGGGAAAGAGAGGGAGAGAAGGGAAAGGAGGGAAAGAACAAGAGGACAGGGTGGAGGAAACACAGTTAGTTGAGAGACTTAGAGCTGGCCGCTTCAGCAGCCAACCCCCTGTGTTGATCTTGCCGTTCTTCTAGGGTTTGAAAAGCCAAGCGCGATTAGCGTATTATAAAAATCTCGTCATTCTTCCATTCTATTCATTACTCTCTCGGTCTCATAATGCAATTAAAAGGCTTGGTTTTTCAAACCCTACTTTGTTCATACTTTGTCGCCATTTGCCCTTTTCTTTCCGAAAATGCCATAAAACCCCATAGCCTCTTCTATATTATTTGCAAATTTAGAAATGCGAAACATACGCATCAGAGCAATGATTTACGATCCCTGCTGCCGAGCTTGACACCCTAATTGTAGCTACTATTCCACAGTCTGTCTCTCTCCTCTCTTCTCTTTCTCAATTGCCACACGCAGACCATATGCCGTGTGGCGCGTTTCAATAGGCAAGGCCCTTGAGAGAAACGAAGAGTGTCTTTGCCAATTCAATCTCTGACATGCCCTCTTGATTGCTGCGTAATTATTGTAAATTTTAATAATGTATTATTATTAATACAATAGTGAGGGGAAGAACTGGAAAGCGAGCATGTGGCCGCCACACTTCGATATTTTTTGCCCGGCCACAAGGAGGCTTGGGAGTGCGAAGGTTAGTGTGGTAGTTAGCGTGACTAATCGGACACGTCGCCCGCGTAGAGTGCACTCGAGGCACGCGCGTGATGTGTCTGTAGGTGTTGCGTATATTTGGCAAGCGTAGAAGTCTTTCAAAATTAAAATGTAAATAGCTATCCTACCGCTATGTAGGTGCACGCAACTCAAATTCGCTAAAACTGAAAAAATAAACCCGGATAAATAGTTGACTCTTTACTCCCGTTTATCTCC
Source organism: Micoletzkya japonica (assembly GCA_900490955.1). NCBI lineage: Eukaryota > Metazoa > Nematoda > Chromadorea > Rhabditida > Diplogasteridae > Micoletzkya > Micoletzkya japonica. Next base: position 112,820 of record LS827622.1, read on the forward strand.
ATGCCTGCATTGCTTCCCCTATCATTTACTCATTCCGAGCATCGATCGCTTATCAGCTTACCTGATCGCATATTGAACGTTCACGATGAGGGTCTCATTGACATTGTAATATTTATCTTTAAAAAATTTTCTTCTCTTTTTATCTTTCCATCTTTTGGGATTGTAAATTTCCCTGTTTTACCTGTCGAAAAGCTGCAATTCCGTCATTGACTCACTCTGGCACATGATTCGTTCTTTCCATCACCATATCTGCGAAAGAGCGGGATCATAGCTGATTGTTATTTAGCAGAATCAGCAAAACAAGAAAAAAGCGACTCTGTCACTCTTCCCCCCCCCCCCGATTGACCCTCTCGTCCTTCTCAGTAAGGATTAGCCTGAATCACCCCCTCTCAGCCCTTCAATCATGGTTTCCCTTTGTGAACTCGTCATTTTACTCGTTTTCCCTAGTTTTCACGAAAAAAATCGTTTATGGCTGACCGTATAAACATAAAAAGATCAATTGCTCGCCTTTTTCGCGCTATATCCTTTTACGTCTTTCTTATCATTTCTCTTTGCAACCGCCGGCCTTTCGGCATATCTTGTTTAGAGATCTGCAATCGAGTCCTTTTGATGCGGGTCTATCTATGCTTCACGCATCAATCATAACCGCGACGTTCAATCATAACCGATTTCCAATTTCTCCCTACATTTTGTCGTAATATTATCTCAGATCTCTCGAATAACCTTCCTGTGCCGTCCAAGTCCTCCAATATTACCACAGCACCTCCACCTCTCCCTCCCTAACTTCTTCCGTAATCTCCCCCTCTCCGTTTCCCTCGTATCCAGTTAGGCCCCCCCCAGCAAGCTGATCCTGAACAAAGCTTGCGGTCTGTCAGTCTGTCTGTCCATCCTGTGTATTTGTGCATTTCTGTCTGTCTGTCTGTCTGTCTGTCAGTAACGCTTTTCGGTGTCTGTATGTCACGCGTGCGCGTGCGCCGGCGGCTTACAAGCTTTGGCGCCTCAGGGCGGGTAAAGAGGGGGAGGGAGAAGAGAGAAAGAGGAGCGAGACACAGGGATACGTAAACAGAGAAATCCATCGGAAATCGCATTTTTCACTTTTTACAAAGATTTCATAACATTGATCAAGTCGAACCGCGAGTATTCTTATTTATTTGTGTTCTGCATCAGAGTCGCCAGGTACATTGCCAAAGGAGAGCGTAATACTTGATGCAGAACTGTAATATTTATCTAAAGTACATGCAGTTCTGAATTCACCGAGTCCCATTATATGCGTTTGTTCTTACTATCTATGCCAGCAGAAATGCAGGATAGCTGAAAAAGTTCCTTACACAAGTTGTCTATCCTTCTTGCCAACCGCCCTACACTCACCGAACAATATGTTCCCCAGTGGAGCATTTGAGGGATCTCCACTTCAAATCTTAATACTTCCCTAGGAATTCCCGGCATATTTCCGCAGTTTTACTACATTTTTGCGAGCTAAGACCTAATATTTAAGCTGTTTTAAGCTTTATGTGGATATCTAAATTGAGGTATTCTTGAGACAATCGCCAGAAACAAAGGATGGCACGTACACAGACAGACAACGCGTAGCGTGTACAAACACACAAACACCCACAATCCGGTTCCAGAATGTCTCTTTGCCCGAGGCGACGGCGCTTCTCCTTTGCGCGTGGCGGATTTACCGGAGAGAAGAGAGAGCGCAGAAAAGCGAGAGGATTAGAGAAAGAGAGACAGAAGCGAGAGAGTGGAGGAATGGAAGAGACGGGACGAGAAAGAGGGGAAAATCGGAAGCTTCGCGTAGCCGTGTGCACTTGTTTCTTAGCCCTTCTTTATTTTTCCGCTCTTTACCTTCTCTCTCTCTCTCTTTCTGTTCCTCTTTTTACCTCTTTGTCTCTCGCCCTCTCCCTCCCCCAATCACTCTCTCTCTTTGTACTCTCTTCACCGAAGACGTGCCACCAGTCACGTTATTCTTAGCACCTGCGCTTTGTGTTAGACAGTAGAGATCTGCCATCGAATCCCTCTCGTGCTTATCTTACATGCATCATTCATAACCGCAACGCGCCTCGTAGCCAAAAGCAATGAAGCATACATTGGGCTCGCGATCTCTACTAGACAGTTCCCTCATTCATCCCTTCGTCTTTTTTTCTTATCGTTATCTTTCATTTTTATGCAATTCAGGCCTTGTTGCCATAGCTTCTTTCCTAGTCCGTATGACGTCGCGCGTACTTTTTAAGCGAACCAGAACCCTCCTCTAAGTAAAGATAGAGCGGTACCTAGAGGGAGAGAGTAGAGAGAAAGAGAGAGAATGAGAGAGAGTAGAGAGAAACAGAGAGAGTAGAGAGAAAGAGAGAGAATGAGAGAGAGTAGAGAGAACCAGAGAGAGTACAGAGAAACAGAGAGTAAAGAAGTAGGTAGTGGGAAGGCCATTCCCGCTGCGAGTCTATCGTGACACACGCACTCTCTCCCTATCTTTTGGAGAGGTTCTCTACCTCCCTTGGATTCCCTCGCTCCTCTCCCCCCCTTACCTTCCTCTCTTATTTCTCTCTCCCTCAGTCTTACCTCTCCCTCCCATCCCCCTCCTCGACTCGATCCCCTTGTTCCGTACAGTAATCGCATGATTCGCTCACGTCGCTGCTCTTGCTCTGGTTTCCTAGCCTATGGGCTCTTCTTCTCTTGCAAACTGTCCGCTCTAGAACCATCATTTTTTCCAGAATTTATGCTAGAATTTTTTGCCCGACTTTTTCGCTAGAATACATTGGTTGAACATGCGGAACTTGCAAGTGTGAGAGCATGAGATATTCGGAAGTTTATCGCGTTTCTATCCGCAGCTGCATAAAGTTTATCTAAAGTAACCGACACGTCATCTTATTCCAATATTATTTTATCAACTCAAATGTATGGCTTATCCATGATACCGTTTTAAAAATAAAGAAGGCTCTGTTCCATTCAAGCCAGTGTTATCTCTGCCATGCCATCACCCCCTCTCCTCCCTTTCCCCCTGCTAATCTCCTGCTATGTTCACACCTTTTTATGTGCTTCCAGCCCCCTTCCGTCCTAGTCTCTCTTTCTTTCTTTTTCTCTCCTTATTTATTTCTCTCCCTGATCGCCCGCCCGCTATGCTCTATTTTGACTGTCTGTCTGCGCACTGGAGATGGACCTATCTATCCCTCTGCCATATATTATTATATATTGTTATATAACATTCATTATTCATTTGTGCTCTTCATTTTTCCTCTCACTCGTTGCCCGCGGGATACTCCACTAATCGTTGATCTATGAATAAATATCACCAATTCAGGTGCCACATATCCTCTCGCGCCAGAGGAACCGGTGCGCGGAACTTCGGTCGCAGGTACTTGAAATGAAGAAATTTATTTATTTTTTGCGCTTTGTGATCAAGCAATAAGGCGAACAAACTGGTCCGTTGATTTCGTTAGGTTCCGAATGCGTCGAATTCTCTCGTCCTTGTACACTCCTTCCGAATAACATAAGGAAGCCCTACATTTTGACATTTCTGCTGCTTTTGTTCAGAAAGAAAGTTGAAAAATGTGACATAGAAAGCAAAAAAAAGAAAACAACGCAAAGCAAAATAAAACACAAAAAAAACATTAATAAAAAGAAAGCGCAAACTAAAACCCACCATGTTCAGAATCGGGCCCTCAGGGGGGCGGGATGGAGCCCGAGAAGAGTCCGGCAACGTTCGAACCGGTGCACGAAAATGAGGTGAGCCTATCAGTACGTTTCCAATTTACGCGCATTGTTCCTACCTTGCTTGGATTCATTTATGTGCCCGTGCAATCTGCACCTTATAAGGCATACCGTCAAGCAACTCCATCTACCGCACTTGCCGTGTATAAGGAGTGATGACTTTTATTATTGTTCCCTTCCACTTACTGACCGTCATAGTGCCAGATCGCACGTGTTTGCCGTGTCTACTTCCTGAAATGCCTGCGCAATATGCACTGGAATCGCCGTTTCCTATGAGCGTAGATATGGTTGCGTATTCTATGCACCTCTTCTACATTTCTCCGGTTCTCCCTTTACCAGTCTACCTACTTCTCCACTCCCGCACCTCCCATCATTCCCATTTCCCTCTTAGGAATTCCTTTGTCTCCCGTTCTTATCACCCGTTCTCCCCTGTGCATACCTACCGTACTCCGCTAAGTGCTTGATGTGTCTGTCTTGAGGACACACACACATACATACATACACACACACACAAACAGTACAACTAGAGAAACCAACAGTCTTTCTGAACGTTTATGCACCGAACGAAATCGCCTCCAGCTATGTGGCGAATGTTCCACGGGCTGAACTTTAAATTGCACTAACCATTTGCGGTAAGAGAGTATTTGCGGTTTGCAGGCTAGAAAGATAAAGCAAAATAACTGCGGAACGGAAATTTGAATGCCCGTATGGACATTAAATACTACAATAAAGTCCCTCCCCCCCACCGCACCCTTCATTGTCCTCCCATCTCCAGGCTCCCAATTCCTTCCACATGTCATGTTCCTCCTCCTCCTCCTTCTGGTCGCCTTTGATCTCCTCTTTGCTTTACGGCCATCCAATGGGTAAGAGATGGCCATCACAGGAATGAGATAGATACCTAGGATTGACTCCTATGAGGGGGGCGCACCGCAGTTACGTTAGCAACCCACAAAAATATTATGAAGTACGCGTAGCAAAGACATATCTTCCCAAGAAGCTTCTTGGTCGATCTATGCTAACTATGTATCATTCCAATAAATCGATCCTTGCAACTTGTCGCAAACCCTGCAAAATGCCCTATCTGACCTGTCATTCTCCTCTCTTCTTCCTCACCTCGTTCAAAGTCTTTATGCCCCCCCCCCCTTCTCGTAT
>LS827622.1:139885-167009 GCA_900490955.1 Micoletzkya japonica
CCCCTGCATCTCGTATTTCATAGCCCTTGCATTTTACAGCTTTTCGTGCTGCTGCTTTATTGCGCACGCTCACGCGCGCTTTTTTATGCGTTATTGCGGCGACGAATGAGCTGTGTAGGAGTTCGTGCATTGGACTTTGATCTTTGATCTTTGATCTCTGATCTCTGATCTTTGCAGTTCTTCCAAGTGGCGAACCCGCTGTTCGACGACTTCTTCATGTACCGAGGCGGCGACACCGTCGATCCCTTTGGAGGTACGCGGGGAGAAGATACGGATTGAATACTGAAATAGTACCGGTGGCGTTGCTCAGTATTTACCCCCAAGAATCCGTTACTTTGTTTTAAAAAAGCACTTGTCTCACTGTTGCACGCTCTCTCGCCTGATATTCGAAATGACCTGCTGTCGTATCTTGTTATTCCACTATATATTATCGGTTTGGGGTGTTAAACAATGCTCTAATATGAAAATCATTGGCAAGCTTCTGAACGCCAAAAGCACTCACAAGGAACAAAAATTGTCAGATCGCCGTCGCCGTATGTTCTCGAACTTTGGCTTCGACGACTTCCCCGACGCCCGGCCCCTCCACTCGAGCGGGTCGTCTGCGTCGTTAGGTGAGATCAAACATCAAAGATCAAGGACCAAAGACCAAAGATCAAAAAACAACTCCAGGCGGTCTGCCGTCGCCCTTCGAGAGCCTGCGCCGGGTGTCGAATGCGACGGAGGACGGCTCGTTTCGGGGCATCGTGCGAAACATTCCGATACGGGTGGAACAGGTGGGGCGGGATAACAGCTATACCGTTAAGCTAGTAAATTGTGGGCCGTGTTTGAAACACTTGAAACAAGGCCATATCTCGGCTGGGAAAGGTCGTACAGAGTTCTGGTTGGAATTTTTGGAATCCTCAGGACGAGATCTATTTGTGTATCAAGTTTGGTAACGATTCCTCAAGTTTAAAGACTTTTAAAACGTAAAAATGTGGCATTGGAGAGGTTCGAACTGGGATAGCGAGAATTTATCGGGATTTCTAAGATAAAAGCCGTTTTAACCGGTTTAAAGTTGTCTAATCATCACCAAACTTGATACACAAGTAGATCCCGTCCTGAGAATTCCAAAAATTCCAACCAGAACTCTGTACGTACGACCTTTCCCAGCCGAGATATGGCCTTGTTTCAAGTGTTTCAAACACGGCCCACAATTTACTGGCTTGACGGTACTCTAGACTTTTCGCGCGCGACGCGCGCCAGGTAGGGGAACGCGCGGCGCGGCCGCGAGCACCCCCTCCTTTGCTGGCGCGCGTCGTGCCCTTATCGTGCGCGCATCGTGCGGTGAGAACGCGCGCAGCTTGCCCCTTCCTTTCCCGCTTCTTCCCTTCCCTTTCCCTTATCTTCTTATTGCTTCAATATTAAAGCGATGAATCGAAATAAGAAATAATTTTATTAATTCGTTAAAGTGGAAACAATAAAAATAGAACAACCGTGAACTTACAAAGAGTGAGTACATAAAAGATATAAAAGATCATTCCGAATATAAGGCGAGAGAGTGTGCAAAAGCGAGAGAATTAGACTCATTTTGGAACGGAAGAAACTGACGGATCGGCTTATTCCAGTATGCATTTCTAAGAATTACATAAGGAATAAGTGAGACTTATGCAAAGGGTGATAGATATGACGATTTCCTTTTGTTGGGAAGGCGCTCATTGCCTTATGCCTGGATATATTTACATGAAAACTTCCCAAACGTGCATTCCTCAAATGCCACCCTCATTGCAAACCGATTGCTGATCATACGCAATTATAGCGCTTTGTTCACCCATTTCAACTCTCCGCCTGACAATAATCGAGAGCGATCTATTGCACCGTCCGCTATGCGAACCGCACAACAGTCGATAAGGGAATGGCGGAGATCAAAGATCGCCTACCAAAGATCAAAGATCACTCCCGAGAGATCAAAGATCACTTTCCAGCGCGAGTCCGCGCCGACGCCCACCATTCCGACGCGGTCGCCGGCCAGCGGCGGCCAGTCCGGGTATTACGCATCCGGGCCGGCGAATATACGGCGGACCGCCAGGTAATCAAATTACTATTCTAATGGAAAATCAATAATCTCACGAAATTCTTGGCTAAGAATTTGTCTGCCCTTTCGCGTATCCGCTAAAAAACAGCGCAAGTCCGAAAGCAAGAAAAAGCCGGAAAGCGTACGTGGGCAACGTGAACGGGTACTGATTAGCATACCCTAGATGAATGGCCCATCTCTCGGCAGCCTCTAACCCCTTTTCTCTCTTCCCCCCCCTTCTTTCTCCCCATTTACATGCCTTTCATTGTTGCACAGCTCCCCCTCGACACATCTCATTGTACGGAATAGTTACCTAGTCTTCTTCTAGCCGCACTCTGCCCAACTCTGACTCTCTCTCTCTCTCGCTGTTCCTCTGCGTCTCTGTCCTCTCTCACTCCCTCTAGACTACGCCCCTTCCCCTCCCGCAGTGCTGCTTCATCCCCCCCCCCTTCCGCTCCGCAGCCCCCGAGAACCAAAAGCTACCGTAATCCGGGCAATCCGTGCGGGATCCAAGCAGTATGAGGCTGTGTTGCAGTTCGGGTCAGCTATCGCCACCCCTGCCTGACCGAGAAACCACACCCCTCGCATCCACGCAACACCTTGGATCACAGGTAAACATTCGAAAAAACTTGATAATGTTTAAAAACAATGCGCAATCAATGGACCCTAGAAGGTCCGGGGTTCCGGGAGCCGGGATTTACGTTCTACTTTGCAGACGTCCATTCCCGGCTATCAGCCACGGAGCATCTTCGCCGAGTTTCCCTCGCAGCGCAAGACGACAACGAATGGAGGAGGGAGTACTGAGGGGGACGGGCTGAGTCCGGTGGACAGACTGGCACAGCGGTTGAGGAAACTAGGAGAGCTGGGTAAGGCGTTTCCCCATTTATGACGATGTCACCATCTTTTGGTGATATCATTGCAAGGGCTTGCGATAGCCAGGGACAAGTTGCGAGCTTTCGTTTGTTTGTTTTTTCCTTGAAGTACAGCTTCGTAGTGCTCCGATAGGCTTGATCGCGCCTATACAGCACTGGTGAAGCATATCCACAAGTTTGGGTACTACGGGGGGAGATTCCAGTTGGTACTCGAGAAAGAGATCGAGAGCGGTGAAGAGTGAAATGAGTCTGCATAGAAAGTTAGTTATAATATTTAATTGTATTCCCTTACTTATTCTAACAATAAGCGCATGATCTTATCAAGTCTTATCAGTATTTACATTTACCTTTCCTAGACGAGGTATTATTTCTCCATTTAAACACCCCTGTTTCATCCATGTTGTACTGTTCTTATCGCTGTTCACCCATCTTTCTCGTCTCTCATATTGTCCCCTTCTAATAATATCACTCTCCTATCACTCCCGTCCTCCCTTCCCTTCTCTTACAATGTTCTCCCCCTTCTACTCATGCTCTCTGACTGTCTGCCGTCTCTTCACGGCTCTCCGCTCTCTCTCGCTTATCTGCTAATGAGATTGCGGCATAGTCCTGTGGGCAGCGGTCAGCCTTTTTGTCTTTACCTCTCTTCCCTCTCACTCCCCTCCCTCCCTTGATCCTCAGTCCACTCTCTTCCTCTCAGAATTATCGTTCCGTCGATTAGATGTGGAGGGAGAGCAAGAAGGGGAAAGAAGAGTGTATCACAAGCAACTGGATTGACAGAGGGAAGAATACTACGATTACTATGAATGAATGATAGAGGGGAAGGGAGTGGAAGGAGGGATAGGGAGGGGAGAACAGAGAAGAGAATTGATGGTTGATGTGATAGCGAGGACAGATACCTACAACGGAGCTCACAATCTAAAGAGAAAAAGTACCGGCCGCACTGTTGTGTGTGAAAATTTTCTCTAGCATTTTTCTCTTCCTAGCCCCACCGTGAAAAGCGAATCATGCCCTAAAACAGTGTAGTTGGACGCAGCATTCTTAGAAAATTATCACGGTTATACCGTACGGTCGGGAATTATTCCCTATCTAGTGGGCTAGGGACTTTTTCATCAGTGCACTGCATATTTGTGTTGAACTAAAGAGGCTTCAAGCCGCACTGAAACCTTGAGCAAGGAGAACACAGCAATCGGTGAAAAGCATAGCTGAATCAATAACCCGTGAATCAGCCCCCTTTTTCCGTTTTTCTCGGCGCTAATTTAGACGTTTTCTGTGGATGATTCACCTTTCAGCGCTGTCCCTTCGCTTTGAACAAGGAAATGATCGTAACAACGAAAAAGCTCGGAAATCGACCATTGTTAGTAGGAGCAAATTACGTACAGAACGTATTCAAACCCACTCTCATCACAGTAGCTATATATTTGCTAACTATGCTCAGCTGACTTCATTCTTTTTTTTCCGACGAGAGACCGAAACCGGTATGAAGAGCGTTGCATGCGAAGAAGGAATGAGTTGAGATACTGGCGGAACGTTTTTGTCAATAATACCCGCCGGGCTTTTCGCACCACAAAACAGCCAAAGCAGCTTGGGTGACCCCTCTCCTTGTCAATCTATCTACATAGTCAAGTTCTGCGGAGGAGTTCTTTTGATAGTAATGTACCATGATAAGCACAAAACTAGCGCATTCTCGATGCCAAATTAAAACACGGTAACTGAAAGAACCCTCACGTACATCTCTATCATCTACCTACGTCCCTTTACATGTTCTGTGACCCCCCCCCCCTCTGACTTGTCCATTCCATTCAATACGGCTCGTCCCATTCCATCGCCTCTCCCCTCTGCGCTAACCACACCCACGCCTATTGAATCCCCCCCCTCCTCCTTTAGAATAGTACTCCGTCCCCTACCTCTTACCTATCTATCTAACTACCTCTTAGATCTCTCCCTCCCTCTTACCTCTTACTCTCTCCCTCGTTCCCCCCATCTCCTTCCCCCATTCCACCTTACCCTTGTAGTATTCATTGCACGTATCACGAGAGTACAAAAGAGGGACAGCGAGAGATAGAAGGGAACAAGAGGAGGAGGAGGAGAATGAGAGTGGCTCGTTTCGCATTCCGATCGTACATTAGGTCACGCGAGACAATGCTCTCGCCTATCGAACGCCATTAGCGAAATTAATTGGGACCTCACCTTTCTTCTTCAAAATTTAGAAAACTGTGCAAAAAGAAGTCAGCTAAAACTATTCATCAATCAAGCAAACTCAAGCATTGCATTTGCAGCCAGCAGGCCGCGACCGGAGAACGGAGGTGCTAATGACCGGACGACGACGGAGATCCCCATTCCGGTTACGGTAGTCGACCAGAGGACGCCGATTACGGTACTCGAGCAGCGATGCCCGTCGCCCTCGAGCAGCGGCATCGTGGCCGATATCGACAACAACTCGGACGGGAACAAGGTTCGCAGAAGCGATCAGAGCGAGCGAAAAGCACCGATTTGCATCTTGCGAAAGATTAGGAAACGCTTGCGACCGGAACTTTTTCGAAATTGTGAAAAGCCATGCTTCTCGGGGCTAATTTGCGTATCGAGAAAGGGGGGCAGAGTAACTAATCTCCGGAATCGGAATAGGTATCTAGATAGGTGCCCGTTTCAGCGTTCATCCGACTCGTCGTCCCTCTCCGGGTCGGAGGGCAACTCGTCGTTCGAGCACGAGAGGGAGGAGCGCCAGCCGCCGCCCCCCGCGCCGCCCATGAGTAATTCTTAAAGTGCCTTAAACTTAGAAGAAAAAAAAACAAGATTGACTTAGAAAGCAAGCAGTTGTCTAAGTGCTAAATGCTCTGTACGCGCAAGCGTCCGGCCTTCAGCGGTATGGAGTGCAGCACTCTATTCTGCGGATGAGGAGTGGGTCGTAGAGGGAGGGCCAGCGAACCACCCTCACTTGGTGAAAAGGCGAATAAAGGCTTCATCCGCACTTTTCACGTAGCCTGACTGACAGCACTGACTATCTATTGTCATTCATTGAAAAAGCTACATTGCCGCAAAGGCGCTTTTCCTCTATTCTCGTCTTGTCTTCTCTTTACTCACTCATTGTTTTTCATACGCATGACTCAGGATGCTGATAGCACACGACGGAAAGAATGCGCCGTTTGTCGAGGCGTTTACTCCTCTTTCTGCCTTCTTCCCCCCTCCTCACAATCCCCGCTTTACTTCCTTTCCTTTGTACTTGGTACCATTCGTTTTTTTTGTGATCCGGAGTACTGAAAAAAGTTAGTATAGTGCACACTTTGGCATCTGTTTCAAAAAAACTTCAGTTTATTTTTAGTAAACTTCATTCCTATTTTATCTGCACTCTTTTGCACTCTTTTCACACCATCTCACTCTCTTTTTAAAAAGAAACTACATCCCCATAAATAGTAAAAAAAAATGATGTCCATTCTGCCATGACCTCAGCCAGGATGCTCTGGCCAAGATATGTCTTGAGAACACATCCTCTGGGAGCAGAGTGTCTCACAAGCCACTGGGGGTGCTTAGCGAGGGTTTTGCTGCTCCACCGGAATCGAACCTACGATCGTCCGCTTGATAGATCCACGCCTTGGCACTGCGCTATGCGAAAGCACGACGACGTACAGGGCTGGCGTTTCGTTGATTTCGCTGCGCCTGCCCTTTACGCGAATCTTCTCCCCCAACCATGCCTCACGCCCATTTCTTATCACTCCATCATCCTCGCATTTCTCACCTCATTTTCTTTCCCGTTTCCGCTCAGCGTCCCCTTTTACATACGACAAATCAAAAAGGCCAGCATACGTCAACCAACTGTAGGGCAATAAAACGAAGCATCCGTAGGTTTCACATCAATACCAGTTTTGTGCAAAAAGTTGGAGAAATAGGACCAGTTTTGTCCACTATATTAGTATTTGCTGGTTTTCTTTATTCACTTTTTCCCTCTCATTTCACAAATTCCCCTTGCAGGCACGACCAAACCCCACCACTCGTCCACCTCCGCCCTCCAGTCGGTCTTCGACTCCATCGAGCGACCCAAGCTCAAACCCCTTGCCCCTGTCAAGAAGGTGAGACCAGAGATCAAAGGTCAAAGATCAAACTCCGCTCTAGGAGGAGTTCATTCCGACGTCGGTGGCGGAGGACATGCGGAGGAACGAGTCGCCGCTGTGGAAGACGGTGCCGACCCGAATCGCGGGGCAACCCCAACGGAACCTCAGGTGAACATGACACTGAACTTGTTCAAAAGATCAAAGATCAAAGATCAACTTAAAATGATTGAATTTACCCGTCACAGCATTCTACGGTATCAAAAAGCAAATAACATAGTCTGAAAAAAACGAAGTGTGATTTATAAAATGTGCATGATACTGCGATGGTTCATAGATGTTGCTTTGGGGCATGGAAGAGAAACGCTACATTTTACAGTTAAGATTAATCATTTTCCGTGCGGGACCATTCGCAAAATCACAAATATTAAATTCGAATTTTTTTTAGAAAGTTTCGCTTTTTGATATTTTTGGCTTGGTTTATAATGCTGTGCCGTGCCTTTCGCTGATTTTAGACGCTACCATAAGACCTTCGTGAATCCGCTTGACCTGCTGGTAATACTAGATAGGTATCTATGATAGGATATTTTCACACTTTTTAGTGGCTCCGAATCCGGCTCCTTATTACACTCTTGACTGTTTACCAGACGAATACACAAACCTTCCCGTCAATATGTAGGTACTGTTCCACGGTGTTTCGCTGTCCGCTGACCGTGTGAACATCCCTGTCTTACTCGTTTCGTGTTATTTCCGAAGGAACACATTTGCCCTGTTCCATTTCTGTGCTATCTTTTATGAGATCTAAAATTAGTGAATTGATGTATCATTTGGGATGATTGCTTCTGCGCTAGTGGTGCGAATTATGACTGCATGCTCAGGCAACAGTGTTGAGCCCTTTATAAACTCGCGTAAATCCATCTTGTCCCTTCCATTTTCACCTCTATGCAATACATTACTGCCTCTCTTCCAATAAGACGGTTTCCTCTCCCCTCCACTCCCTCCCTACCGTTCCTCATCCCTCGTAGCTCTTCCCGCCCGTCCTCCCTCGTAGCTTAGTGGTGAGTGCGGCCGTCTGTCGACCCGCCTCCCGCGGGTTCGGCTCCCGCCGGGGACTAACTAGAGTTGCTGGCCCGCAATACATTGCCCGACAGAGTCTCCACGGTCCCGAAACCATCCGATTGTTCTTACCGGTTTCTCGGTGACCTACGACCGAGAAATTATATAGACATAGCGACATTTTGCTCCCCCATACTCTTTGCTTTGCCCTCCCCCCACCCCCGCACATTACACTGAGCGAAATTATCCCAGCTTTACGCCCTATGGGGTAAATTTTACACCGACTGGCTGGGGTAAATTTGAAATTAAATTACCCCAGATGGCTGGTGTAATTTCATTTACCCCAGCCAGTCGGTGTAAAATTTACCCCATAAGGCGTAAAGCTGGGGTAATTTCGCTCAGTGTTGGTTCAACCTTGCGGCTGCTCTAAAGATCAAATTGCCGAAAATCAAAGATCAAAAATTTTTTTAAGTTCAAAGATCAAAGACCACATTCTAGCTCAATCTCCGAATCCGAGATGGCTGCCCGTAAGCGGATACTCGTCACGAAGATGACCGAGTACTTCCGGTCGCTGGAACGGTCCATGGACCGCCTTAAGACGGTTCGCGTGCTTTTTTCGCTTTTGAATTTTTGAAGTTTCAAATTTGGCGGGAATATTTTCTTATTTGCAGGCGACCGCTGCGCAGTTCTGGCGCGAGCCGCACGTACTGCAGAAGAACCTGCCGGAGATCAGGGATGCGGTGACGACGATTAATGAGGTACGGTAGGGGGTTCTGTAGATGGGTAGGATATTAGCTGAATAAAGAGCTGTACGGTTATGCTTCATGCACAGTATCATTGATGCAAAAGCTAATCGCATTACTACTTTGTCTGTCCTCTCTTCGTACCGCTTCGCTCATTCGTCGGAAGTATTATACACACAGGAAAATATGTATAAAGGATTGAATGTATTGGAAATAATGTATAGCTCGGAATACATAAATGTATACGTACGCATACATAGGACCCCTCCCAATACATTCATTGTATTCTGTAGTATACAATAATGTTGTAAGTACGTTTTTTAACGGATTGAATGTATTCTATGTTATTAATTTTTTTCTGTGTGTAGGAATGAGGATAGCATTCGGAGCATCTTCGTTAACTATCATAGTACCTATGCCAATATAGTGGATTAAAAAGATCCGTCGGAAAACCATTCCGAATATAAGGCGAGAGAGTGCGCAAAAGTGAGAGGATTAGACGCATTTCGGAATTGAAGCAACTGACGGATCGGTTTATTCCACATACCTGCTTCATAAACCGATCGCGTAGTGCCAATAAGCCTTTTAAAAACATTAAAGGATTAAAATGTAGGCTCTGGACCACTTCGTTGACAGCACGGGCCGCATCGCCATCGACAACTCGCTGGCCAAGGCTGACGGTTGGTTTAAAAAAATAAATTATTTTACTTAATATTTTATTCGTAGCTCTTTGTTAGCGTATACTAGAGCATCGCTGGCCAAGGCAGACGGTTCGTTTCCCAAATTGAAAACGAGATTATTTTTTTAAAATACCATTATAATGTAGTTTGGGACAGATTCTTACCACTCAGCACTGTTTTCGCGTCTTTTCTAGAACCGGTGAAACCTATCCCGAACACGATTTGCTCAAGCACAGCAATCCGCCCCTTTTGCTCCCACGAAATCGCATTATAACAGCACTTCTCGCTTCGATAATCCTGACAACAGTTAAACTATTCATTGCATCTCCCCTGATTCCAGAACTCCGTGCCCTGCTCATTCCCCTGCGGGACTCGCGTGCCCTCATCGGTGCCCTGCGGCAAGCCCTCGACCTGGGGGGCTGGACGCTGGCCACTCTCGCCAGGGACAAGAAGCAGCCCCGGATCGGCCTCGACTCCATCGAGCAGTTCCTCATTGTCGTCAAGCGGGTTGGCCTTCTATTTATTCATCTTATTCTTTTATTGACTACGTTCTCACGGGCGGTCAAGCGTATACAGAGTTTTTTCTTCAATTCAACGATAGCGAATTTTGTCATAGCAGAGATAAGAATTATGATAATGCATAAATAACTTCCAGAAATGCTTCAATTTAGGTTCCCCAAGAGTGCGTCTCCCTCCTGGACTGGCTGTCGCTCCTCCTTCCCGACCCTCCCTTCGTCTGCTTCCTCTCCACCGCCCCCTCCACCCTCTCCTCCTCCTCCTCCTCCCCTTCCCCCTTCGGCATCCATCCCTCATCGCCTACGGCTAAGACCATCTTGCCCGAGGCGGCCTCGCCTGTCCCGTCGGAAGAGTCGAAGAGGCTGTCGACGTCGTCGACGTCGAGCTCCACGGTCACCTCAGGTAGAGTATCTCCCCTATTTTATGGGTTGAAAAAAGCTTTTCAATCGAATTAAGACACCGATAAAAAGTATGAAAGAATGCAAAGACGTAGACGATAAAGGTTTCATGAATGCGGATTAGCCGCTGAAGCTTGAACCGATTCTTCAATCTCGGGTAAGCCCGAATCGGAGTCTCAACATGCTCTCTTGCAGGCGACTCCTCCACCTCCCCGCCCTCCTCCATTCTCAAGCAACCGAGCAACACGGGCGCTGCAAATGGAAAGGGCGGTCCGCGGGTGACCTTTGCCGATGAACGGGTGAGCACTCCAGGAATACATCACGATTAATCGCTAATTTAACCAACGTTTGATCTTTGATCTTTGATCTCTGACCCCTCCCTTCAGGACCCGTCCCACCGCCACTCCACCTCCTCACTCGACCGCGCGCCCTCCTCCTCCCCCTCGTCCTCGCTCCCCTCCCTCTCCCTCTCCCACTTCTCGTCCCCTCCGGGACCCTCGGCCGTCGCGGCGGCGACGTCCTCGTTGTTGAACGGGGAATCGCGGATTCTGGAGGAGGACGACCTGGAGAGCGTGATCAGTGAGCGGGATAGCCTGTACCAGGTGAGATTTGTGACAGTCAAAAGAGTTAGAGATATTGCTATGTGTACGCAATACTGCCATAAATTGTTCCACAGCTTGCTGGATAAAATGGTGTAAGCTCTTTACTACCATAAGGAGCTGGTAATTTGTGCTCTTGATATAGTTGTTGTGACGATTCTCGTTGCAGGACTACGCGCTGCTGGACGACCAGAAGCCTTCGGCAACGACGTCATCGTCATCATCGTCAACGACCAGACCGCCCCTCGCACCCAAGCCCGGCCGGCGGAGCGAGATGTCCGATGAGGTGGGCGGGGGTCAATTCTGGCTTTTGTGATACCATACGACAGAGCACTGAACGGAAGCTCGATATACGGCAGACCACTCACAAGGGCAGATCGTTTCTCGGGAAACCACCTCGGTCATTGCATCAACCGTGATCGATTTATTAGTGTTGATGAACCGAGCGATTTGATTTGATGAAACGGTGTGAAATGAAACGGCCAAAGTTTCTTCTAATTATGATATCCTCTAATTGCGATAAATTTAATTAGATAAAATAAACTATCCGGCTTCAGGACCGGCAACTAGTCCTTATGATAATGTCCGGCTTCAGGACCGGCAACTAGTCCTTATAATAATGTCCGGCTTCAGGACCGGCAACTAGTCCTTATAATAATGTCCGTCTTCAGGACCGGCAACTAGTCCGCTTCTACGCGCCCCAACTGGCGCAGCACACGGACGCCCTTTCCTTAGCCATAGATGAGTTCATCGACGTTGTCGAACACCAACTCCCACCTCGGGAGTTCGTCCAGAAGGGCAAGCTGGTCAGTGGTTGATCTTTGATCTTTGGACTTTAATCTTTGATCTTTGAACTCCAAAATTTATCTTTGATCTCTCGCAGATCATCCTCGCGGCCCACAAGCTCATCTACATTGGGGATAGCGTCTCGCAGTGTGTGAAGGACGCGAAGCTGAGCGTTCAGGTGAGCAATTTGAACGCACTCATCCTAAATTTTTAGAATATCATACTGGCCGTGCCAGGATTTCGTTTATAAAAGGAGACAAATAAACTAAAAATAAACATTATTAAATAAATAACTAAATATATTTATTGGCAGGTCCGCGCGGGCGCCGACCACCTGTGCAACCTGCTGAAGGAATGCGTTGCGGCAACGAAGGCCGCGGCTGAAGAGGTCAGCCCTTTCGGGGTTCGCTTTCCGATGCTCTTGCACGGTTATGATTTAGTCTTCCAGCTCTGTATATACCTGTTCCTGTATTCTCAGAAGCGTGAAACATACCTAGCCGAGAAATAGCGTCAGAAAGCGAGCCACTCAAGCAAGATATCTATTTCTGACTCCTTTCCTCTGACTCACTAAGCTTGCAAACCGGAAAGTGTGAGGCATATTTGGAACGACACGAAGACATTAAAGATGAAGCAGAAAATATGCGAATTGAACGTACTCTCTCCGCCTACCGTACCCTTTACAGTATCCGAACATCAGCCAAGTGCAGCGAATGGTCGACACGATAGTCGGAGTCTCAAAGGCTGCCACTGACCTCAAGCTTCTCGTCGAGAGCCATATTTAAGCCCTACAGTATTCCCTTCTCCCTCTCCCCGCCCCCTCCCCGCCCGATTCTACCGTAGTCTAGAATCACCACCCCCAACCCTCAATGAATGTACGGTAGACTACACCGGTGCGTCGGTGGATCGTTGAAAATTTGCAAAAGCAAATGATTGAAACTTAGACTGAAAATATAGCTGACGGGCCGGTTTATTCTACTGTATGACTGAATAGTAGCTCCCATCTCCACTAGGCTAGAGATTGCAGAGATTCAAGAAGGAGAAGAAGAGGAAAGAGAAATGACGCACGCACGTACATACACGAGTCCACTCTTTGCCACACACACACACACTCTCTCTCACACATTTCGGATGTACCTACGCTCAGTTGACAGTAGCTATGGAGACCAATCTATAGATTGTATCAGCCTACAGTAGTTGTCATGCTCTACAGCCTTGTATCTGATGCTGTCTGTAATCAACATTTAGCGCCCGTAGACAATGTCTCGCTCAATCCCCGAACCGATTCTTGATTCGAGTGCTGGATGAATGCACGTTGTTGGACGTGAATTCTCGGAGACATTCTCGGAGACATTCTCGAAGACATTCTAGGAGACATTTGATGCGGTTGCTTGTTATTTATGCGTGAATGTACCTACTATAGCTTCAGTCCTCGCATCGCCTTGTATTCACCCTTCGTATTCGACGTCCCTCCCCTCTCTTCCCAGTGACTACCCCCCCCCCAATCTTCACTTGTTTCCCTCCCATTGCGTGCTCAACTGTTTGTTTTTCATATGCGATCTTTCGATGAAGAGTAACTATTGAAGACTGTAAACGACAACGAAATAACAGACAAAAAAGCTGTGTAGTATTGGTGCATTGAAAAATCTAGATACCTCTTGGCAATACGGCAATAATCTAATCACTAAGCAATGAGCGGCAACTATTTATGTTCCATTACTAGGTGAACCTTCTCCCAGTCCCACAGCATTCCGCCCGGTGAAGAATGTGTCTAATAGCGAATTGACCGCTATTTTTGAATTTCCTCAAAAGTGGCTGAACCAATCTCCACAAAAATTTCAGATATTATTGAACTCATAGTAACGAACTTAAGTTTTCAAATTCATAATTTTTGGTTCTCTTATTCGCCTACAGGGTCAAATCCTATGTGCGGAAACCGCTATTCGCTATTAGAACGCTTCGAATGCTGTGGTCCTAATTTTTTTATTTATTTATTTATTTATCAAATACACCGTGAGGTGTGCGGCAGGTAGGGGGAGATGGCAAGGATAGGGAAGCTCCGGGGGTAGGGGTAGGAATATCTTCACTTCAAAATAAATGCTCTTCTACGGGGACAGGGGAATGGTGCTTTTCTTACAAGTCTTCTATGGGGATGGGCAGCCGCGGGAGAGAAAAGGAAGAAAAGGGGGAGACGAAGACGACTTAGGCTAGGGGGCACCTCTGACTTGCCAAAGGTCAGAGGGGATTCATCACCTTATCCTCTTGGTGGAATGGGCGCGGGACGAAAGACGAGACGAAATGGGGAGCCGACCGTCCGCGATGAGAGAATGAGGGAGAATGAGAGAATGAGGGAGAATGAGAATGAGGATAAGGTGTATTTGATTTGATAAATAAATAAATATATTTATCAAATCAAATACACCTATATACATAATAAAAAAATAATTCCTTCGATTTCCGACCTGGCTTTTATCTTCGTAGGTTCTTCTCTTCGTAGATTCGTCTCGACAATGAGGTCGGCTACGAATGGTTTCTCTCACTCTGGAAAAGTCAAATTTCCGACCTCGATACCTAAAACCTATATGGACCTTCCACATTCGCCGCGCTCGTCTCCAGCGTAGCGCAGTGGCAAGGCGTTTGTCTACAGTGCGGTAGGTAGTGGGATCCACTCCCCACGGACCACCAATACTCCCGCCATGCCCCTGACGTGGCCTGTCGGTAGTCTGTGTTCCTAGATAAACAATCTCGCGTAATTATACCCGCTGTGGTCGAAAATCAGTGGGATTACAGCGCGTGAGACATTTTACAAACCTTTGCTTTATTGACGGTCACCAAAAATGGCCCGTTGCGATTGATTTCGAGTCTATTCAGATTCGGGTTTGCTTTATTTTTTTGGCTTTGCTTTTTTTAGACTTTGCTTTATTGACAGTGTCCTATCTTACGAGATTCATATATAGTGTCGTTTCACTTTCCGAAACATTTTCAGCTCTATTGATTTAGACTGCATTCAGACAATTCAAAAAGATTCAAAAAAGTTAGCTGCGGTTAGCTCTCCTCTCGGGCCCTTTTTCTAGCACTCTTTATTTGTGTTTTATGTATCTACGGTGGCGTTCTCTTTTCTCCTGTAATATTCAAAACCGAGATATTCAAAATCTAAAAAGCGTAAACAAGAATAACGTATCTCTTATCGTCATTTCGATAACGAAATTATTACCTTGGTCCAAAAATCAACATTATTCCAATAATGTTCCTCATCTTCCTGATTGACTTACGCTCCCCATTCTCCCCTACTGTACTTCTCCCATGCGGTCGGATCTTCTCGCTCTGATTTTCTTCGTTCGAGGTAAGTATAGTGGAATGAACCGATTCGTAAGTTTCTTCCGTTCCAAAATGAGTCTAATTCTCTCACCTTTGCACACTCTCTCGCCTTATTTTCCGAATGATTTTCTGACGGATCTTTTTTAATGGTGCGTTCAGTGTCGAAGGAGGAGGGGGGCACTCAGCGAAATTTCCCTAGCCGGCTAGGGAATATTTCCCCACGGCGTGACCCTAGGGAATATTTCCCCAGCCGGCTGGGGAAATTTAGCCCTCCCCCTGCTTCATTTTTGGGGAAAATATTCCCCAAGGTCGCATCGTGGGGATATTTCGCTCTGTGGGGGGTAACTCCCCCCCTTTAAAAAATCCTCGATTATTTGCTGTCAGCCGAGCTACGTGCCGCTTCGCGGCGCTTCACCCGACTGGCGTGTCCCAAAATTCTTGGCTAGCTCTCTGTATATTTTAATGTGTTGATGATTGATTATTCATCAGGATCTTTTCATGCAGTGTCTTGGCTTTTTGTGTAGATATCTACGCGTCCACTACGTAATAAGATATTTTGAAAGTTGACATCTACAAAATAATTTGAAGTAACGTTTCATTACCCCTTTATCCATACAAAAAGTTCTAGTTCTAGAATTTCCCCTCAATCGGGTCTCTGTAGTTGAAGCGGGGCAAACGTTTTACAATTAGAAACTATCCCTCAATCCACTACTATATTTCTCCTCTCTACCCTTTGGCAGTGCTATACACCCCCGCTAGGTGGAGGAGGTTTTGCAAATTTGCGAAACATCTAGGTATTTGAGTGTTCTTTGGTCATGTCCACGGACAGACGTTTAGCGAATTATATAATAGTATTGATGATTCTTTGTTGACATTTGATGAGAAGCGGTCTGATTTTCCTAAAGATGAAAGGGACCCGCCCGCTTTTCGTTGAAAGACAGAAAAAGTAACCGCTTTCTTCGAACGTAAACGAAGAATAATTGACATTTAAGGGAAAACCTGACCGCTTTTCGTCGAAGGTCAACACTAAGAATCGCAGCAAACAATCGAGGATTTTTGACCCCCCCCCCCTTCGACACTGAACGCACCATTATCCACTATGTCTACCTTTCTCGAACCGTTGCGATAAAAGTAGCCGTATTTGCTTCGCTTTCTAGGCAATTCGTTTGGCTACAGTTTGGCGCGTGATTTGTTCGGCGAATAGATATATAGTTTCATGCATACGGTGTCATAAGTAACAAAAATGCATGAAAGAAAATGTATTTTCACCGGACTGCTGGAAGCTCTTCTATAACATGATTAGATACACGTTGCAGCTATCGCGGGTCAGTTCGGACCGTTCGGACCGAATCTCAACCGTGCGCATACGATCGTCTTGGCCAAGCACGGAAACGGTGAGCTTTTTCCACCAAATTAGAGAAACTCAGAAGACAGCGAAGTCGAAATCGAGATAGATTATGCTTTGTCGAGGCCTCGGAAAATGCCTTACAACACTTTTAGCTGATTTTCTTTTCCGGATTCTACAAGTTACATTGCAGAATATATAGTTGCTTATTTAAAAAATGTTTACTTGAGATTATCTACTCGTCCCGCCAACACAGGCGGATTTCGACGCACTTATGCTTGTGCTTGTGGACGAGAGCAAGTTCTTATGTCTCCCTATCTCCGTAAGCAAGCGTCCTGTCTAGATTCTAGAGTAGGGTCATGCAATTAAGCACACTGAGCCAAATTTCCCCACGGCATGGTTCGCCCAAACTTCCCCAGAATTTGGTACATAATGAGGGGAGGCGAAAGTTCTCCAGCCAACTCGTTTGCCAAAAACTAATCAAGGTAATTCAGTATGGAGATCGCTACTTCGTGAGCTGTCCGGCAACTGGCTGTGCGGTAAGCATTGCGCACACAAATCAAACAGCAAATGCACCTTAGTCATCCTATTTATCACCGATCATTCGTTGAGCTCAGGCTTATGAACAGAAAAAAAAACGCCTGAAATATACTTGGAAGCGCCCAAGGAACAACTGTCTGTTGTTCGAGTTGTTCGGATGTTATCTTGCCCGGTTGAGGCGTTAACACTAAAAGGCGCCTCTCGAGCGTGCGGTGTCGGGATCCGAAGAGAGGACACAAGGGATAAAGCAGTGAGTCCTCACAAAAGAGTCAAAAAGACAAAAGAGTCAGTTGTCAGCCATTGATATATAATATATCAATACCAGCTTCAAATCAATACCAATACCAATAATATACCAGCTTGAAACCTATCATGCATATTTATATACCAACACGTTGGTATGAAATATGCATGATTGGGTTGCGCTGGTATATTTTCGCTCAGTATACTCGGCGAACATTATAATTAGCCTGCTACGGAATCTCTCGTCACCATAACACAACTTCCTGTTTCCGACGGAAGAGCGGCGCGGTTCTCGGAGAGCGCCCATTCAGAGTAGGAATGAGTTTGCTGTAGTATTCTCTTTCTCATGTTTTTTTTCACTTTTCGACCTCTGTATCCCGCTCTGTAGGCCCCGCGACTTGAACTGACAAAATTTGAAAAATCACCCCTTTAATCGCTCACTATCTACAGTGTAGTCTGTGAACGAATCAAAAAAACATTCTTTTACAAACATTCATGACTTTTTGAGAGCTATCGAATGGTATATAGAACATGTAAAAATGTTTCGGCGTTGTGGTTTTACTAATTCGGGCTAAAAATCGATATTCTAATTTTTGAAATTTTTTATAAATGCAAACTCTCCATTTTTAAATATCTCTTACCTAGTACTATCCACCACTAAATTAGGAAGTCAAATCGATCGTCTTTCAAATGTAAAAAAAATGTAAACCTCTCCACTCTTACGGAGAGCCTCTTTTATAGTCTGGAAAATCGGAACGTATAATTCGTGATTACGGAGCTACGGTCTTTAGCGATTTTTTCACACTTTGAAGCGATACCATTCCGACCCAAGACAAGATATCAGGAACATAGATACCTCTTTTAGATCAATATTTCCAAGAGCTTCGCATAGTGCACATTAGAATTTGATAAGATCTTTTTGAAAGGTACCGGAATCGGCGTTACGACCGGAACGATTATATCTTCCATTTTTCTCTACTATAAGGAAGCGTGAAATATTATATAACCGAGAAAAAGCGTCAGAAAGAGGAACCCTAGTTTGCTGATGGGAGGTTTTTTTGCTAATAATATTACGGACCGTATAGGCGATGATTCTGGGAATGGCGCTGTCCGTCTTTATCGTGACGCTTCTCGGCTTGCTCTGTTGCTGCATCACCTTCTACACTTGTGCCGGACTGGGCATTGCCTACTTGGTCAAGGTAAAATGGGACAATCAAAAAATCGCCTAACTGCCTTAGTACTACTGGAAAGACAATTTTGATGGGATATGTAGATGCTCCTCAAGCATAGAAATAATATAGAAATAATTCAGGCTTTCAAGGAGCAAAAAGGAGAAAAAAGTCAATTCACAGCGTTTTTACTTAAACTTTTAACAGTAATGAGTGCTCGGAATAGAGTATACAGATAGGAAAATGTTTAACTTTTCTATTTCATTATAGAGCTCAAATCGGCGAGACAACTATCAGTACAATCAGTCGCCGTATCAATACAATCAGCCTTATCCCGGACATGCATAACACTATAAACAACCAGACGTATCCCTCAACAATCCTGTCATTGGTGCTTGAGCTTCTCCTCCCTCCCAATAGACATAGTAAAGTTATTTGTGGCATTTTCCTGCATTTGATACAGCTTCTGCGAAAGAACGGGATCCGTGATGAAGTGGAATGCGAAGCATAAATAGTGCGTCTATCGAATGAGATAAAGCGATCAGGCTCACCGAAAGAGCGGATATTCTTCGAAGAATGAAGAGAATGAGATATGGAGATAATGTAAATGTATTCGATAGTCGCACTCTAATGTAATGCCGTCGAACCCGAACCGATTCCTCTACCTCAATCGAGTCCGAATGAGAATGAGGGGAAGAATCGATTCCTCGCAAGGAATGAATGGAGGACTCGATTCAGGGCTCGATTCAATCGAGTCCTGGTCGTTTTTCAGCGAAATAAAAGTCCTAATGTTTTAAATTTTTGATGATTGTTAGCATGTGGACCAGCGCTTTATCTTACTAATTAGGGGACTGAACTAATTAGGGGACTCATCAATTGGAACTGAAAAATAATAATTTGTGGCAAGAAATGGAAAATATAGCGTTGTTCTGAATCGAGTCCTCCAGACGAATCGAGTAGGGATTGAAAACCAAGCGCGATTAGCGTATTTATCGTCTGACTACTTTTTGATTCTCAATAAGCTTTTAGCGAATAAAGCAATTACTGGCGCAACAATGGTAGTAATATGACGGTTCTGAATTCTGAATTCGTGCAAAGTGCTTATTTTCCGTAAGAAAAAAAGAAAAAGAAACTAATAATTTTGGAAAAATTTAAAACCAAATTCAAAAAAAAACGCATAAGATTACTGTAGCTTTTCTCTTTGCGTGGACTACGGTAGCAATGACACAACACGCTCCACGTCATCAATCAGTTAAACGATTTAGGATGCGCTCGTTCGTTGTGCTCCTCCTAATAACTGTCGTGATTTGCACATGACCTGAATGACTTTAACGTCTCTAATTGCGTAATTCGCTAGCGTTTGCATAGCTAAGCGGCGGTTGGGCCACCTTCATTATTAGTGTCTGCCTTCGTCATGAGCGGCCGCACATCTCATTCTCTACTGCATACAATAGGCTCGAGAATAGTGTGGCAAAGTAGGGAGAGAGTTGCTTTAGCGGTGACGATTGAACAGACGCAGAGATAAAAGAAATGAAATTGACGTATTCTCTCCCGAGTTTACCGCTACTCGAGAAAATACAATGGTTTTCGCTCGGTTTTAGTTCATTTTGCCTACACTGTGGGTGTAGATAACCCCCCATACACGCTCTTTCCTCTGCTTTAGCCGCATCCTTCCCCTCCCCTTCCCCCCTTTCCTCAATCACTATCCTGATCTACCGTCCTCTCTCCGCTCTCCCCCTTCCCTCCCCTCTGATCTCACTCTGCCATCAGTCGATCACTTCACTCCCATTCTAGTCTCCCACCCTTCTTCTCTTTCGTCATATCCATTTCCCCTTTTCCTACTGTTTCTGCGTCTCTGCCCGTTCTCTGCCAGTCTACGCTCTCGCTTTTAGGTGTGCAGTCCCTCCCTCGGTCGCCCCTCGCCGTCTAACGTGTGCTATGGATCCCGCTGCTCAGCAACAAGTGAGATTCGATCGATAATTCTTGAATATTCACCTAATTTCTATGAAACCGTCTTCAAAACCACGTTGTTTTACCTATAAGCTTGGTTGCTATTCTGCCTATCGTACCACCAATTACAGTACTACTACCCTC
This sequence comes from Micoletzkya japonica, assembly GCA_900490955.1. Classification (NCBI taxonomy): domain Eukaryota; kingdom Metazoa; phylum Nematoda; class Chromadorea; order Rhabditida; family Diplogasteridae; genus Micoletzkya; species Micoletzkya japonica. The sequence continues at coordinate 160,332 of LS827622.1, forward strand.
CGGGCGCGGCCGCGGCCGGCCCTCCGGCCTTCGTGCCCGCCTACTACCCGGCTCCGGTCACGGAGTCGGGCGGCTACGTGATGCCCGCCGGCCACGGACAGATGATGTACTACGCGGCGGCTGCGCCGGCTGCCGCCCAGATGGGCTACTACCCGGCTCCCGGCTCCGGCGCTCCGATCTACTACCAGACGGTAAGTAGTCAGAGGAAGCTGGGTTGGATAGCCAGTGAACTCCAGCAATGGACGACAAAATCATTGGCATTCCCCCCGAAGGCTTTTTTTCCGTCCCGGAATTGCTCATTATAAGTGCCGCTATCGGCCAAACTGCTCTAGGCGCGATTATGTTTGAGAAAACTAGCAATGATCTTGGAGTAAAATTCAAGTGAGTGATTAGATTATTCGTGGACGAGTGAAGAGGCGCGAAGTCGGGCCTAGTTTTTTTTCCTCAAAACCTAGGCGAGCGAAGCACAGCCGGATGAAAGCAGTAGGACCTATCCGATTATTGTCTTGAACGGAAAACAAAATTTTGCTGGATACTGTAGCATTTTTAGCTTACTTTTGACCTAAATTTGAAATTTGGCAAATTGCCAAGTCAAAAGTCCATTCCAAGCTGGGGTAGGACGACCGGTAGGGTCATCCGGCTGTGCGAAGTTCTTGGAGGAAAACTATCGATTGATTTTCGCAGACCGAGACCGCCTTCTCTGCGATGTCGTTGAACGGCGACAGTAACGGTGGCGGGCCAGTCCAGACCCCCGGGGCCTCGTCCACCTCCTCTACCGGCAGCAGTGCGGTGAGCAATATGAGCAAATTTGAATTGGCGCCACAACTTTTTGGCGGGAAAGTATTTGAATTTAAATTGCAGCCGCTCAAGTCGTCCACACCCCTGCCCCCGGAGAAGCAGCCTCAGCAGCAGCAGCAGCCGATGCTCTCCCACCCTCACGTGTACCCCCAGTCACAGGTTGGCAGGAGTACGGTAGGCGTACTTGGCACCTTGCCAAATACTACTTAGCACTTTGCGAAAGATTGTACTGGAATGGTTCGCCGGCACGCGCCTACTTCTCTCATTTTTTGCACATAATCCGGAATGATTGACTAACTCCGAACTCTTCATAATAAAAGTAAATGGTTGTGGCGTTGTTTACGAAAGTAGATAGATAAAGCCCTACACGAGCAATAGTGTCCCCTTTTTGATGCTTTTCCTCGGTTATGTTTCAGACTTCTATAAAGACCGGGATATGCCTACAGAGCATAAGCACTGAAACGTAACCCTGGAAAAGCGTCAAAAGGGGGGAACCCTAACAAGCAATATCAGTATTGAGGTATGGTTGTCACTATCATACCCTCTCTTCCCTCGCAGGGCCCTCCCCCCGGCCTGGCGGCTCAGAGTGTGTGCGGAACAGCGATGATTCCCGTACCCCTGATGCACTACGCTCCCCAGCAGGTAATTGTGCTATGCTCTAGGGCTTCTGAGAGTGCTCTGAAATAGCCGTGTATATAAAGTGCAAATACTACGTTGTTGCTTTTTTCCATTATACCTACTGCCAGTCTTGCACACAGCCAGAATTTTCTAGCCAATACTGGATATAGCAATATTTGCCTATATAATTGTCGATTTCCCCATTTGTCAGATGCACGCCGGCTACTATCCGATGCAGCACCACGTACAGTACGATCAGCAGGCGGCACTCTACGATCAGAATAGGTGGGGGAGTAGAAGCACGGTTTGGGGGGCATGAGGGGATAATGGATGTACGCAACTAGTTAACTATGGTTGAGGAAAATGTTTCATCAGTCATCGCATTCCTACTTCCGCAGAAAGAGCGCTATGAAGAGAGTGCAGACAAAGTGGGAATGAGTTTACTGACGGAACGTTTTTTCGTCAATAATTCAATAATTCGTCAATAAGTCGATAAATATTCGTCAAAAACTGTGCGTTTCGTTTGGACAATTAATGGGTGTTGTTCAAGAAGTGACGCGACGGCAAAAGTAATGAAATGAGAAAACAAAGAAGTGACGACTGTCTCCCCGCCGCTGGGTGCGAACTGTCGCGAACGCATACTGCACTATCACGAACGAGCCGAACTCTCAGTATTCGGGGGGTAAACGGGGTTCGGGTAGTTACTAGAGACGCGCATGCGGGTTCTTCTGTTCAATGCGTTTCATTGCTTTTGGCGACGAGACGCGTCGCGGTTATGCAATGATGCACGAAACGTAGTCGTCAAAAGGACGGACTCTCATGCACAACTCGAGTATTATAATTGCTTCTCTCGCCGCTGCAGGGTGGTTCGGTCGGCGGCCGACGTGGGAGTGGTTGAGAACCTGGACGAAGTGTCGCAGATCTCGCACAATTCCTCTCCCGAATCTGTCTACGATGAGGTGAGGAAAAGCGCGGGTTTGAATCGATTGATAGAGTAAACCGTCTAGTTCTCTCAATTTTGTACCCATTCCTTTTTTAAACTTTTCGTTATTGTTTTATTTTATTGATCTCTTGGCTTTGCAGCGACTGGGCGGCGGCGTGATCGAAGCCGGCTACACTCCCGCCTCGGCGCGGCGGCGCGTCTCGCTTCCCGCCGAGGTTTGAATTTGAATTTTGGCGGGAAAAACTTGTGATTGTATTTGTTCTCGTTTAGCAACACGCGTACGTGACGCCCCTCATGCACCATGCCAACTTCAAGACGCGCATGTGCACGCAGTGGCAGGCTGGCAGGTTGGGGAGAATTTAGTGATTACGCAAATTTGAGGACTAAGTGCTATTAATTATGCAAATTTCAAGCTGTATATAATAATTTTAAGACTAATAATACATAATATAATAATAATAAAATAATAATTAATTAATATTTCCAGGACGTGCTCGATGGGACAGGCGTGCAAGTTCGCCCACGGCAACGACGACATTCGCTTCCCGGACAGGGTAGGTGTTGGACTGACTGACTATCCACGGGCGTGAGGCTGCGCGTCAGCCCTATGACAGTAGCTGGGATACCCTCGTTCATCTCTCTTATCAAAAGTACTTTTATTCTGTGAGCTGCAACGTGTATGTGCTTACTTTCGTGTGTTTTACTGTGCCTTTGTGCTGCGAGACACCGTTTGCAAAGAAATAAGGCAAGTAATGCCTATAATTGTACGATTTGCAGCCCTTCCGCGCGCTGAACAACCCGAAGTACAAGACGAAGATGTGCAAGAACTTCGAGCCGGGCGCGAGCGGAAAGTGCGCGTACGGAGAGAGGTACGGGCATTGGTTTACCATTTATTGCTGACGAAAGGATTCCGTCAGTATACGCTCTTTCCTACCTGGTCTGCACTCTGTTCATATCGCTTCACTCTCCTGTTTGAAGCAGAAATGAGACTAGTGGCGGAACCTTTTCGTTTCGTTTTTTTTTAAATTTCATATTTAAATCTTTTTCTCAACTGTAGATCTGGGAGGGGGCGGGGGGGGGGGGGACAAACGTGGGCAGCCTTACGACCATATTTCGAGAAACGGGCGTACTACCGCGCTTGAATTTTCGAGCCCACCTGCCATACGCCCCCATTATCAGGAACGTGTAACATGGTAGACATTATACATTATACCCGATGTCAGCCAACCAACATAAACCCGCAGTTTATGCATTGGTATAGGCCCCAGTCTAAAATAATTGACGGAGGCAAAGCTGCCCGTGTATGCGCATTGCTTACGGTTGTTTACGGTTGCCGGGTTGAGGTGCGAGTACATCCATCCGACAGATCGACAGTACGCCGTCTACCAGCAGAGGATGGCGGCCGCCGCCCGGTAGGTCCACTTTTTAAGTTATTGTTTGTTTTTTTTTGGTAATTTCACTTTTTAAAATGTTCAAGCTAAGCAACAACTATTGTGTTGCTTAGTTTGATAGATGGGCAATTTTTACCTTTTTATTCTTCAAAAAAGCGCGGAGAACAGGGAGACTGAAAATTGCCCCTTCCCCATAGAAGATTTTTCAAGTGAAGATTCGCTCCTATTCCTTCCCCAAGATTCTCACCTTCTTCCCCTCCCTGCCGCACACCTCACGGTGTATTTGAATAAATAAATAAAATAGAATAGAATGCAATTCAGCGGATACCGAGGAGGATGGCGGGGCAGCGGCTACGTGCACTACTCGAACCAGCAGCAGCACTCGTTCGAAGAGGAGGACCGGAGTGGGCGGAGTCTGGCGTGAGTGGGGGCAGGGATACGGTAGTTGAGGGGGATACGGTAGCTGAAGGGGCCTAAATAGTGACGCAGAAAGCGTGGGAGTTCTGCTGACAATGAGTGAACTATCGCAAACTGACAAAAGCTACCGTAATCAGTGTTTTTTTCCGTTCAGGAGCGACGACCTGGACAGCTCGTCGCACGGCCCCCCGTCACGGCGCGGTGCCTACCACAGTCACTCCAGTCACGGTCACGGCCATCAACAACAACAACAACAACACAGCCAGCCCCAACAGCAGTCGTATCTCGGCTCGAACCTCCCGCCTACCGTAACCCGGTCGGCCTTCAGGGTGTCGTCGGGCGATGAGATGCGCAGGTACGCCGGGAGTACTGTAGGAGAGGCTAGTAAACCTATAGACTGCTTAATGGCGTTGATGGCAAAAAAACAAACGGCCAGAATGGCATGATAAACGTAGATTTTTGCTGCTGGTAAGTCATTAAAGGGTCCCCCCCGACCATCTCATTCATTTCAAGAGATAACCAATTAAGAGTGGTTGATTGATTATGAGAGACAAGAGAGGAATGAAGAGACGCAGACAGCGAGAGAAATCTTTGCACAGCTTTTTTTTCAGGACATTGTGAGCTATCCAATGATGCCAAAAAATGTATATGGTAGATATTGCCCGGAGGGGCACTTTAATCGCCCTTTCGCGAGTAAAAATGTTTCCCTCGATTTTTCCAAAAATATTATACCAAAAAAAATAATGTAGCGCTCCCTTTGGCAGGAATCCCAACGGCGGCAGCATGTTCAACCTGGCCTGCGGCGACTACTACGAGCAGGACGGCGAGGGCTGCCGGCGGGCACGGTTCGTGGTCGTTGATCTTTGATCTTTGATCTCTGATCTCTGTGAACCTTGATCTTTGATCTTTATGGACTCTATTCCTGATGCTTGAATTTGTGTGGATCAAATGGCAATGACTGCTCTCCGTTTTTATAATTAATTTGTCAATATTTTAACAAATAAATATAATAGGTAAATGACTTGATTAAATCTATTGCTTCATTGAGCTATATATTTGCAGCCTGCACCGGGTCCCTTCCTCCGTCCACCTGCACCCCTCCTCTTCGCAGTACTCGCAGTCCTCCTCCTCCTCCAATGCCAATACCAATACCAATCAACCCCCCGCCGTCCGTCGTCCGACCAAGTTCACGCGTCGCGCCTCGCTCTGCCACGTTAACGCCGGCCAGGAGGCCAAGACCTGGCGCAGCACCGAGAACCTCGCTCAGTAATTCGTGATCTTTGATCTTTAATCTTTGATCCCCCATCTCTTTCCTTTTTTTTCAAGATCTACACGACCCCCACTCCACTTTCTAGTTTCCTCTTTTCGTTTTCTTTTTCTTTCATAACTTGTGAAATGCAGAATGCCGAAAGTTTTAGCCATGATGTAGATGTAGATGTAGATTGAGTAGTAGTAGCTTTCTAATGTCTTACCCTACCCTACCCTTCGAGACCCCCGTGATCTTTCCCTCCAAATGCGCGTCTACGGTTGTTTGCCTGCCATTCGCCCCCGAACTTTTCCCTTTTCCCCTGTCCCCTTTCTTTTCCTTCTTCCCTTTATGCACAAAATGTGTAACGTAATGATTCTCGCCTCCCGTCGTTTTTTCCCGTCTGATCTTTGATCTCTTCAAGTATTTTGTAAATGAGTTCACCCCCCCCCCTCCCCGTTTGCCTTCATGACTTCATCGTTTCACCCCCCTGATTGTCTGTTATTACTGAGTTGTGTTTTATCCGAGGCATAGTGGCCGATCAAGTCCTATGTGCCTACCATCCTTCCCCCTCAGTTTCATCATTTTCACGATACTACCACTCAAGTCGTCTTTCGTCTTTGCCTCCCCACCCTTTTTTTACTGCATTTTCATCACACCCCTGCTTCATTTGAGCCACTTTTCACGTCTCCATTCTCTCGATGCTTTTACGTTTTCTAGAGATGGGGATAAACGCGTCAGACGACGACGAGCGGGTTACGGTAGCAGAGTCGGCACGATATGCAAAGGACAATGTTCTAAATATTACGAGACCTTTTTTTAAAGCGAACGATCCAAAATACTATTTGTTGCTACCGAAATCGAGCGTATTTTTCGGCATCTCTCTCTAGCTTCACAACACTATCAACGAGTGATCCCTTATTGTTATTTAGCTTTTGCGGGCGCGGTGCTGCGTCAAATCAATCGATCGGCGGGTCGTCTGACCTCACTGTAATCTCCGCCCAGAGATGAGATGGATGACCATAGCGGTTAATCAATATGTAGGCGCGGGCTACTACGGCTTTAGTTTTCCATTGCTTGTGAACGTATTCCTACAACTCTGGCAAGTACGTGAAGTTCTCTAACACTTTGATGAAGAGACACTCACTATGAGCGCGTTACTCTAGTAGCTAATGGCACTTCGTCTTATCGGCCGCATCTCCCGATAAATGCTGTTCCCAGTGACGTTATTGTTCCTACCACCCTCGCTCTTTCCTTCCCCCCCC
>LS827622.1:175475-210286 GCA_900490955.1 Micoletzkya japonica
GAATCCAACTACAGTATCTTTGACCAATGAACTCGAGTCAGTGCAGCGTTACTTTACACGTCGCGTCTATGCCCGCTGCGGCATCCCTTATGTCTCCTATAACGAGCGCTTGGCCTTCCTCTCCCTTAAGTCTCTTGAGATTCGTAGAGCTGTTAACGATGTCATGTTTGTGTATAATTGCGTCTATGATTACTACTCTTTATCACATTCCTTTTTGTTTACAATTTCTCCATTGTCTCGCTCTACCCGCAATTCCCATAGCAAGAGGTACATAATTCCATATATTAACTATTCATCTCGTTCTACATGTGCTAGTAGGATTATTACCTATTGGAATCATTTATCCCAAGATATAATAGATCTCCCCCCTAATGCTTTTCGTAACTTTATTGTTTCACGAAATTCTCTTATTCTCCATCACCCTTCCCTTATTAGATTATAATTCCCTCTGCCCAACCACCCGATTCGCCTGCGACGGACCTTTCACCACATTACTGCCCATTATAAAATGTACTTATTACTCTATGAAGGTGAAAATAAAGAATGAATGGATGAATGAAATATATTTTCTAAAAAAACCTCCCCCCCCCCTCACCTTCTCCGCCTCCATCTGGACCACCTCATCCGCGGTCAGTTCGTGATAGTGCCACGGCTGGTCACACCACCAACCGGTATACTGTAATAAGGGGGAGTACGTAAAGGGATACTGTAGTACAGTAGTATACTACACCATAGCGACCCCAGCCGCTCTGAGAATGAGAGTAAGTAAGAGCACGTGGCGGCGGAGTCTTGATAACGCGTTAATATTGCAATCAACAGCTGAGAACTGTTGCGAAAGCATTAAATTTGCCCCTATTTGCCTACATTTCCTCCACTAGAACCTCCTGCTATATATTTTCTCGATACACATCGATTTCAACAAATCGGTCAATTCATTAGCTCCAATTTGTCTGCTAATCAAGGTTGATAAGATGACGGACTTCATGAAAAGGCGGTTCTCCATCTGCTCACCCACTACATTATACTAGTCCGAATTATGCCCAATTGCGACTGTGTCTGCGTCTCTCCAATTTCCATGCTCTCTCACCTCCCCTCTCTCCCTTTGGTCGACCCTTTGGAACGGAACGTCGTGCGCTCACCCTATCCGTCTTCTCGTACACCCGCGATCCGTCCTCCTCATAGCCGCCGACCGCGCTGTACCGCTGCAGCAGCTGGTGGTTGTCGACGAGCCTGCACATCATAGCGTCCGGCGCGTTCAAACGCGTCGCGGCGCGTCGGCGGCCGCGTCGCGGCTCTCACCCGCCCGCCCACTCACCAGATCTTGTCGTGGTCCCTGCGCATCTTGACGTCGTTCAGGCGGATGATGAAGGTGCCCTTCTAAAATAAATTAGCGCTATTACAAAATGAGTGAATTATGTAGAAAATTAGAGTATAACAAAATAACATTATCTCTAAAAAAAAGTAAAAGAAAACCAACCGAAAAGGACATCCTTGCCTTCCGGGCCCGAATCTCTTCAGCCTGCTTCGACATCTTCTTCTCCTTTGCCGCCTTCCCCATCACGCGCCCTGCTACAGTACTTATTTATTTATCGTATACGCGTGTAGTATACGGTAATCCCTGTCATATATATGCATAGATAGGCCTGCTGTTGTCCTCTAAATTATGAGTAACGTAGCTTCACAGCTAATATGTTGTGCGTTTTACACTATTCTATTCCTAGGCGGCTTGTCTACTGCTCCAAGGAACATGAAAGGCGCGATTTTGATCACGCACGCCAAGCGATTGGTGTATTCCACGTCCCCTCCCCTACCGTACCCCCTGAGCTCGTGCCCGGAACGTCCGATCCTCCAAAGGCCGAACTGGCGTCGGATCCCAGCCGTCTGCAAAGCCCAGAAATAGACAATATTTGAATTTAAACTTCGCGCCAAAACCCGTGGGCACGGTTGCAGGTACCGTGGTTGCCGGTAGCTTACAGGTAGCACAACTTTTTTTCTAATACTGGTTGTTAGCTCACTGCAAAATGATAGAGTAGCTAGACAGCGCAATCTCTGTGTGTATGGGAGGGGGACGACTACAGTAAGCTGCCGGCAGACCCCTTGCCCCCACGTATGCGCCAAAACTATGGTTGACGAAAATGTTCCGTCCGTCGTCTCACTCCTACTTCCGACGAGACAGCGAAGCGGTATGAAGACATTGCAGGCAAAGTAGGAATGAGCGTTTACTGATGGAACTTTTTCGTCAATAATAATCGGCATAACGAACCGCCGCTTGGCATTGCGGCCGCCTCCGCTGGTTCCTTGCCGTTTCTGCCCATTACCTGGAAATATAGGGGAATATAAATACTCATATTTGATATTTCATTTTGCCGTAGGGCTAATTTTGTTCCAGCCGCGGTATGTATGGTAGGCATGGAAATCGAGCATTTATTTATTATAATAGTGAGCGGGGTAATTTTGTGCCGTCGTGTATGCGGCATTTTATGGTAAAATGCGGTTTGCGGGCGGGACGGGTCCTACACCGATAAATACAATCAAATGCAGTATTTTCCCCCGCTGGAAATACATGCATAGACCGTCGAATCACCGATAAATTAGTACGTCGGAAACGGCATAATCAAGTCACTCTTCTCGTCAAAATTTTTGAGGATCAAGGCGCGCTTTTACGTCAAATTATGCACTTTTTTGTAGTTTTTTATAGTATTTACGAATCAAGGCCCTTTCACCTGCTTATTTACAAAAGAATCAAAGCACAATTCTACGGCATGAGTATTCTTATTTATGCGTCTAATACACGAAGCTTAGACTGGCAAAACTGCCAGCAGGCCACATTTGGAATACACAGGTTATGATTCCCACATCAAAAGTTTTTTTTCTCATGGAAAGATAGTAATATTATTGGAGGAAAACGAACGTTGAGAGAGCTGCACAGTTCGTTCCGCTAACCACCGTAAAACTTAAGCCGGAGCCGGCCATTAGCCTAAGCTGGAATTTTGCCAAGAGAGTTTCACTATGTTTAGCGGAGTGCGCTGCAAAGATTTCCCAACGTTCCTTTTCCTCCAATAATAAACGTGCTCTCTTAGTCTTACGTTATTTATTTGTGCGTTGATCTACGTGGACTAACTAAGACAAGTCGACGGCGGCTCACCTCCGCCCATATGGTTGCGGAAAATGTTCCGTCAGTCGTCTCAGTCCTACTTCTGACGAGAGAGCGAAGCGCGTATGAAGAGAGTGCAGACAAGGTAGGAAGGAGCGCTTACCGGCCGAACTTTTTCGTCAATCATAGCTACCGTAATCGCTACCGTACTCACCCGGCTGGGCGGGCGCGTACGGCGAGACGATGACGGGCGGCGCGTAGTAGTTGGTGACCGGAAGGACGACCGGTTGAGAGGAGGAGGAGCACGGCGGCGGGGGAAGGAGTACGGTAGGGGGGAGGGAGGGGGAGGAGGAGGAGGGCGAGGGCGAGGGGTACGGGGGAAGGGAGAACAACAGCGAGGGGTCCACCCGGCGCAGCTGGTCCAGCTGCAAGAGGAGAGGGATCAACGATCAAACTACAGAGATCAAAGATCAAACTACAAAGATCACGTACGCTCTGCGGGTCGAGTCCGCCGACGGCCGAATTGAGCTCCCGTTGATAGTTCTCGAAGATGCCCGCGCGACCCTGGAAAATAACATACATTTATCTATTGCTACATTTGCATCGATTTAGAAATAATCAGCAACTTGGGCACGAGTAGTCTTGCAAATTTACCGTTTAAAAAGGTCATTTCAATGATTATTCAATGATTAGCATCGTTCAACCGAACAAGTCAGCCATATTGACGAGGATGACGCGTCCGCACCGTTACGTTTACTTTCTAATAATGGCTCGTTGAAATTCGCGTCAAATTTGGTTTATAAACAAAACCGCCCGTTGAAATTGCACCGGATAAAAACGGGGCATTCAAATATTTTGTAACGGCTCCCACCACGAAGACCCTGAATATTTCAGTAAGAATACGGTAGGCGAACGGACTTTCGGGCACTCAAACACTGTAGCTCACTCCTACCGTAATCTTCCCAAATATTCAGGGTTTTCGTGGTGAGAGCCGTTACAAAATATTTGAATGTCCATTTTTATCCGGTGCAATTTCAAAGGGCGGTTTGTTTATAAACAAAATTTAACGCGAATTTCAACGAGCCATAAAACTAATCTAAGGCCGATCGATAACCCACCAAGTGCGACGCGTTCGCGTACTCCGCAAACAGCGCGCGCTGCATGCGCTGCGTCTCGTCGCCGAGGCGCGCCGCCTGCACATCATACAAATTCAAATGCGGGAAATGGCGGGAAGCTTGAGACGAACCGTGAGCGGCTGCAGCTGGTAGGCGAGCGAGGGCGTGGTGCCGCCCGAGGTGGACTGTGACTCGGGGGGAGTGGCCTGCAATCGGGATAAGGGTGAACTGAAGACGGACAAATTACTGACAATTTGATGTCTCTGTATATTTAACTTCTCTCTCGTATGGCTTCTATATCGTAAAGCAGGTGCTTTACAATATAGAAACTACTTTCCTTTGAGCAGTCCACGGACGGATTACAGACGAACTGCCGTCCGCTGCACATTTGAACCAGGACACTTACTGGTGAAAAAAAAACATCTCTCCCCTTTTTCTTCCATTACCTGGTGCAGCGAGTAATTTGCCGGAGAATCGAGGGGCGACTGCGAAACTGCAACATACGAACGATTTACATGGAAGGGACGGCAGATTTATCGTGAATTTCCGCATACGTGAATCAACTGAACAGATTCCAAATCTCATCTTGTCAGAAATTTAACATGGTAGGCGCCTTGTTATTCCAGATCTCTCATATTTAGGCTAATCAAAACCTCTAGTTATTCAGCGGTAGACGCTAGTGCAAGATAGTGGACGTTAAAACTGCCCAGGTATGATCCAAAGAACAAGAAAAGCTAAGACGATCGATCGCTCGACTGACACTCGATGGCGCCGAGCATATTGGACGAGGGGGAGGAGAGGCTGTCCGGAAAGAGGGACACATCTGACGGATCGAAAAGTGGCGGGTAGGAGAGCTGGAAAAAATAACAACGTTAGACTAAACTATTGCTTAGGGAAAACAACTATATCACAGACTACTGTTATTCGTATTTGGAGCTAATAATGCTTGTTCTGCTTATACGGCTTATCTGCTTATTCGTCAGCTCATACGACAAGAGCACTGCTAGAGCTAGATCATGAGCGGTAGTACAGCGCGTCGCAAGAAAGATCAAAGAGGGGAGGGGGAGTCTCCCTCTAACTGTGGCTGTCTGGAGATCACTCCACCCTCCCGGAGATAGATCCAACGCTCGCGCACTCTTTATTAGCGACAATATCTACATTTTTCACAGTTGTTGCACTTACTTACTCTGTAAACTGTGTTCATGCTCACCTCACTAGACTGCCCGTAGTAGCTGGTATCTCCCAAGGAATAGTCGCCCGACTCCATCTTCACCGGTTTCTTCACCCTTAAATGCATGTTTAATGAGACAAAGTAGAGTATAGTTCTCAAGCAATGAGTGCTGTGCGAAACGAAAACGTCGCAAAACCTGGTAAACATTTTGAAGACTTTTTTTGAATTTTTTTTTGAATTCTCGCTGCTCGCTTTCATAATGATTGTGAAGCTCTAGCCTATACTCTAGTCGGGCTCTACCTCGAACGGTGTGCAGTCAGCGGCTTTGTTTCAATAGGAGAATGCAGAAAGGCGGCCGAAGCAGCAGCGTGTATCTCAGTTAGGTCCATAGCGATTGGAGGATGGGATATAGGGGAGGCCGACCGGCCACGATCAGGACACGCGCGACGAGTGAGCATTACCAGCAGATTAAGCAGATTATAGGCTAACTGGCGCACTAATCGAATAATCAAGTATATACGCAAAGAAGAAATGTAGCAGAGATCGGATTTATTGCAGCTTTGCGTTTCAGGAGCGCTTAGGAAGCGGTGCTTCGCATGACATACGATGTTCTGCGTGGTGTAAGGACGAAAAAGCCATGATATGACAACAAGAGCGGTAAAATAAGAAAAATATGCCAACCTGGAAGTGTGGTGTGTCAGCACACCACGCGACGGCCGACGATTGCGGAGCGGCGGCTACCGTACTACCGTGAATTTTTCAAAATTTATTACAGTATTTTTTTTGAATTTCCTAGTGCAAGTCTCATTCATTTCGTTATATTGTTGTTCAATTCGTCATAAATATCTTGTTTAGAATGAGTAAACTAAAGGTTATCATCGAACCCCTCACATACTTCAGCTCAAAGTATTCCCACTTTCCCCTTCCCCTCCCCTTCCGTCTCTTGCCTTATCTCACATTGAGATCTGTGGCTTGCGCCAGCCGAAAGAAAAGGACGGAAGGGGTGAGGGAGAGGGTTAGGACGGAGGGAGGGAGCGAAAAGCGAGGGAAAGGAGGGAAAGTGGAGGGGGGAAGATTCCTATCTACTAACCGCATCTCCCCCCCCCCCTTTTCACACTCTGCAGTAACCCAAGGTGTACGTCAGGCTGACTGGGCTACTTTTAGAGAAGATCCAGTTCAGCCCTTTCCTCCTTATCTCTGTTTTTGATCTTTCCCGATAACCCCATGCGATACTGATAGAGTGAGCTATCGATAGATTCACCCGTACTCTGAATCATCTCAAATTGGAGATAAACCGATGAACTCACCGCTACTATCTCTGTCAGTCTCTAATTTCGTATGTTATGAATTTCGTTTCACCATCCGTCTTCGAGAGAATTCTCAAAATCTTATCTGTTCGGTGTCTTATCACGAACCCTAGTCATGCTCTCTGCGCTATGCTAATAACCCTACAAATAATAATCGGGCAGTCAGCCTTTAGTAAATACCCTTCGACGTTTATTCGGACTTTCTCGCAAAAGTGGACATTAGCTGGGTACTTTTTGGGGGAAGCGTCCATTTATTCTCCTTTCCAGCAATCGTTCTGTTCCCTTGTATATCTATGTATATCCCCTTGTTCCCCCGCATCACATCATATTCTCCATCTATCTTGCGGTTGAATAGGGGGAAAGCTTCGGGGCAGATAAGCGAGAACGAAATCTTGAGAAGGGGAAAGGGGGGGGGGAAGATGGGGGAGTACGATTGGGATGGGGAGTAGAGGGAGATGCGGGAGAGATAGGAGAGGAGATGCCTATGTTAGGAGATTGCCCATGTTTCATCTAGGCTTGAATCATAGTGCTCGCTGCCTGGACTTTTTGGTGGAGTGAAATGTTGCAGTGCGCACATTCTGATCCGATTTCCTGTCCTACAATTAACGTTCCCCATATTCGTCTATTCGTCAACTCCACTATTAATATTATAATAATGTCGGAGCGCAATAGTCCAGTGAGCGAAATTGCATATTTGGACTGTAGACTTCGACCTTCTCCCGTACCAACTGCGAACTGTCCACAGCTGTCCAAAGGCGATCCATCAAACCGTCGGAGGCCTGCCACTATTTATCGCCAGCCTGTCTGTGTGGGAATGAGATCAATTCCGAGTAAGAGACTCACGAATTCTTGGCCTGTTCATTGCGTTACCGTATCTAGATATTCTTTCATTCTTGTATTTCTGATGCGAGAGCGACGCGGTATGAAAACAGTGTGGCAAACGGGAAATGCGTTTACTGAAGTAACATCTTGGTCTAACAATAGCATCTCTGTATATACAACGTTCCCTCATTTCGTATCTTCTCTCTTCTTGGTCCAAGTCCCCTTCTCTATCAGCCTCTCCATATTTCTCATCGCTTCACAGATAAGGTAGATAGAGACCCTCGATCAGTCTGCGATAAGCAACGGAGAGAAGAAGCGTCGTTTTTGCGTTAGCAATTCCACGAGTGCCTGTCATTGTCAGTCTTTTCTATGTCATCTTGTCATTGATACTGTCATTTTCCCGAAAGATCGTCTTCCATTGTCACTCCGTGGCATACTTGTACATTTTTGATTGAGTGACTGACATTCCGTATGACATTCCACGTCTCCCTGTTAGACGTATACAAGTCAGTCGATGGTGATAAGAGGTTGATAAGGGTCTTCTCCTTCCCCTTTAGGAAGATAATAGCCTCTCCCTCCCCATTCGCCGTATGGAACTGCTCACCTCGCGACGCAAGCAGTCCCGACCAGCCCGAATGGAGTCCCCCGAGACTACGGTAGGCAGGTTTTCCATTCGGGACCAAGTTGCGCACAAAAATCGTTACTGTAGCTATCTTTAATTGCGTCAAAGCGTCAAAAAATACATCAATATTCGTGACCATGGCACGAGCATGATTCAGGGAGTCGTCGTCAAGGAGGAGGAGGAGGGAGTACTGTACCACATCGGGCAGTCCTTCGGGCCGATTAGGATTCGTCGCCTGGCCACACCACTTGCGGTGACCAGCGGAGTCGTGGTTACGGTAAGTAGGATCTCACCAATAGCATCATTGCGAAGAATAGTCGTCAAGCGAGTCTCAACTGGACCTTGAGATCTTGTCAAACTGCTGTCAACTTTTCTCGAACATTATCTTTATCTTTATCTTTATCTTTATCGAATACGCTTTATCGAATATTATCGTAAATAGCACGACGTCAGCAGAAATGTTGCCGGTCTTTCGTAAGCGAGATAGGCTTGAGATAGGAATAGGCGAGAGCTGTGTGTTGGGAGAGGGAAAGGGATGGAGAGAGGGGGGTGACACTACGCGAGACGCTCTGATAAGCTTCACGCCTTGATTAGGACGCTTGTTGTGTCCGCCAGTGAGTTATTTATCGCTCTATCGATCTGATTATTTCGCCAATGCTAATAGCCGAACTATCGAAATGGCCCGAAATTGCTATATTTATATAGTGCGTGAAACATACCGGTGACAAGTACTCCTCGATTCGATTACCTGGTACGGGTTGAAAACCCTATGAGATCCAGATGAGCCAATGAAATAATAGGGTTCGAAAATTTAACAAAAAAAAATAAATTATCTATAATTTGCGCAGCTGCTGGAAGAGTCGGGCAACGCGCTGTTTCTGGAGGTGCCGGCCGACGACCCCATTCTGACCCAGCTGAGACCGACCGTATCCGTCGAGGACGCCAACTGCGTCGTGATGCAACAGGGTGGGTACGGTAGTCGAGAGGGTTACGGTAGGAGGGGAAAGAGGGTACGGTAGTTATTGGAGACGAACAGTGAACGCATTCCTAGATTGACTGCAATCTCCAAAAAAAAAACTGCATCGCTCTCTCATCATGGCAGGAAGGAATGACAGTACATAGCCGGCGGAACGCTTTCGTGTAGCTTCTGAAGATGAGCGAATTGAAAGTGCTTTGCGAAACTGCTTCATAATTAGACATAAATAGGTTGGACTGCGCATTTTTTTTCCTTTTCTGATCCCTACTTATCTTTCTTGCATTCTTCCTACTATACATATATCTTCACCTCCAAATTGGAGTTGTTCTCTCTCGTTCAGTAGACCATACAATATTTACTCCCAGCATACGCTTGACTAATCGACGGCTCTCTGGCTTGTATTTCCCGGCTGTGTTGTTGCGTGCCGCGAGCGTATCAGAGGCAGTGATAAGCGATGATACGGGGGGAGAGGGAGAGGAGAGGGAGGGGAGGGAGAGAGATCCATATCATACTGTCGGAGGTTAGAGGGGGGGGGGGGGGCTGGTGACGAGCGAGGTCGAACTGTAGCTATTTTGATGACAGTTAGGCTGCGAGCAGTTTCATTCCATAAGCTCCTCTTTAGAGGACACGAATCGCGTACTTTTGATGGTTATGTTTCACGATCAATTCATGGTGAACAGATGTCGTATTATGTTCGGATGGTCGAAACATAACCATCAAAAGTACACGATTCGTGTCCTCTACTCCTCTGTCCTACGCCAATCTCTGTGCAGTCGGTCTACGACAGCTCTATGGCCTTCGATAAGCTCCTCTTTCCTATTCGAATTCTGCAATCGTGTCCTTCTTATTCTTACTTTTCATAAATCTTTCATAACCGCGACGCGATCCATCGCCAAAAAGAATGTGACATATTGATGAAGAGGATTCGGATCTCTATTTCCCATGCGAATCTCTCTAAGCAATCGGTCTATATGATCGCACTATCACCTTTCGATGCCTTCTTTCTACAGAGGCACGCGACCATTGCACAGCGATCGAAGAAACTCAATAGATGTCTGAGCCCTCATTCTTATCGTGTCTTATCGTTCACCCTGACAGAGTCTCGTGCAGTTGTATTTAGCTCTAGCATCTTCTGCTCATTCAGTCGATCATTAGTCTCACCAGCAGTTCAAACCGTTTTCTCTCCGCGAATCGAGTCATTTTCATAGTTTTGCTTCCTATGTAAGCCTCTCTCCTCGTATCGAACGCTGTGGAAGATAGCCATGAAAACGACCCAATTCAACGGCACGATGCTACGTTCCTGTATAACCTACCTTGCTATATACCACACCTGATATCTATGCGTCAATCCGTCTACCCTTCCCATGTGTCACAGTTTCCACCTTTCGTGTACTCTGCGTCTTTTTCCTTCTCACATCAAACGATTCCGATCGTTTCCCCCCAATCTCTTCCGCCGAGTCATTCCTACAGCTATCAACCACATTCGGTCGCGATAAATAAGACCCCCATCTCCTTAACAGATGATAGTCTCTCCCGTCTTATCGCTTGTTATTGGGAAGTGTTCTTTGCTCCAGAACCAAGCTAATTGTATTAGCAGTTTGTTCACTATTATTATACTTGCTTACCATTTGGGAATGATGGCATCGCTTCAAAGCGTGAAAAGCTCACTGAACACCGTAGCGGCGGAATCGCAATTTGCGCGTTCTCGACTCGATGCACTTTTTTTCTAGACTATAACAATCTAGTAATTTTTTTAAAAATTTTTTTTATTTGCAGGCCCGGACACCGTCCGCATCACCATGGTCAAGTCGGTGACCCGTGCCGATCCCCTCATCGCCTTCTTCATCAACTCGCTGTCCCAAGACATCGTCAAGGAAAAGGCTCCCGCCGATCCGCCCAAAAGTAATGATTACGCGGCTCAGTTCGTTCAGCTATCTTATATTTTACATAGTAACGCGGTAAAATCCGCTCAAAAAAGTAGTAATCAATTTACCATCACACGGCAGAGTATACGGCTCTCATTCCAGAGTACCTCTGCCCTACGTGCAAGATCGTGAGCTTCAATTCGCTGACCAATCTCAAGGCCCACCAGACCCTCTACTGTGCGAAGACTGAGAAGAACGAGACAGGTCAGTGGGCCCACCAATTATCTATCTTCCACCGAACAAAGCATTCTGCTGCATACTGACAATTATAATAGGAGCTATGGCCTTCACAAGAAGGCACTTCATTGTAAACCTGTGAGATAGGAAATAAGCAGGACCCCGATTGATCCTCCTATTCCTTTATCTCGCTCACGATCAGACTGGAAAACAAACGAGAGGTGTGCTACGTGCGAGTGTAACACAGACCGCATCCCGCGGGCGCCTTATCTGATCCCTGAGGGAGATTTATAAAGATTGCCCGAGGCATAGGGGAGATTCAAGGGGAGGGGGGGGACTACTAGTGAACATATCAGGCCCTTGTGCGCCCCCTGAGACCCTTCCGGTCATTAGTTATCCCCCCTCATATCGCCTTTCCTATCATCCCCCAGACGTCTTCTTCGTCTTCAGTTCCTCAACTGGCCGAACTCCTGGCGGCCGCCACGGCTACCGTACTCCCGTCCGCGTCGTCCGCGTCACTCGCCGCCGCGGCCGCGGCCGCTCCGCTCACGCCCCCTACCGTACCCCTGCTGCCCACGGCGGTCCTACCGCCCGCAGCCCTGGCCAACCCAGCCAATGTCATCTACCTGCCGCTTGCCTACCACAACCACTCGCTCGGCCACCTTATGCAGGTGAGGGGGCAGAGATCAAAGATCAAACGGGTAGCTTTCGTGCATATTAGGAACTTCGGAGATTAAAAGATCAAAGCCTTTTCTGTGCATATTACGAACACGAAACGGCGGCAGAATGTCTAGATCTTATCAAAGATCAAAGATCAAAGAGCACCCTTCCAGCTTCTGGGTCCTCCACAGACGATCATTCCGATCGCCGTGCCGCGCCAGCTGCCCCTCCCGTTGACCTCGCCCATCGTCGTCAATCCCGCGCTGTGCGGACCCGTGTCCATTCCTTCCACCTTTCAGCTGACCGCCGGCGATCTCATCACCAACATACCGGTTTGTTCGTTTATGCGGCTATTTAGCTGGTTGTTCCCGCATTCCTCACTGTGACAGCGAAGCGGTATGAAAGGAGCGCAGATGATGCACGAGTTTACTGACGGAACGGTTTTTTGTCAATGATATTAACCATTTCGGAAAGAATAGCTGGGGCTTCAAGGCCAAGAGCCCGCAACGGAGCCGGGAAATCTGCGTCTTCAGGTCGCGGCAACGGGCGTACTCGAGGTGCAGGCCCAGCCAGCGCCGTCGCCGACGATATCGTAAGCCATTCCCGGCTACCGTAACCCCCGCTTTCGCTTCAGAACCAAGACGGCGCTCAAGCGCGCCAGCCTCACGGTGCCCGTGGATCTGTCGAGGAAGAAGCGACGCGTCGATTCGGAGGTGGGCATAAGGGAGAGAGCAAAAGGGAGGGTCATAGACGTCAAACATTCGTACACAGAGACGGTCTATGATGCAGTGAGATCAGAAAACAGCCAAACTACAGTGTAGCCTGGTTTCAGGCAAAGCCCTCATCGTCGTCGGATTCTGACTCACTCGAGAAGGAAGGGACGCCGCAGGTGAGTCACGGACGGATGTCAAACATTCGTACACAGAGACGGCCTTTTGTAGACAGCGAAGAAGCTGATTCACATCATAGCATGAACACAGCAACAGCTGTTGTAGCACTTCCGTCATTCTTAATAATAATAATAATAATAATAATAATAATAATAATAATAATAATAATATATTTATTGTCATCTTTCAGTAAGATGAATAGTTGTCTTTCATTGATCTTCGAAGACGGCCGATTCCATTCCAGTCGACTCCGCCCAATACGAATCCTCGCCCGTTCGTCTGCTCGTGCGGCATAGCCTTCTCCGCAGAGTCCACCCTTCAGGTGCGATTCGGAGCTGTCCTTTATAATGCCAAGGCGATGGGCGCATGGACAGGACAATTTGCTGTTGAAAAAAAAATTCTGAAACAAATTGAGAACAACAGCAGACCGTAAACGCCACCGCGTATCCCTATTGAATCTCTTCTCGGAATCATCTCTCCTGATTCAGGGTCACCAGACGCTCTACTGTCGCAACACCGCCCGCGGCGAGGACGGACAGCCGGCCAAGGAGCCGAAACGAGTAAGTCTCTTCAGTTCGCGATAATATACAGTAACCCTAGACTACCGTAATCCATTCAGACTCCGTCCCGCTGCTCGCACTGCGAGTTCGTGCCCACCAGCATCAGCCAACTGTCCGTCCACGTCCGGAACCACCACGCCGAGGTCCGGGGTTTAGGAAAATCCGGGAATTCCCAATGCACGGATGCGGAGCCGGCAATTCGTCCATCAGTTCTAGTTGCAGGCCTTCGTGTGCAAGCAGTGCGGCTACCGGGGCTACTCGGTGCGGGGCATCCGTGGCCACCTTCGTACGCACCCCGAACTGGACCAGGTCAAGTTTGACGACCTGCTGGTGACGCACGTGACGAAGGTAGGCGGGACAGGGCAAGAACGAGGCGCCTAGACACGACGTTTTACCAGTCCGTGTTCCGAAATTCCGAATGTCTCTGCGTCTCTCTAATTTCCATGCTCTCTCGCCTACACTCCCTTAATTTGCATACGACTCTATTCTACGCAGCAGGACGTAGTGCCTAGAGTGCGGAAAACGAATACATTTGCATGTGATCCATCTCTCCTTCTCTTCATTCGCTCTAGCCCTTTTTTCCGTTTTGACCGAGTATCACATTCGTTGTGCGCACTCTAGACCAATTGTGAAAGCTATGAGCATGTCGGCTAGTCGCCACAGTAGACCTCAGGTCATAGTTCAAATACGCATGTTCTAGTCTTCACTATGTAGGTGATGCAACGTGATATTTGAGCTATTCCTGAGCTTGGCATGTAGATAAGTGCATACTGCGGATAGCTAACAGTATCTTACATAACATGATATAATAGCATAAAATGAAATAAAAATATTGATCTACAAGAAACCGCTATTCAGCAGGCATCCAACGTCAAGACCAGCTCAACCGGCGGCGAGGATACGGTAGAGGAAGACTCGGACTGATCGGAGATCAAAAATTCGAAAGCAAAGATCAAAGATCACTCCCAAGATCGCGAATGCCAGCCCACTGCATACTGTACTAGATACTCCACACCCTCTCCTCGCATAACTACCGTACCCTCGCTCTCACTGTATCCTACCGTACTCCCCACCAAATGATGCTTTATCGTTGACCCAAAGTGTGTTGCAATGTTTCCGTACAGACAAAGAAAGAGTATGCACGTTTGCCCCGTGAAAAGATGATGACTGATAGACTGTTTTCGATAAATATTTATTAGCTTTCCACGTGCACAACATCCGACAAGATATTCAGCCTATTATTATCCCCCTTAACAGTACTTCCATCGTTAAAAATGGTAATGATCATTCTGACCCTAGACCTTTGCCAGCTTCTCGTGGAATTCCCTGAGCAGTGCGCCCATCTCTGCGTAATCCGCCAGTTTCACCGCCTCGTCCAGACCGAGCCACTGCAATTGCGCGCTACGCCATAGGCATACATGGGCACGGACCCGGCCGTCGGGTGGAAGGCCGCTCATTTCAACATAAACTTAACTTGGCAGGCACCAGATTATTCCATAAAGCACACTGGCAGGCTAATAAAAATCTAAATATGCCTACTGGTAGGCCCGAAACTGAAATAATTGTTGGTATGTCTGTCCATGTATGACCATAGGTTGTCCGATCGAACACACTAACATACGTGGGCAGGGTCTGCCGGTAACTTACTGCAGTGGTCCTCCCATACACATGGATATCGCACAATTTCGCTAAGATATTATTTTGCAGTGAGCAAGCCAGTACGTAAAAAATGTTTGCGGTAGGTCACCCAACCACGGCACCTACCACCGTGCCCGCCTATGAACACCAACGTGGAGAATCACCGTGTCACACGCAGACTGGATGCTTCTGATGTGCGCTAATTATGTAAGAGAGCACGGTCGCAATCGGGCATAATTCGGACTGCGCGCTCGCAATCCTAGGTGGGCAATGATGTATCATAGTTACCGTTCTTACTACAGACGATTTGTAAGCGCATCATGCTCATGGTAGGCCCTATGTGGAGTGCGAAAAAACGAATATATATATTTGCATTTTCTCTTCTTGATCGAGTTAACACATTCGTTTTGCGCACCTTAGCCCTGTGTATGGGCTGACCACTACAGTCGCCTACCCGCAGACCCTGGCCACGTCTTTCCTCACCTTCCAGTTCTGGTGTTCGTGCGACAGTTTGACATCGTCCGGGTTCTTCAGCTGCGCGGCCCAGTACTTCACCTGAAACAGCAAACAGCATTCAAGCTATCCAACAAACGTATTCTTATTTCTTTTCCCAGACTCAAGAACTTGAGACTAGATATCCTGCCAAAAGCGCCTTCGATGCGATACCATGAAATTCGTACGTAAATTTCCTTTATTCAAGCACCTTACTTATTAGTCTTATATTATTTGAAGCATACGCGATGATAGATGAATCAACTCACAGTCTTCGGCTTTCCGTTCACCTCGTATTCGAGTGTCTTGTGAATGTCCTT
This sequence comes from Micoletzkya japonica, assembly GCA_900490955.1. Classification (NCBI taxonomy): domain Eukaryota; kingdom Metazoa; phylum Nematoda; class Chromadorea; order Rhabditida; family Diplogasteridae; genus Micoletzkya; species Micoletzkya japonica. The sequence continues at coordinate 191,245 of LS827622.1, forward strand.
GAAGATGTTCAGCTGCGACTCCTGCAACGAATATTACGGTAGGGCGGCAATTCAAACGAGGAATACTAGAACAGCTTACAAAGTTCAGCGGCAAAAAAGTCCAAGGCGACCTTCCTACAGTAACCCTCCTGCCCACCCCCCCCCCCCTTACCTCAATCGACGCTTCCTCCTTCGTCTCCCTCAGTGCAGCTATCCACTCATCCTCGCCCGGATCAACGTGTCCTGAACGGAAAACTACCGTAATCCTTGCGCAATGGACCGTATGCGTTATATCGCTTCATATTTTATAAAGACTCCGCCTAAACCACACTCAAGAGATTCGTTAAATATTCTAGAAAATAATATGAAATAATTAGCATTAGAAAACAGGACCATACATGGGCAGTGTTATCGCAAAAAAAAAGATTTCGACTGGACCTGTCAAAGCATAGATTTACGTCGTGGCCAGCCTACCAATAAGGGGGTTTTTTTTACACAATATGGGGCCTACCAAGTTATCGTTTTGACAAAATTAGGGGCCTACCACCCGATCGTCGGGTTCGTGCCAATGTATGAACGGCGTCCAAAGCTACCATTTGCATTATTAGGCATAAACATCAAAACTTTGCGAATACGTTAACCAATCGTCTCTATAAATACTGGGCAATAGGTGGGAGGTAACCTTTGGGCGGGGTCCAGTGGTACGGTGGGTAGGAGGCTTGGAGGAGCAGGAACTCAATCTGGAGAACCTTCCGGAAGACCACGAGACCTGCGGCACGCACGGGCGAGGACATGGCTGGATAAGAGAGCGGAGTCAACAGATACATAGAAGGGATGGGGTGGGAACGAGATTTAAAGCAGAATCGAGAAATAGGAAAATATTACAAGGAGATGCGCTGATGCGTTATGCACACTAGCGTTTCGTTCTGAAGGTATAGAAATGGAGGATAGTGCCTACTCCGCGGAAAGAGCTGAGACCTGATAAGATGAAAACGTTTTCACGGAGAAACAAAGATTAGAGCAATGCGTTGCTGTGAGGTTTTAGGTTAACGTAAATTGGCAAGAAAAAGAAGAAGAAATATTGGAGTCAACAGTGTTAAACTGTTCACAGAACCAATACGCACGAGATACCGTAATCAACTTCATCAACAGAATAACAACAAAATTCAACAATCTGTGTAAAGCACTCTCTTAACCTTGCTAGATCTGCATGATTCATAGCATACAGTATGACTTATCAATGATTTCGTTGACTAGTAGGATCCTATGTGATCTGTTCTTCCAAATAGGTCAGAACTATCCTTTCCGGCACGTTATTTGAACATTTCTACTTTGCAACAACTAGCGTGTGATCGGGTCCAATCGATACGTCCTTGACGTCCTCCTGCAACGAAAGATACCGTAACCCGTCCCTTTTATAGTGTATGTGCGCAATCGTCCCTTATTTCCGATTAATGGCTATCATGTAAATTTTCCGAGCCTACTAATACCCTTAGTAGAATAGGTATATTTAGCGGAGAAAAAAATAACTAATAATACAACAAGAAAAATGTGTACGACCGAAAGTAGAGGACTAAGGAGAGGATGCGCCCACCTGGAAGAAGAGGGGAAACGGGAAGAACTGGTCCTTTGTGTGGCCTAGTCCCAGGTGACCGTACCTGCAGAGAAAACCAACATCTTTGTCATCGCCAATCTAGTGAGAATGCTCCCTTCCCTCCTTATTATTCTCAATGTCGTAATTTAGTCCGCAGAAAAAAACCCAGTCCACGTCGGATTCAGCATATTTTTTTTCAGGGAAAAAGGGACCTCCTCGTGTGTTTGACGTGTGTAGCATTTGAAATTCTCTAGGAAATACGAGCCTACCAAAGCATGATTCCGACTAGGGTTTGAAAACCAATCCTTTTAAACGCTGAGAGTGATGAGAAGCATGGAGGAATGAAGAGAGGCAGACGATAAATACGGAAATCGCGCTTGGTTTTCAAACCCTGATTCCTACGAAAATTTGTGCCCGTCACCCATAGTTCGTTTCGATGGCCACGTAGGCCACCGTTGCCTACCGTAGTTTACAGTAGCCTACCGTACACCACTCACCTGTTCTGTCCCCATACGAACATGTTTCCCTCCTCGTTCACTGCGGCCATCGACACGTTGCCCCCAAAGACCCGGGAAATCTACAATGTTACCATAATTTCCGAAATTAATCGAGACAAATTTCGCGATCAACACTGTTGAACTATTTGAAATCATTCGAAATGACTAAAAGTGGAAATCTTGTAACCATAATTTACACTTTTAAATTATTGTAAATCAATAGAAATGACTGAAAACTATTACTGTTGTAAGACATTTTCAAATGAACCAAATGAACCAAGACTACGAACACATTCAAGTAACATGTAAAGCTCTCTCACAACTAATATAGGAACATTGTCCGACCTTGTGTCCGTCGAATAGCTGCTGGGGCATGAGGGTGGGCTTCTTGAGGGCCGCCACGTCCGGTCCCAGACCTACCGTACCCACGCCCCACGTCAGAAGCTGGCCATCTGCAAGAGGGAACGGACTAGGCTTGAGCGCGCAATAAGCTGTTCCGTTAATGAACACAGAACTACCGTAATCATTGTTCGCTAATATTGAACAGAAGATGAGCAGACCTTGGGTCAACGCAGTACACGTAGCAGCAGCCGGGGCTCTACAGTACTACTTCATTTTCGCAAAGAAATGAACAAACCCAGCGAAGAAGGTCTAGTGTGTTTTTTTTGTTCTTGACAATGAATTTAGCATAACTTTCACGACAGCCAGGATCAACTATAATATTCGTGAGCTCTCGCATACTGTGTATGCGGGCAGGGTCCGCCGGTAACTGACTGCAGTGGTTCATCCATACATAGATATCGCACAATTTCGTCAAGATATTCTTTTGCAGTGAGCTAACTAATACATGAAAAAATTTTGCAGTAAGTTAGCCAACCACGGTGCCTGCAACCGTGCCCACCTATGGCATACTGTGCACAAAGGAGGTAAGAAGAAATTTAAAAAAAACCTTGCGTCAGCGCGGCGCACGTTGTAGCAGAGGCGGCCGTATCGACAATCTTCGGCAGGTCGAAGGAGAGGGCGCGGGAGGTGGACAGCTGATGGACGGTCATTACGAGACAACAATGAAAACGTATGCAGCGATGGACGTGTAATACTGTTGAAAGGATTTGCATAGTACATCCGGAGTTCGGCAAATGACTCACGACGAAGTCATGAAGGCACATTCATCCGCTTCATCACTCTATTCTTTCCATTCTTGGACATTCATGACCAAGTCATTGGTCATCTGCCGAACTCTAGATTTTACGGTCATTACGAGATAAAAAATGAAACCGTATGCAGTGATGGACGTGTAATACTTAAGAATGAATTTGTAAAGTACATTATTTTTACTTTCTTGAAATCACTCTCATTTCCCACCTGAATATCGTCCTCAAATGCAGGCCCTGCTTGTCCGTACTCGTTCTGCCCCCAGACGAACACCTTAACAGTGGAAACCTTCATTCGTGTCTTTTTCATTGTTACGTTTTACAATCAATTGTTATAGAACATACGGCTTGTTATACCGTGAAGAGTGAAGTTCAACCAAAAAAAAAATGATGAAAAATGATGAACGAAAACGCATAATCATATATACTGGACTAAAAAGATACGCCAGTAAACCATTCCTAATATCAAGCGAGAGAGAGAGAGTGTGTGCAAAAGTGAGAGAATTAGACGCATTTTGGAATGAGAGCAACTGACGGATCGGTTTACTCCTGCATACCTGTCCATTGTCGCCGATCGCAAAGGCCGTATCCGTGCTGCCCGCCAGCTTGACTATCTTGACGCTCGCCGCATCGCCTCAATGATCGAAATATGCGTAACCGATATTAATTTGGAAATATGTAATTAATGTTTACTGTAATAGTTACACTATTACAGCTACGAAGGTTTGCTGGCAGATTAGCGCTGCGAGTCTCCCTAACACACATAAACTTGGTCGATATCGATAGAAAACGCTATCCAATAATTGAAAAAGCACTACAGTAGGCTATCTACCATAGGTGGGCACGGTTACAGGTACCGTGGTTGGGATTTCTTACTGCAGATTCTTTGCAAGTATTGGTCGCGTCTCGCCACCAGAAGCGATGCAACATATTGGTGAAGAAGACCCGAATGGCATGCTCTACTCCTATGATCCGTACCTTGGACCAGCGCCGGCGTCGGCTGTATGCCGTACTCGCCGTTCGCGCACTGCCCGTCCTCGTTCAGGCCGAAGGCGTACACCTGCGATTATTTAGTAGCTACTAGGGATCGGGAAAAGGACCAAGGCTACGCTTTACATACCTTCATAAACGAGAAACGTCTGTGCAGGCAAGCCTATGAAGCATAACCACGACAAAAGCCCGCGCTTCCCGTTGCCTACTAGCTACCTTACCCTCACTATGGTACGCGATACAGCGATATATTTCTAGTACACGAATAGCATCAAGCAACAGGAAACAAAATGAGATAAAGATAACTCCGCATTAAAAAAAGGAATACAGTACCTTGCCATCGGCCGTCAGGACAAATGACGTATCGAGCAGGCAGTGGACGGCGATGGGGGCGGAGGCGGAGGGAAGGGCGACGGGGGGAAGGAGGGACGAGTCGCCACTCTGAATTACGGCAATGGGGGATTATCGTTACGTATTTCAGGATGAAGCCTACAAGTACTTCAGTTGCGGTTTCTCTGCGCCTTCCAATGGTTGTAGCAAAAAGTTTCGCTAACCTAGTTCAAATACTTTCAATTTTAATCTTTTATTGGCGAATCACATACCGCCACAACCTGTTCCACTAGATCGGGATGCACGCCGCACTGGCCGAACATGTTGTCGCCCCACGCGTAAACCTGCATTGTAAAAGTAATATTAAAATAAATTAATAAAATAATTTATTTGCGATAAATACTAGCAAGTAGCAAACCCAGGGATGGCTCCAACCTTATCTCCCACGATGGCTAAAGAATGTGCGCGGCCCGCGGCGATTGCCACTACCTTCTCTCCTTCAGGGAAACCTGGAAGAGGGAGAAATATAATACAATGATGTTTTCCCCAGCAATTATTGCTTTGTGTACATTTTGAGTCTCGGATCAATCTTGCACTGCAGTGATACTGTAGTCACTTAGGGATCATTCGTCAAACTCTGCTTAAATGTATAATTCTTATTAGATAGCTATTTTTTTCATTTCGGGCTAGTTATTGAGTAGTGCATATTATGCAAATGCGTCGATGAATTAAATTAAATTAAATTCGTTAAGCCAACCTCCAACCCGTCGCCCGGATATGTAGTACTCCTCCTTGCCTCCCTTCGCATCCGGGCTTACGCTACCGGCGATTTGGAACCTGCAAAACAGCTTCTTCGATACATCCAAACTATATTTCAACAGATATAAATCAAACACTCATTAATAAGCAACTTGGTTTCAAATTAGAGGAAACGCCAGTTTGAATTATGGCAAATTTCCGTCTTCCCCCCCCCTAAAGTTCCACTCTTTAGCATGTCATTCATACAGTTTTTTTCATGCTTCTTCGATCTCTAATGTGGAAACTTACTTGTTATTCAAGCCCGCACCGTAAATCTTGTTCCGTGACGCGAACAGTGAGAAGCCAAAACCCGAGGCAACCCGACGAATCTCCCGAAGGTTGCAGTAGGCAATGCGAAGAGGCTTGTGCGTCTCCCTGAAATTTCAATGACGTAACCGATTAAGGATTTTAGCAGCCCACATAGCACGTGCTATAGCACTGTTTTCAGTAACAAGCATGTAAGCCCCAAGTGAACGATGGAAACCACAACCTGACCAGAAACGAACCTTGAGGTGACGAAATTGTCTTGAACAACAAGCGCGGGAATCGCCAGAGCACCGTAATAAAACAACAAGTTAGTACAATACAGTTGCTAGCGTACAGAATTTGGACAGGAAGAATAAGCAAAAAAAGAATTGGTACACACTGGCCAGAACCTCCTCTATCTCAATGAGTATCAAGGAAATGGAGGCAATAGGAGAAGCCTTACCCGATGCCGATAGTCCATAGCCATACACAGCACAATTGGCCCGCTTCATCTTCCTAATATCAATGCGATTCAAGTCTTTCGTGAGTGAAGAAGCCGCCCGGGACATGAGACGAGGAGACACCAGTGAGGAACAGGAGGGCATCATGACTGCCCTGGAACTACAAACATCTTAAAATTAATTATTAAGCATAAAGCAAACTGAAACAAAAATAAAATGAAAACATTTAAAGGCACCCAAAATCTGGCAAAGTTCCAAAAATTCAAAAGCGCGCGCAAATTTCTCGAACGGAACGAGATTTGAACTACCGCCCGCGGGAGTTTTACTTTTCGGGCACGGTCATGCTTTTCGCGCGCTGTTTGTGCTTTTCCGACGTGTTTCATCTTTGTCTGGGTAGATCAAAGTCACTCCACACGTCCACTCTTGCAATCGCAGTATTCAATGCACCCTCGGTTGTTGATTATTACGCGATTTCGATACGTTTTGTCTTTGAATTGTGAAATTCTGTGCGAAATTTTGTCCGTTTCAGCTTAATCCTAACCTAACCGACGTGTACACTATGTCTAACAACGAGGTTCTCAACGACGTTGCCAATGAGGAGAAGGAGGTCGATCCCCGGATGAAGCAGTACAAGAATTTGGCCAAGCATGAGGTTAAACTTTTTCGCCAGTTATTTTGTGGGTTATTCGAGGGAGTGTATTCGAAATCTGGCATGGGATACTGGTCAATTGCTCTGAAAGTAATTGAAATTCCGTTGGTTTCGATATTAAGGTTTAATAATTAAACTATTTAATTAATTTCCTTATTTTAGGACATGCGCCGTCGCCGTACGGAGTGCAGCGTGGAGCTGCGCAAGCAGAAGCGGGACGACCTGATGATGAAGAGGCGGAATCTGACGGAGGACGAAGATGACGACGATTCCCTGGAGAAGATCGAGTCGGTCGAAGGAACGACCAATACGCGTACGAGCCAGGGTTGGGGGGATAGACTAACTTGTTTCGGGGAACAGAGTGGTTTCTCATGGGCTGGTCAAATGGCTCATGTATAGCTGATTGCATATGCTCTTCGGATTCTTTCGAGAGAGAAAAAAACGTGCTATTCGCGCGCCGTGCTTTATCACTGGTGACAGCATATCAGGTGGAGAGTTTGGCGGGAAAGCATTATAATGAGCTTGCGATAAGAGTTTTAAAAAATTTACAGCCGTGATTCCCCGCTTGACGCTGGCCGAGGTTCTCGAGGCGCTCCAGAACAATCCGTCCCTGGAGAAGACCCGCGACTGCTTCGAGAGCGTCCGACGGCTGCTGTCCAAGTCGAAGAATCCACCGGTACGGAAACTAATCAAAACGAGCCGAAACTAGAGCATAGCCTTTTCGAGGCTAAACCTTTGGCATTTCGGTTACTCTTTACTACTTTCATCATCTTCATGTTGGATAGGATAGCTTTATCAGTGTCAAGGGATCATGTTGGTACGGCATGTAAAGGAAATGTTAAATTCTAGGTTGACGAGGTGCTCGAGTGCGGCCTGGTCCATGCCCTGGTACAGGGACTGGCGGTGGACGACACGAAGATTCGGTTTGAGGCCGCCTGGGCCCTCACGAACATCGTGTCGGGAACTGCGGAGCAGACGATGAAGGTAATGTTGAGTAAAATATCCGGTCAGCCGTCTCATTCCTATCGCCGACGAGAGAACGTGTAAACAAAGTAGGAATGAGTTTGTTGACGGAAGTTTTTGTCAATAATACGGATGGACTGCAGTGGCATGGGACCATAGCCCGAATATGGCACCTTTCACTGCATTTTTTTATTGCAATCTAAGGCACGGGGTAGCGTACGGGCTGCCGTTTCTTCCCCCCAGTATCTAACCCCCTTCCTCCGACTACCGTACCCCCGCGCTTACCCCACTTGATTACAGGCCGTGGAGGCGGGCGCGACAGCTCCCCTTGTGGCCCTCACGATGCACCCGGACCCGGCCCTTGCCGAGCAGGCCCTCTGGGCCGTCGCCAACATTGCCGGAGACTCGGCCCAGCTGCGGGACCACGTCATTGGTGGGTTAGAGGAGGACATAGTTCAAATAGTAACGTCGTTGCATTTCAAAGCGCCTTGGTTCTTCAATGGAAAGCGGGATAAAAGTGCCTTGATTTAGTCAGATTACTGTATAATTTGGCTGAAAACGATAGATTTGGAGGCCAAAGTACCTTGATTCTGTAAATTCTCGCAGCAAAAAAGTGCCTTTTTACGTTGGATTCGAAGTAATATTTGACCTATGGAGGAGGAGAGCAGAATCATCAAATAATCGAGCAGTTTGACTCCGTTTCAATACTAAACTACATTTTTACCATATCTGGATAGCAATCTTGTTGTGTAGTGGTCGAAGAAAATGTTCCATTAGTTGTCTCATTCCTATCTCTTACAAGAGAGCGAAGCGGTGCGAAGAGGCTCTGCAGCATGCACAGCATTAGGAATGAGTCAAATCGAAACTTTTTTTCGTGAATAATAATAATAATGCGACGCTTGCAGAGTGCAAGGGCGTGGAGGCGCTGATGATTCTGGCGGCCCGCGTACCGGAACTTTCGCCCACCTTTGTCCGAACCCTGGCCTGGGCCTTCTCCAACATGTGCCGCCACAAGAACCCCAACGCGCCCTATGAGGTAAGCCGAACGCATAAGCAGCTGTCCTCCTTTTTGTAGTTTTAAGGCGTTTTTTTTAAATGAAACGTTTTGCAAAGATCGATTACTCTGTTTTCCAGGTGTTGAAGACGCTGTCGGGCGGTCTGCGAAGCCTGATGGCTTCTGAGGTGGGGGGCTATTACTACGCAATATGTTTCGTGTCTTTTTGACGGCTATGCTTCACCCTCCACAATATCGCCAGCAGTAAACACTCATTGTATCTGATTGTGAAACATGGCCACGGAAAAGACCGAAAAAAGAAAAAGACCGAATTCACATGCTCTAGATGCAAGCGGGAAAATCGATAATGATTTAATCGATAATGAATTTTCCGTTCAGGACCGGCTGGCACGACAGGACGGGTGCTGGGCGGTGTCCTACTTGACGGACGGGCCGGACGAGCAGATTATGCTGGCCAAGGAGGCGGGAGTACTGCCGATCGTGGCCCAGATGCTCCAGGAGGAAGAGGGACTGGTGGCACCCGCGTTGAGGGTACGGTAAGGGAGATACGGCAGAGTGGGTTATAAGGAGTACGGCAGAGGAGGGGGAACGATAGAGAAACTGAAGGACAGAGGGGATAGGGAGGGCAGAGGTGCGGTAGATAGATGAGAAGGTGGTGATCAGGATATAGTAATTTAATACAGGGTTCACTGTAGTTCAAGGCATGAAATGCGATCCTTGCTCACCTTTCCGCCTTTCAGGTTCTGGGCAACGTGGCCACGGGCTGCGATGAGCTGACGCAGACGGTCGTCGACCTGGGCATCCTCAACGTCATCCCGTCGGTCGCCCGTCGGGCCAAGGGCTCGTCCATCGTCAAGGAGTGCTGCTGGCTCATCTCCAACGTTATCGCGGGTAAGGCAGCATGGCTCAAGTCGTTTGGAGTAAGGTAATTATTGTGGCTGGGTAGTGGAGGAAACGGTTGTGCTGTTGTAGTGTGCTTTGTAATCAGCGAGGAGTGGTACACCAGGAAGCAAGAGCGGTGTTTGTACGGTACAAAAGGGGACATTGGTCTCGCTTGATTTTCATCATTTTTTTCCCTGCTATTCCTTGAGTCGCAGGCTTTCGAATGCAATAAGTCGGCGGAACTTGTAATACATATACGCCTGAGGCCTCCTCACTAGGCTCGCGCGTTCCCCCGTGGTCTGTCGTCGGGCAGTCGTGGACAATGTGGAATGTACGGGCGATTAAGGCGAGGAGACGTCAGTCGACCGGGGGGGGGGGAATGAATAGACTTTGTGCGATAGATGGACACTAATGCACGTGTGTGAAAGGCGTACATTGGTCTTCTAGGTGGAGAAAATAAATATAAATACTCTTACGGCAATAAGGCACTATGTCGATTTGCATTTGCAGGTACGCAGAACCAGATCCAGGCTGTGCTGGATGCGGGTCTCTTGTCGATGTTGCTCCATGTAAGTATTTCTGGGGCAATCTATGATCGCTAACCACGAATGCGGAACGTGTTTTTACAATGTTTTTTTCTTTTCGAGTGATTTTGTCTGGACAATTAAGGGTATATCTAGTAAATGCTCGACACGTGCAGGTGCTGTCGACGGGCGACCACAAGTGCCAGTTCGAGGCCAGCTGGGCTCTGGCCAATCTGGCTCAGGTGATTTACTATACATACTTACTATCCTATCCTACCATTTTGGTGCTTTTATCTAGAAACGTATCTTACGAAACGACATAACTTCAAACTACCGCATAATATGCGACTAGTTTCTATTGAGTGCTGCGTATGACTAGGAAGTTTCTGTAAGCGCATCCCAGGCGTGACAGATGATGATACTGATAAATGGCTGCATCCTATCCATTCCATTCAGGGCGGAACGGCCTCGCAGATGCTCGAGCTACTGTCGGAGAAGCCCGTGGAGAAGCTGTGCGGAGCGCTGAGCAGCAACCAGAATGCCGACTATCTCAAGAATATGTAAGCGGGGAGGGGGGATATCTGCTATTATCGGACGACAGACCATGCACGTCTGTGATCGAGTCGCACAGGAAGTTCCTTAATGAGGATTCCTGAAAAAAATTTGCTGTTTTAGTTTGCAATAAATAGAGTAAGTACGTAGCCAGCTTCTGGTTTGAGTCCATGCATGGGCTACTGTTGACCTAGCACTTTTGCTGCTGCCTTACGTAATGTAATTAGCGAAAATCAAACGCAACCGTCCTTGCAAGTGTTTTTACGCTATCATTATCTGGCAGGCGCAAGTCCTAACGCTCGGACGACCACGCCCATGTATTATTAAAGGAAAATGAACGTTGAGAGAGCTGCGCAGTTCTGTCCGCTAACCACCGTAAAACTTCAGCCGGAGCCGGAGATTAGCCTAAGCTGGCATTTTGCCAAGAGAGTTTCACTGTATTTAGCGGAGTGCGCTGCAAAGATTTCTCAACGTTCCTTTTCCTCCAATAATAATGCGTGTTTCAGCCTGGAAGTGATCTACGGTCTGCTGTCGTCGGTGGCTGCCCAGAGGCCGGACAAGCTGGACATGATCAGGGAGGAGTTTGAGGAGTACGACGGGCTGGACAAGCTGGAGGCGCTGCAGAACCACAGCAATGAACACGTGAGTCTTCGGGAGGGGGGGGGGGGGGAGGCGAGCAAACGTACGTGGGCACTGACCAACTTATGGGTGGCAGAGCCGGTTATTTTGAAAGCTGTCCGCGTATGGGACCGGCTGCAATTTACATGTGACTACATGAGCGAATGTGGTTTAGCGGTCTATAAAATCCAATCAATAAGGCGAGTTATTACATTTCTAGTGCCGAAAGCTATGCAATGCAATTGCAGAGATAGTAGTTGACGTCACGGCAGATCAATGATGCTCGTGTGTTCAGATCTACGCCGCCTCGTTCAAGATTGTGAGCGAGTTCTTCTGCGACGAGGACGAGGAGGGCGCTAACGAGAATGCCGTGCCATCCAACAGCGACATTTCGTACAACTTTTAGGCTCTAGCAATCTGCAATGCTCATCCCTTTCATACCCTTAACCAGCCCCATATGCCCGTTTCCTCCCGTTCTCTCACCATCTCTAGCCTGGTTGCCTGCTTTCCTGGGTTGTCTCCGCCCTTTCCCGTGCACCTCCCCCAGTCTTTTCTCCCCCATTTGATCTGGTAATCTATGCTTGCTCTCTTTCCGTTCTCTGTTCCATACTTAATTGGCTTAATTTGTGTAAATTTCCCTAATTTCATCGTTGCATGACTGATTGTGCATTTGTTGAACACTGACTCTTTCGTTGGATTGCGTAACGTTTGCTTAATTTTAGAATAAATAGTCTTTCGCGACCTTGCGTATGTTTGAGAGACAAGCGAAGCTTAGGTTGATCTACCAAGCTCTGGTTTACATTTTTTTGACACGGCTTTATCTTGCTAGCTGACGCTTTTATTCAGAACGGGTGTACGGAATACGGAATTGGTTAGATTTGCGTCTTTTTCATGGCTATCTTTCACGATCAACTCATAATGAGGCTAATTGCTTCCTTTCCTGTAGAGGGTGAAGCATAACCATAAAAAAGACACGAATCGCATGATCTAATACTCGGAACTTCAATTTTGGGAAAGGGCAATTCGTGCGGGTACATGTGTCGTAGGGTATGTTATGTCTCGGAAGTTAATATGAATAAGACGGACCCCGATTTTTTCTGCGCTCCGCAATATCGTGCCGATTTCTCCGCCATTAGACCACATCATTCCGCCCGGTGAAGAATGTGTCTAATAGCGAATTGACCACTATTTTTGAATTTTCCCAGGAGTGGGTCAACCGATCTGCACCAAATGTTCAACACAACTTTAGTTCACTATTACGAACTTAAAAATTTTAAATTCATGGATTTTTGTTCATCAATTCGCTTACATGATCGAATCCTATGCACGAAAACCGCTATTCGCTATTCGAACGCTTGGAATGCTGTGCGACGCCCTTGACACTGCTCAGATATTATTTAATTTTTTGTCTATAGTTCGCGTAAGAGTGCCTATTTGATTAATGACAGTTACAAAATTCCGAGGAGAATAAGTCATTCTGCTCAGAACGTGCAATTACTTGAATTTAGAAAAGAAAATAAAAAAAAACTTTTTCGGACCATTCACCAATGAATCTAGAGGAGGACGAAGATGACGTCGATTCCCTGGAGAAGATCGAGTCGGTCGAAGGAACGACCAATACGCGTATACGATGTTCTGTTCTAAAGGGTAGATGCTAGCAAAAGGAGAGAGGAGGTGAGAGAGCATGGGAATTGGAGAGACGCAGACACAGTCGCAATTGGGCATAATTCAGACTGGCGGAACGTAGCGCGCGTACGGGCCAGGGTTGAGGGAGATAGGACAAGTTGTATTATTAGTGAATGAAGTAGTTTGCCTCGAATGAGCCGGTCAATGTGGAAAAGACATGCAATTCCTTCGCTATTATTATTATTGGAAATTATATATAATATTATTATATATAATTATAATTATATATAATAATATAATTATATATAATAATTATATATATAATATATATAATTATTATTATAGGCTATACGCTGATTTGTCTCTATACTGATTTATCACACGTTGGAATGCGTGCACAGGCTTTATAGATACTAGGGGAAGGGACTGGGAGAGGAACTATTCATTCATTCGTTCATTCATTCTTTATTTTCACCTTCGTACTAATACTAATACTTTATCATGCGTAAGAAACAGTGATGCGAAGGAGCTTATAGGAGAAAGTGTAGGCTGCACAATATACAACGTCACAACGGGGTAACGAGGGATAAAACTTATAACCAGGCTAATTAGCAGAATAATATTATTAATCATACACAGTTTGGCTTGCTTCTAAAGGTCTTAGGGGTGGAGGAGAGAATAATGCTATCAGGAAGAGTGTTCCATGAGTCAACAATCCGATTAACAATAATATACTTAGTTATATTAGTACGACAACGAGACCTGCATATCTTGAACGAATTAGTGCGAGACAAACGGGTATTGGAGGATCGTCTAAAGAATCTATCGAAAGGGAGATCTATAATGCCATGAAGTGATTTATATGCTAATGAAAGATCAATTTGCTTACGGCGAAGAGCTAGTGGAACAAGGTGAAAGTGAGATAAACGTTGTTCATAGTTACATGGAGCAAGGCTACATCGGAAGAAGACTCGTCTACTGTAGTCACGTTGTATGCGTTCGATTGAGTCAGAGAGGGAGATAGCATGAGGGGACCAGACTTCAGAAGCGTATTCATAGAGTAATAAGTACATTTTATAATAGGATAATGTAGTATTATAGTATAGTGAAAAAGCTATAATATAATAATTAAAATCATGAATGGCACCAAGGACGAGTTAATAGAAGAGCCCACGAATCGATACCGATAGCCGATTTTCACCGGTTTCGTTTCACTACCAACATTGTCAGAATCACATCTCCTAATACGTACGGAGTGAAACATCCCCCTGGAAAAAGAGCCTAGTCGGATTAAATGGTATCGATTCGCGGGCTCTAGTTATTAGGGAAAAAGCAAAGCGATTCATTCATTCATTTATTTTCACCTCAGAGTCAATAAGCGAATTAAGTGAGAGGATAATGACACAGGGCAGAGGGCATATATTAAATATCCATAAGTTGCCATGCAGCACTCTACTCAGTATCCTCAACTTCTTCTTTAACTTTCGACTCGTCAAATTCCGACTGTCCGTAGGGATATACAACTATCTCGGTCTTCTGTGGCTCCTGCCGAAACATCGCTTCGTTGAGCTCCTCCTTCACTTCCTTTTTTATCGCTTGTTCTAGCATGCATCGATCAGTGCTTTCCCTTCGCTTCTGAATCTTCTCCATGAGCAGATCACGGAAGACCTTAATATAACTGCGATGAACTGATATGGAATATTTAACGAGGAAACCAACTTCTCTCTTAGGTCCGGGTACACTGCTTGTCTTAGGACGATCGAAAGATTCTCCCTTCTGAAATGGAAAAAGAACAGCGATATGAAATCTCAATCTAAACTCCATTAGTACGTATATCTGGTTGTCTATAGATTATATACTATTAGCGAAATACGAAGCGCTCTAACCTTCTTCCAGCCCGTAACTGGTCCGTGGTAGTCCATTTTGCGAATAATGCGTGGAGTGTTGAAGCATCGGCGATTATTCAAATCCTATAATTAACGATTCTAACGAGCGGTAAGATAGCAACTTACGAATTCTCTCTTGAGATGTTGTCCCAAGCCAGTCGGGGTCTGGAAGGCGAGACAGCATCCTCCACACTGGTATAGGTATCGCTCGCTCAGTCGATGCTTGAGCAGTGAATGACTGTGAAGACTCGCGAACGAACGGCACAGACACTGAAGGGGTTACGGTAGATCAAAAAGATACTGTAAGGAGCAGAAACTTACTGGACAGTAGGGACACTTCACTTGCTTCAGCATATCCCTCATCGGTTCGTAGTAGGCAAGATTACTCGATCCAGTGCTATCGGCAAGTAGATGGGCCGAAACGAGGCTCATCTTTGTCTCCTCATCAGCTGAAAGAGAAAAGAATGGTTTTTTTACGCTAAGGATCTAGAAAGTTGAGTAAGTATGTGTGTACTAAGATATAAAGAAAGACATACGTATGGAAATAAATAAATAAAATAAATAAAATACGCTCGATCCCATTTTGAGCCTCGTCGAGAGGCTTGGTGCACTCCGGGACGAGATAAGGCCGAGTGACCGGAGGTCCGCGTTTGGGGGGAGGAGGTTGCTGAATGTATAGGTAGCTTATTCAATGCATCACCCAATTCTTAATGCTGAACTATTACTTCTATTTGTAATCCGCCCTGTTCATATATGAATAGGTGCACTTACAATGTCGTGCTCAAGCGGTGTTCGTCCACCTTTCGGGTTTCGACCGAACTCGACGATTCCCGTACGGAAGCATGTCTTGTTGTTCTGACGCTTAAAGTTTGTTGAACAATAAGCATCGGTTCAAACAATAGACTGCAGAGAAATAAATTCACTTACGTATTCGGACAGAAGATGCCCTTTCAGGCCTAATGCAGTACTGAACGTTACGTTGCATCCCGTGCATTTGAAGATATTGAATCCAACCTGCAATTATCCATTATATTTTTTTACTTTTAGTTTTTTATTTATTTATTTTGAGACAAAAACATTGCAGGAAAATGTTGCACTACTTACTGCACATTTCTATTTTTCAACAAAAAAGATTACCCGTGTATGCTGGACCTTGTGTTCACTGAGTAGATAGAAGTTTGAGAATTTATTCTGCAAAGCTTTCATGAGGAAGGGGATACGATATGACGACATACCCGACACACGGGACAAGTGCACTCCTCATTCAATTCCTTCACAGCATCTTCTTCTCCTTTGCCAGTACATCTCCGATCCTGCACCTTCTTCCTCGTTGCCTTCAGTGCTTCACAAGTCTGCATTTATAGATTGATTATTAAAGAGTACCTCTAACCATCTCATTCATTTCAAGAGATAACCAATATACAGTTTTGTTGATTGATTGTGAGAGACAAGAGAGGAATGAAGAGACGCAGACAGCGAGAGAAATCTTCGCACAGCTTTTTCTAAGCAACGGTGAAGTTTCATGCTTTCTACATTTTGGTCGAAGCTCAAGACAATGAGAGCTATGCAATGATGTTGAAAAAGCATATGGTCTAAAAGTGGTCGGAGGGGGCCTTTAAGTACCCATTCAGTATCTTTTTATCTTTTTTTGCTTTGTGAATCTCACCAAATAGTGCTTCTGCTGTTCATATTTGCTGGGAAAACGTGACCGGCAGAACCGGCAGATTATCAACTGAAATATGGATGGATAAGTAGCTTATAAGGAGAGGTTTTAACCTTGCGGAGAAATTTTGATATGAGAAATATCGTTTCTTGTGCATTTTTACGTGCTGATTCCAAATATCAAATCCAAAAATTCCGGAGTAAGAGTATTTTCGAGAAAACGTTGCTCAAAGTTGGCTTGTGCTTTACTTTTCTAACTACCATAAGCGCCTATTTTCACCTTAAGAGGGTTTATATCTGGTAACTAATAATTGTAGGACAACCTCCATAACTATGAAAACCTAAGAATCGAATTGAGCACAGTTTGCACATTTACTTCAACCAAAACAGCTAGATATGAGTGTAGAGAGCAGTGAGAGTTATTTAAGATTGCGACACGTTGACCTTCTTTTTCTCAAAAATACTCTTACTCCGGAGTTTTTCAATTCGATATTCGAAATCAGCGCACAAAACTACACCAGAGATGATATTTTTCATGTTCAAATTTCTCCGTATGGTTACAATCACTCCTTGTTAGCTTATCTACCTAACAACAGCGGAATCGAATGAGAAAATTTACGTACGTTATGGAAGTGTTCACGATGCCTTGTCAGTTTTTCCTCTGATTTCGATTTAAATTTGCACAATGCACAGAATAGATCCTGAAAGGACTATGTTAATAATAGCTCTGTTAAAGGTGGTGTAAATAGTGTGACATTCAAAAGGCCCACCACGAAGAACCTGTACAGGCCAAAGGATTACGGTAATGAAAGCCAAGCCAATCATTCCGCCAAACGTAATTTTCCGCAAACTATTCTACGGATGGCGTACTGTAGTGGGTCAAAAGAATTGTACCACGGTGTTCTGAATGTTCGGAGAGCGAGCAAGGTTTACCTAATCATACAAAAGCTGCATGTACCAAACCACTTTTAGTTTAGCAGAGTTATTTTTGCATGAAAATGTGCAGTCTTTTTGTCTTCATTCTCAGCTGCTGCCAGTTCGCGATAGATTTTAGCCGTATCGTAACGTCGGTCGCACGCTCGCTCTTCGAACAATTTGCATTTCTTCACAGCATAGTGGTACGCGCCTTTATTTTTTTGAATTCCCTGTGCATCAGGCAACCTCACCTTTGTTCTTGGATAGAAGAATTCTTTGTGCGATGTTCTCGGTGAGTTGTCTACGAGCACTATGTTCTTCTTATCATCCTGAACGAAACTATGCAGTGTATGAATAATGAAAATTATGCCGGGGTTCGGAAAAAGAAGCATAAAGCGAAGCTCACCTCTTCTTTTATTTCCACGGAATCGCCTTCGCCGTCAATGTGCTTGCATGGGCCAGCAAGAGTCACCGACATCGTGACTGAATAAGCCAATATCAAGACAAAAAGAGAAACCATGTGAAAAGGGCAATGTGAGTCAAGAAAGACGACGGCATAATGATTTTACCCTACCGTAGTCTTGCCTCGCTCGCAGCTAGCGACGTTCGGTAGGTCAGGACCATGACTAGTACCGCATAACTCGGGAGAAATTTCAGCAATTTCAGAATAAGACTTGAACGGAAGCAAAATTTTGTTACTATTTATTGAATGGACTAATAAGGAACGTAGCATACAAAAGATAAAATGAATGTAGTTGATTGGGAGAGACTCTGCAGAGCGCAATCAAAGTCCGCTGAAATTAGCTAGTCTCGCATGTTAAGAAGGCATGGCCAGAAGCTAATCCGGTGGTAGGAACGTTTGTAAAAAAACTGAGGATATGCGTGCTGGAGACAGCAGGCTGATGGGAATGGGTAAAGTTTGTGATCTACGATAGGGGAAAGTATAGAGAAGTATGTCAAAGAAGCTTACCGAAACTGTTGCATTCTTTCTTCCAGTAAAACGCGATATATGCCTCATATTATGCGAGTTTTCGAATCGCATATATCGAGTTTTACTGGATCGGTCAAAAGACAGAATGAAAGACGCTTCCCAGAACGCGACGCACGCAACGCGTGAAAGTTGGAAAAGGATGGTGAGGAGTGAGTCCTGTAAGCAGGAGGGAGTGAGAGTACAAAGACCGGCACGTGGATAGAGATCAGCCATCTCCTTTGGGCCGGGGAGACAGACAAAAGAGAGAAAGAGAGTATAAGGGAACGAGAAGGGAACAATACTCGTGTTCAAGGGTTGTGATTGCCCGTAATTATTAGGTAGATAAGAGAATATGGTAGGCCACACTCGTGTTACAGAACACATTCAATCAGACGAAATACGGAGTCTATCAAATGTGATAGTTTTACAACTTTTATCAGGACTAGCAGTGGATGGGGATCCAAGGGAGGGGCTTCGATATAGATGGGAGAGGTTAAAAACTTCGAATCTTCTTCAAAAACCCACTCAGTCCGAGTTTAATTTAATTTAATTTATCGACGCATTTGCGTAATGGGTGAATCGGGGCACTACTCAATAACTAGCCCGAAATGGAAAAAATAGCTATCTAATAATGCCAGTGCGGTCCACGCAATACATAAAAACGAGTGAACACCGAGTACTGAACGAGTATGCACCAGTATGACTCTAATAAGCCAGCAAGCATGCGGCTGCTA
>LS827622.1:217994-233278 GCA_900490955.1 Micoletzkya japonica
ACCGCAGGTTACGACCGGAACGGAATATTCTAAACTGCGTTTACCGTTCAATTCGAAGATGTCTGAGATTGAATGTACATTAGGAAAATTGTTGCAATATAGAACTACTCAACGCAAGCAAGGAATAGTCGGAAAAACAAGAAAAAGAAGAGAAAACGGGCAAAAACGAAGCCTAGAATATTCCGTTCCGATCGTAATTACAATGCCTACTTACGGTTCTTAGTGCATAGTCGTCGAAACGTGCACGGACGTAGAGTTTTATCCAATAATAAGAAGTTGCGTCTTGCTTGGGTGATATTTGAATTAACACGACAGCTCTTAGACGGGATGAGAGGTGTTTGAGGAGAGGAGATTCACAAACAAGGTCACTCGCGAGTGCGGCCGAGGCGAGCCGGGTTTACCGGTAACAATGAGAGAAACATTCTGTGGATTGATCTCTATTACAAGACGAAAAATGGATGTAGAATGATTGTCAAACACGTTACAACACGTTATACCAGTTGATCAACACTGAAGTAAATATCGCCCGTAACCCTCCGTGAACGAGTGAAAGGTCCAAGTTTGAGCCAAATCGAAAAAAACTCAAAAAAGGAATTTTTCTGTCAAAACTACCTATACAGCGGAACCAGTGCGTGTGAAGACCGTAAGAAGGGTCTCTCTGC
The DNA here is from genome assembly GCA_900490955.1 of Micoletzkya japonica. Classification (NCBI taxonomy): domain Eukaryota; kingdom Metazoa; phylum Nematoda; class Chromadorea; order Rhabditida; family Diplogasteridae; genus Micoletzkya; species Micoletzkya japonica. The sequence goes on from LS827622.1 coordinate 218,657, forward strand.
GGATGAAAAGCGACTCAAAACGCTCGAGCTCTTCTACGACAGCAAAGGGTTCTTTCAAATGAAGGAATTAGAGAAAAGGTTTGTTTTCTGATTTTCCTCGTTGTTCGACTAAGCATTGCAGATTGCGCCCAAGCAGAAGGGCGTAATCTCTCAGTCTGTCAAGGAAATTGCTAGTCGATGAAGGTGAGGTAAATTTCTTTAATTTAAAAATTTTTTGTCTTCGCATTTACGTAATCGTATTATTATTTCCTCCCAACTCACAGGTCTTGTCGAGTGCGAGAAGATCGGCACACTTTCGTCTGTTATTGGGCATTCCCTACAAAGGCGGCTCAAACGGTTAGATTCACGGAAATAGTAAATAACAGACGTTTGATTTCGTGCCGAAAGTCGAAGTCTTCACGCCACTTTCAATTTCTACGTGTAAAACATCACCAAGCCCCGGCCTTTCGGCGCGGAATCAAGCGTTATTAAGAGAACGATTCGATAACAGAGAAACATTTCCCAAAGCAATCTACTTGATTAAATAGACCAGGAATGCAGAGAGCTCCCTCTGTTCGTATTAATAGATGTGCTTCAGAGAAAGCGGAAGCTGGACAATTTGAATCAGAAGCTCGAAGAGTTGAACGGAAGGATTCAAGAAGCAGAAGTGATGATAGAAGAGAGCAAAATGGTAAAGGAGTTGAGTCTATCTGGTTTTGGGCCCAGAGTAGAATGCAAGGGATAACTACCCGCGGTTTCGGAGCATAGGGAGGATCTAAGGAATATCAGGCGACTGTGTAATACAGGGACGGGGGGGGGGAAGTAAGAGAGAGTCTTGAGGGAGCGATGATGTTACCCATTATATGATCATAGGTAGTAGAAGGGGAAGAGTTACGAGCCAAGAGAGGCTGCCAATAGGGTCGATATCGCATGAAGAACATACATGGACAACTTTCCCCGCAATATTTTGAGAAACAGGCTTACCAGTGTACGAAATCAAGCCTACCAATTGAAATTTTGTAGGAAATATAGTCCTACCAAAGTAATTTTGTAGGAAATATAGTCCTACCAAATTCCGAACAAATATGGGCCTACCACCCATACTTCGGTTCGGTGCCCACGTATGATGAAGAATGGAGAGGATCTGGGGGAGTGGCAGGGGACTGTAATACAGGGGAGAATAAGAGAGAAAGCCTGGACTGAGAGGTGATCACAGTAGATGGTAGGAGTCAAGAGAGAAGAAGAGAGGGAGAGAGAGCTGTCCTAGGCTATTTCGGACTTGTGAAGGAGGAGAGGAGGGGATAGCTATAAACAGTGAAAAGGGAGGGGGGGGAGACATTGGACTCGGCGTCTGAGTGGAGAACAAAGAGCGATGGTGCTTCGTCCCTTCCCCTGCCCTCCGCCCCCTCCCCCTCTCCTCCTCTCCTTCCCCTTCCGTCCCTTTTTGCATCTCCCTCTCTCGACAAAAAACGGAATTGAAGGGGGATGCCGGATGATGAGCAGAGCATTCCATTTGGGTATTCTGGATAGTTACGTTTCACTCACCAGAAGTTGACACACTATCGGTTTACTAGCGAGTGATGGTGAAGTAAAACTGTAAAGAAAAACCGCAGTTTACGGGTGCCTTTATTCACTAAACGCTTCACAATTGAACCTTCCACAAGGACGCTGGAGTGATTTTTTAGTAGTTTGCGACTTATTGGATAGTATGACCTGTGAGATACCGAGAATCCCATTGCAGACAACGTGTTCTCCATCAAGAAATGGTGCAAGAACAAGTTTGGAATGGACACGAAGTTTCTGGATAAGCAATTCGAAATGCCCTCGGAGTTGGACTACGTAGAGTAGCGGATTCGCTAATAGCTTGTAACATTTATAACCTGTGCTATGTTTCTAATGATTCCCAGTACTCTTATGTACTCTTATCATACTTGCGCAGCCGTATTAGATTTTAAGCCGGACACCCGTGCTTTTTTAAAGTTAAAGCGCACTACATCGGAAACACGTTCTTTTCAACCATAAAGGAACAAAATACAGCAAAAGAGATGTATTTTGAACCGGAAACACGTGGAGTTTACCATAATATTCCCCACGGACACCTGTTCAAATGTGTTTTTGTCGGATATCTAAATCAGACTGCGCACGTAAAATTCTTATCTTTTTGTAAAAATATTATCCTGTTAAATTACGATTTTCTCGCTTGTAAAGCAGGTTGCCCATGGTACATGGCTATAAATTGGTTCCTATGTAATTGCCATCCTTGAGGACTGATCTTTGGTCTGTGACCATGCTTGATACTTTTGCTGACAATGTGATCCGCTCAGCATTGTTCAGATTTTAATATTTTAAGCTTCAAAGCAACACACAATGTGAAGATATGGCTACGGATCAAGTATGGTCTACGTCCGGTTACGGTACTGTAATTATGTTATTTGGGTTGGGATATGGTTTGGGTCAATTTTACAGATTTCAGGACGGTTAACCGCGGCCGAAATGAGCGAATGGTTTGCCGCTCGGGACATTCGACTGAAGACGGAATGGATGACGAATGCGATCGCGTTTCTCGACGAAAAGACTAGGGGGAGACCAATGCTTTAGGGGGGGGGGTCAGAGGGGCCCTTTAAGCTAGATTTTTTCTCACCAAGAAAAGTGAACCCAAATACCGTATCCGAGCTTCTTTCCTTCCCGGTAATATTCATACTCTGCTCACTTTGTCTAAGCATAGCAGTATCATCCATCTCTCGCCTCGCACATCTGGTCCTATAAACAGAACGACCACTGTATACTCTTTATGTCTCACCCTCACGCGTCGCGTGCGTCGCGTCTGGGAAGCGTCCTTCTCATTTAGCGAAATACTCGTGATATATATTCGAATACCCCGTTCTCATGATGTTCGTATTCGATTACAAGAGTAGGAGAAAGAAGGCATGTCTTCCCTGTTTATCCTTGTCCGGCACTTTTTATTATTTACGAGAAGAGACCCTCTCCCCCCCCTCTCCCGTCTTTACCTACATTCATTCGAATCCCTCTTCACCCTTACCCTGTGACGTTTAGTGACCTAGGCAGTCCTTTCCTCTTGGCCCCCGTTATCTTGTACGCTACCATCTGATCGATAGTTCCCCTCTTTCTCTGCTTCTCTTCTATCACAGTTGTCTATTCTAACCCCACCCCACAGTATTCCGACCGGTGAAGAATGTGTCTAATAGCGAATTGACAACTTTTTTAATTTTCTCAAGAGCGGCTGAACGAATCTGCACCAAATTTTCTGCGAGTCTTGAGTTCATAGTAATGAAGTTAAGAATTTAAATTGAGAATTTTACGTTCACTTGTTCGCCTACAGGATCGGATCCTATGCGCGGAAACCGCTATTCGCTATTAGAACGCTTGGAATGCTGCGACCCCTTTACTATCTTTATCTCTGCTAAAGAGAGCACCTCAGTTCCCTCACCCACTCGTAGAGGGTAGTGGATCCCTGTCATGTATAAGAGTCGATCACTACCCCCTTTAGCCTATTCCCTTGCACCTCCTCTCTACCCTCGCTATTTGTATCTACCCTGCCGCTCTCCCGCGCACTTCTACGATCACCTCTTGATTGTATTGACTTCTGTCCTGTCCCCTGTCTTATAAACTCTTCCCCCACTTGGCTTGTCCATACACACTCTACTGAGTTACCCCCTGGCCTATCCCTTCGGAGATCCTTCTCGACTCTATACCCTTCCCCATTCCCCTCATCATCACTACAAGACATAACAATTTCTCTGTCCCCTTTCCGTTATGCGTTCGTATTTTTTTCCGTTTCGATCAATAGCTCATTCCTTTCAGAATCGCATACACCGATTCGACAATATCTTAGTAAAGGTGGGTTAACTTTATATTCTTAACGCAAGTTTAAACACTGTAGAGCTGTGCAATATCCTATGTGGACTCGTTTAAAGGAGCCGTACCACGAGTTTCTGGCCATATTGACTCTTTACGTTATTCAGTAGATCTAATCATCCTGATCGGGTATTCCGAGTTTTATGCGATTTCGTTCACTCTCCGCGGAGCAGTGAAGGTGCAAAGAGCAACGCGCTTTTCACAAAATCGGGAATATTAGTTGACTGAGATGGGATGCAGCTCCGATTCATTGACAAAACGACTTTTCGCAAGTTGTTCTGATCATTTTAAGAAAAATAACGACCATAAAAGTTGAGCGGAAAGGACTAAATTGCATATCAGGGGAGCCCGCGAATTCAAAATACTACCGTACTCGTGGGCCGGCTCCTTTAAGTTTCCTTTAGATTCTTAGCTGAAATTTAAATACTGTAAACACTGAAGACTTCTCACATTGACTGGTTTTAGTTTCCAAGAGTCGAACGATATGGGTCCTTTTTTCAGATCGCATAAACCGGTCGCTTTTCTACACAACTACAACATGCCTCACTATGCAAAATACCACTTAAAAAGGTAAGATCCATGACCATGTAACCAGCCGCGGGTTTAATCTGGCCTATTAACGGTGTGTAAACTGAAGTTTTGTGGGCCTCATCAGGCCTGCTTTTTGAGACTTCGGTTAGTTAAAAGAGCAGGCCCACTGGTACGGATTTGAATTCGAGTGCTACCCTGATGTTGCAATTTAGGCCTTTCCGCTCACCTTTTCGGGTTCTTATTTTTCTGAACAATGTGAAAAATCGTTTTGTCAATCAATCAGAGCTGTATCTAATCTCAGTAAGCTAATATAAGCGATTTTATTAAAATCACGTTGCTCCTTGCACCTTCAGTACTCCGCGGATAGTGAATGAAATTACGTAAGATTCGGAAGACCCAGTACTATGCGATAGGATGAAAACGGAGATGAGGGAGATTCGGCCTCAAGGAGTCGGGACGAGAGAAAGAGAGAGTAGAGTGGCTAGGCTCCCCAACCCTTCTTTGTAGGGAATAGAATATGTGGAATAAAAATGGATACTTATATCTGCTGAGTTACAGCGTCAATCGAGAGAAAGAGCAATCGGTATTCTTTTCGTTAATTGCTTTTATAGAAACATAGATTCAAGAAGGATTTCAAGGCCTCGTTGCAGATACGAGAAGTCGTGTAACAAGCACCATTATCTAATGGAGATGGCGCGAAATGGGAAGACTGTAATCCGATGAAGGGAAATGAGTCGCGATTCGTGAACAATTCATGCGATGGGAATGCCGAATGCCAAATGGTGAACCCTTGCCTTAGCACAGCATTCTGCCCGGTGAAGAATGTGTCTAATAGCGAAATGACCACTATTTTTGAATTTTCTCAAGAATGGGCAAACCAATTTGCACCAAATTTTAGATGCTTGTCGAGTTCATACAGATGAACTTAAATTTTTAAATTCATAAGTATTCGTTGATTGGTTCGCCTACAGGATCGGATCCTATGCGCGAAAACCGCCATTCGCTATTATGACGCTTGGAATGCTGTGCTAGGCCTAACTAAAGAACACAATGAGTCTTACATTTCATACGATTTTCTTATTCTCTATGGTTTTGCTTCGAGGTGACGTTACTTTTTAGTGGTCTGTTGACGGGAGCTTCCGCATGGCGATATACGCCGTGAGGGAGATCTCCGAAGATGATGAAATCACCTACGACTACAGATATCTCCCTCATGGGTACGTTACATGGGATTAAGGGAATCTTATTTGGGATATAGATACTTATGTGATGCAGGAACTTGTCTTAGTTCTCAATGCATTAAAGGTGGTGTAAACAGAATTTTTGCGCGTGATGTACAGGGAATTCAAAAATCGGAGAACAAACTTTTCGAGCCAGTACAGTATGCTATCCGTAGAATGTTTTGCGGAAAACTACGTTTGGTCGAATGTTTGGCTTGGCTTTCATTACCGTAATCTGTTGAGTCTGTACAGGTTCTTCGTGGAGTTTCTAATATCACTCTTTTTACACCACCTTTAAGTCATAGATACGAACATTTTATTTCAAAATACCGTCAAGCGAGGGCCCATGTTTGTAACAATTGTAACAAATGGTGACATTTGTGCGACCACAACTTTTTTCAGAGTTATCCTAAAGTGTTCTAACTTTGGCATCATAATCCTTTCATCGAGCTCTAGCTGACTTTAAAATTTGGTGCCGATCTGAAGACTTTGAAATTTTGTTTCAAAATGTTTGTAACAATTGTAACAATTGAGTATTCCGTATGCAAATTTCTCGGAATCCCATGATCTCAAAAATTTGCATATAGATAGATCTCGTCAAGATGATTCCAAAAAGTCCAACCAGAACTCTCTAGCACCACATTGAAGAAAGTTATGCTCAATGTTACAATTGTTACAAACTTCATGTTTACTCACCTGACGGTAATAACAGATAACACTATATTTACATTGCAGAATGTTGGTGCGGCACAGCCAAATGCAGGAAGTTTATTGGTGAAAAGACGAAGGAAGTGAAGAAATTTAAAAATGAAATTGTTAATTAAAAACGTTAACACATCCATTTTTGTCCATAAGCAGCCTAGTAATTGATTGTGCATCTGTTTCTTTTTTCCTTTAAAATTGTGTTTTTCGCATTTCGTTGCTCTTTCTCGTGTTTGTACATTTTGTTGATAAGAATAAGAATAATAGTTTATCCGCCAGAAGAACAACGGAAGTGTCAGAATCCAGAATGCACCGATCTGCCATATTAGGAAATGACAGAATGATCTTTCGCTTACCAAAGGTTTTACATTGGGGCAGAACAAATTGGCAACTAATTCCGAGTTTACTCCACTACGGTTCCCTGAATGGGTGTGGTTCCCGTTGTGAATCGTAGCACCTCAATTAACGGGTCCCTCTATATGATGACGATTGTTAAAGCATACCCTGCCTGATACGCATGAGGCTGTATCCCCTGAGGGACAGACAGCTGATCCATGCCGGTCTTCCATTCCGCGGTAAGCGGAACACAGAGGTTTTTGGATAGACCGTTCCATGTTCTCATAATGTGAAAATTTGAGAACTTTTCCCTTATCCGAAGACGAGATATGATTTTTTGAACAACTGCACCGAAATATATGAGACAGCCTAATAGTTGCTCCTTTAATAATTTCATAAAACAATGAGGAATCGGCAAATTTTATTAGCCTTAGTTCTTAGCATTGAATGCCAGTAGATCGATACCACCGTTACAATGTTGAAAGATGTGGTGAAACCCTAACAGACATAGCGTTCGGAATACCGTAATAATAATTTTCACAACAGTAGCAATCGAAATATACAAATAACTCTCGTGATCATGCGAAAAATACGTTTTCCTAATTTTTCTGTCCCGCAATGAATCCACGTCGACTCTGCAATGCGGTAATCTAAATTCGCTGTCAACCAGGATTTAACTAAATCACGAATAGTGTGAACATTGTTTGAAAATATTCTAACATCTTGCACTGTCGACGAAAACGTTCCGTCAGTATATTCATTTATACTCCTCTTTACGCCGATTCACTGTCGGAATTAGGAATAAGACAACATTTTCCTTTAAACATAAACTACCTTTCTGTGGTAGATCTTGGACCAGCAAAACCGGACATATGGTGTGAGGAAGCATCCGAGAACAGAAGTGAAGAAGACGATGCAGAATATGATCAGGAGGTAGTTACTGAATTTCAGAGATTGTAGCGATAGTCTAGATACAAGTCAAAATACTAATAAAAACCCCCTAAAACCCACGGATTGCTCTCCATCTCGCAGCACTCCCACTCGCAGCAACCCTGCCCCTTGGGACACGTCCACGCGAGGTGAGAGGGACTGCAAGGGTTGTTGGAATGAGATAGATAGGTAAGGGTTAGGGACAGAGCGATTTCATCATATACGTAGCTTCGCCACCATTAAGCTAAATCAGAACAAGGCTGATTCTGTAAAAAGCCAATGGGCCTGTTAGAGCTCTGTCGGTAATCTCATTCCTGCTTTCTTCGTACTCTCTTCATGCCACTGCGCTCGCTCGGCGGAATTAGGAATGAGAGGACTGACGGACCACATGTTCCTCAACCCTACATACTTCCGCTTCCACACGACGGACTCGGGAAAGGCGATTCGGGAAACGCGGTCGTCCTTGAGGTCAGCTACCGTCCGCGTGCATCTCAACGTTTGTTCGTCATTCTTCTCTTGTTTTAGATTCCATTCTGATTGTTAGCTTTGGAAAGCTCACTGAAAAGCTTATAACAGACGAAAACCAGTGACAGAAAAACAGTCCGATCAGAGCACGTGACTCATAATCGGGTGGATATCACTTCCGCACAAGGCCGCGTATCGCGTATCCATATAATGGCAATAAAAAATTAGCTTCCTAAATGTAATAGGATTCTACTGCATGTATAAAGATAACCTGACAACGAACTGTTTTCCTGAACATTGTCTAACGTGCTACATGGAGTTGTGCGGAACTCGATTTGTGCGCAAATGATCCCCACCTCTCATAATCTATGTCTTCTGATCTGAACTAGACAATGCATTATTATAAAGCTCCTAGTGTGGACGCTATAAAATGCAAAAATTGAGTATTATGCTAAAGCACGCTGTTACCTGGCAATGCCACACTTGCTCTCCTTTCCCAGCTCGGGGTCCGTGTCGTGTCCGCAGCTCTCGTTGTGCGGAATGAAGTTGACGTCCCAGTAGTAGTCGGCGCCCTCTACTCTGCAGAGCTCGTATAGCGTGTAAAGTAGGTTTTGAAAACCAGACACTTTAATCGCATTATCAGACCGAGAGATGGAAAAAAATAACATGAAGGAACGAATTTTGATTTTCGCGCTTGATTTTCAGCCCATAATGTCAAGGAAGAAGATGAAGAATAGGCGATTCCCGTTGGGGTACGTTTAGCGTAATCCTCCCACCACCGGCGGGATTGCAAGCGATAGGCTTATGATGCATGGAGTTATCAAGTGCGCAAGGCACGAGTGTCTCCAACCAGTTTAATTATCGTCCTCTTTACACTTTTCGAAAAAGTTGTGTTGAATTATAATACATAATTTATTACTGGTCACTAGGTTTGGTAAACCGGATCATTTCGTGGGGTATGCTTCACCATGTATACAAGCGTGAATTGTATGACAAGTGAAACATAACCCCGAAAAAAAGCTGCCAAAAGAACCGTTTTTCCAACGCTGCTGCTCACCTGAAGGGCCGGGCCGGGTTCCGGAGGACGAGAGCCGTAGTCGCGGCCGAGAGGACGGCCGAGCCGGTGAATAGACCCGCGTACCGGGAGAAGACGAAGCCGTCGATCTTCGTGTGGCTGATCGTCGGCGAGTACGACGAGGCGCGGCCGCCGCCCCTGAGGGCAAGGTTTGAAAGGTTTAAAGGGACATAAAAAAGATTGAAAAAAAGATTTGCCAAAAAAGATTGCCTTTCATATGAAAGTTTGTCTCCTAAATAATACAAAAACCAAAACCAGAGCGCACAAAAATTTTACTGCACGAGATATCCAATTTTTCATTTCCTTGCCAAGGCGCAGTCTTACTGCTTTTAGCGCATGATAACGAGGCAAATGGCATCGAGGTATTCCCGGAACAAATGAATATTTGTCGCTCCAGAAATTTAAAAAAAAAGTTTTTCAAACGCTTATCTTTACTATCGTCTAAGAAACGCATCTTATGAGTATTGTCTTGTTCGGTTTCAAAAATCTATCGCTTCCACGCCTCTTTAATCCGTTGGGAAGAAAGTTGAAGGATAGGGAAAGGAAAAGAATGGAAAAAATGCTTAAACTGGAAGCTATCTTAGTCCAAAAACCAACAATTTTATTAACCAAAAATTATAAAACGTTTGCTTCGCAGAAGAAATTGAGCTATGCAGTGAAAAGGATGTGCATCGCAGCTTCGGGTAGAGTTCACCTATGCAATCATGTGTCCGTGTTTTTACCTCTCTGAAGGAAATAGGCACAGCTTGTTGAGTACGTTAGGGCGCAATGGCCAAGCAAATAGTTAACTTTACGAGAGTTGTAGCACTCTCTCATGTAAAGTTTCGTGAGGTTCAGGAGTCTCTTTCTTCTATCGCTTTCTGTTTCATACGATATGCAGCATGGTTGATGAAAATTTTCCCTTCGGTTGACGTCATCCATAGAGCGAAGCGGATTACAAAAGTACTCCGTACGGGCAAAGAGCTGATGACGTCCACTGACGGAACTTTTTATAATATTACCATAATATTATATTTTTACTATATAATATTGTACATATGTTTTTTACATACGTACCTAAATCGCGGGATGAGCTCTCTCCGTTGTGGACGACCCCAGAGAAACCAATTGATCGAAGAGGACGAAGAGGAGCCGGAGCCGGAGCCGGAGAACCGGGAGCCGGAGAATAGCGAGTGGGAACCGGAAGACGAGGACCCGGCCCGGGCCGAACTGAAACCGCGACCACCGCCGCCGCGACCTGTAGGGGAACAAGGAAATAAATGAAGGATAGTCTAAATCTAGAAATGTATAATGTAAAATGAATTAATACATGCAACAAGAGCCTTTCTATCAATCGTAATGTCGATTTCGTAAACGAGAAAATGTTTGTCAAAGGGTGCGTTGCGATCCAGTGAGCAAGGAGACGCACAGCCGGACAGCAACAATAGACTGACCCCACTCGATCACACCATGAAAATGGACGATTATTTCAAATGTGGTTAAAGATCATGCTTATGAATGAGTTGTAGAAGATGCGGTTGGACGCAAAGAATAGATTCCACTTTCCGGTAAAAAGTTTCATAACGAAGACCCATGAAATGCGTGGTTTTGGCACCGTGCCAAAGTGGGGGTCCTGTCCGGCTGTGAGACGGTAACAAGGTTGTGCTTTCTACGTGTGACGTATTGAATGCCTATTTCACCTAATAAATATGATTTTCTTTTTTAAAAGTATACTAAAAACTATCAAAAGAAAAGCTCACCTCCTCTACCGTCGGCCACTGAAAAGAGCACGAGCACGAACGACAGTGCCAGTAGTCGCATCGATATGTACGAGGTGAAGGGGGGGGGGGGAAATGGAGTGTTCTAGGGAGAGAGGGAAATATAGGGAAATAGGGGGGAGAGAGCGAGGAGAGTGATCGGAAGCACGCGAGAGAACGAGCAGACTACATACAGGGAGAGTATTCTGGGAAACGGGCAGGAACCGGAAATGCTCAAGCTGACTCATTAATTGTGAATTTTGACAGCGAATTATTAATTGCGAACTAATCACGAACCCTCACAAAAGCACTGCTTCTTACACGCTTACTCGTTCTATGCCACCGATATTCACGTAAAAAACAGGTTGATTCATGAAACAGCAATTAAATTTTTCCGTTCTTCTCAACTAATCGCATCCCCGACGGTCTCTTACTATTTTAGCACACTCCTTATAAACGCCTATAAAGTATTATCTATCTAACTTCTCTCCTTTGAAATTGGAAAGCACCATTACGGAGATTGTCTTAGTCCTAGCTCATTGCCTGCGATTAGACAGTGTGTGGGAGATAAAAAGTGGCAAATTCGTCTTGGGAAAGCGACATGTACATATGAACGCGAAATGGTTTGCCTTGCGTGAACAGCGTTATATAAAGAAAGGGGAAGTAGCGACTGACAAGCAATCAATTGAATGGAAGAGGGGAACCTTGACCGTCTAGAGAGTCGGAGAGGTGTGGAGTGGGAGAGGGAGAGTGAGACTGTAGAAGGATGGCGAGATGAGAAGGAGGATAAGGAAGAGTAGGAGATGCGGTTAGATAGATAGATTACTCACTCCCTCCCTACTCACGGGGTTGGGAAAGTGAACTGTTCCTGTTGGAAGCCGGCTGTCGACAGCCTTGTGCAATGCGTAAAAATAGCTTTATTTACGGACAGAAAAAAAGCTGCTTCGTCAGCGTAGGAAGATCAAACGACAGAGCATATGGGACTCGCATAATATATTGACACATTATACAAAAAAAGAAAACCCGTATTGAAATAGGTGAAAGCGTTGAGCGAAGAAAGGGAAAGATGAAAAATAGAAGGGAGAATTCGGAGATTTACGTAGGGAAACATCGAAATGCCGCGTTTGCCGAAATAAACGTGAAAGAGCAGCATGTTTGAACTATGAACACTTGAGAGAGAGGAACGGCGGCGCAAGGCTACAGCACAATGTTCTAAATGTTAAGCGAACGAGTCAAAATGTTTAGGATACGGTGTTTTCCGTGCGAGAGTATCTACCGAAATCAGGGTTATTTTTCGGCATCTCGTTCGCTTAACATTTTCACTGTTGTCAGAACATTGTGACAGCGAAATAACAGTGCCGAAAACGTTCCGTCGGTAATCTCATTCCTATCTATGTACTTGCGTCTGCGATCACCTGCCAGAAATAGGACTTTTTGAAATACATGCAAATTATGGGGACGTAGAAAGTGTTCCGCAATTCTCGTAATTCCTTTTCCCACGGGAGAACGAAGTGGGAGAGCGCAGAGAAAATCGGAATGAGGCTTAGTGACGGAACATTTTCGACAATAATCCAAACGTAATCGCATTTCTCAGATCGGCGGTGTGGGCGTATCTTCAGACTCAACCGTTTCTGCTTGCAATTCCTGCAATACATTCTACATGAAGTTATAAAAAATTTCAATAAAAAACTAACTTGGAGAGATATATCAACTTATTAATATATCACATTCATTCTCTCTGTCCCCGTCGCGAGTGGTCGGCTCTCTCAGTCGTCTCTCAATCAAGAGCACCCCCGCATGTTCAATCTCGGACAGAAGAATTGATCCTTCTCCATAACGAATTGGCGCTCGGGAGAAGTATGCTCCAAACGAGGATCAAGAGGACTACTCAAGATCTCTCGGCACCTCGGACTGAGTGAGTTGTTTTGAAGAAGATTCGAAGTCTCCGACCTCTCCCATCTATATCAAGCAACACCTCCTTTGGAACCCCAACCAATGCTAGTCCTGATAAAGGTGATAAACCAGAAAAACCAGAAACCAGAATATCTCACAAAAAGTAAAATAAAAAGCCCACCGCGATCTGCCTCTGCATGCGCTCGTTCTCCGCCCTCAACCTCTCCAGTTCAGTTCGCGATTCGTCCAGTTCGGAGCGGGTCTCAAACATTCTCGCTTATTTTTCACCCCAAAACTTTAATATAGCTTAAAAAAAGTAAATATATAAAAATATGAATATATACCTTTTCAAGTTCCCGCTGTTCTGATCGCCTCGCCTTCCGTAGGTTCTCCTCGTTGTGTCGCTTCAGGTCCTCGATCTACAACGATAATAATGTGGAATAAGCATTAAGAATAAAAGATGACTTTTACTTTTATTTTTTGAAATATAACCTCCAAAAAGACCACAAAAGATCTATTCTCTCTCGAGAACCTCATCAATGGCCGCGCCCTTAGCCGCCTCTAACTCGGCGCACGTTGCATTCGCTATGAGCAGCTCCGTCTCGAGAGAGGCGATCCGCGCCTCCAGGCACGGGTTGGCACTGAATTAAAACGGAGTTTAGTCGGGAAGTTAAAAATATATAATAAAATAAGCGTAAAGTTTGATAAGTACACTGAACAAACGCGTGAAGTTCTAGCTTTTGTTACAGAAATATATACATTACAAAGGCGAGTGGGTAGCGCATTTCTCAGAAATATTATAATATGATATGATCTGCAAAATGTACTTACCCTCGATCGTACTTGGACGCGATCTGCACCCTCCTCGTGGAGGAGAGGGCGGAGAGCGAGGCGGAGCGGGGAAGCACGTACTGGAAGCGAAACTTCACGCATTGTAAGGAACGGGAGCGTCTCAAACAAAGGGCAAAAATGAGCTTTCGCCATAGGTTCGTTCCATGAAATACGTCTCCAATGCATTCGCTAGAATTTCTTTTATTATTTATTTTTTAATTACATCATAGTAGCTCGCTGAACAGAGCGCAGAGAGCTGGTATGATCTTTGATCTTTGTACTTTGATCGTTGACCTCCCCTACCGAATCATCGGTCTGCGTCGTCTCATTCAGGGTCGATGGCCGCGTCTCCACGGCCACGTCCACTCTCTCTACCGTCTCGGGATCCGCGGGTTCCGGCTGAAAGCCGACCTATATTCAGGCAACACTACGCTAACAATACGAATGTTCCAGAAGTAAGCTGTGGAGATAAACCCGAAAGATCAGAGAGTATAAATGGTTGAAAAAAAACGTTCCGACAGTTGCCTATTATGATTGACAAAAAATGCTCTGTCAGTAGTTCCTAGCACAGCATTCCAAACGTTCGAATAGCGACGGGACTGGCTATTAAAGAAAACAGGGGGTGGGGGGCGGGGGCGATCGGGGGGGGGGGGGCGTTGATCCCGCGCGCCTTCGCACGAGGAGGCGCGCCACTTACCACTACACCATTGCTGCAATCCCAGTGCCTGCTCTCCTCGCTCTCGTGAACCCACAAGGGAGGGAAGGGGGAAGGGGGGATTGCCGGAAGTAGCGGGTACGCTCTCACATGACCGTGCTTTGTAGGCTTTTGACTGACTCAAATATCATCCCGCTGTCATACATGGTGTGGCAAGAACCTTGACTAAATGCGACACATTTTTATCTTACTGTCCAAATTAACTCAGAAGACACAGAATTTACAAGCATAATTGGCCAAGAAGAAACAGTTTTAATTCACAATCGCTTCTAGCGAGAGATATTATAATCAAACAACATATACAATTAAAGCAGTGATGTGCTTAGTCGTAAA
>LS827634.1:13207-23836 GCA_900490955.1 Micoletzkya japonica
TTAAGAGCGGTTGATTGATTGCGAGAGACAAGAGAGGAATGAAGAGACGCAGACAGCGAGAGAAATCTTTGCACAGCTTTTTCTCAGCAACGGCGAAGTTTCAAATAAAAAGGAGAGAGGATGAGATTCAGGACATCGAGGGCTATCGAATGATGTCAAAAAATGCATATGGTAGATATTGCCTGGAGGGGCCCTTTAACTGTTGCACTAATCCTCATGTTGGAACTCGCAACGATAATTTTTTCGCCATTTTCTAAAAGTATGCCGATGGTTACAGGTTATGATCTCCTCTATATCGACATTCCTCGTATCCTCTCTCCTTTTCGAGTATTCAACAGCATGTATTAGCATGCGTCCAGCGGGTAAGCCGATTTCCACTCTCAAAAAGAATCTGTTACGACCGCTATCATCACTTCTTGATAAATTGTGCTTTAGAGGATGGCGAAAGCACTTGTATGCTTATTGGGGTTTACACTGTTTCGCTCTCAGCGCTCTCCTCGCTTTGCACGGTCTCTCGCTCGAAGAGTGATTGTTATATTAAATAGATAGTGAAGCTCAAACGAATGGTCAAAATGACGTATGGGGGAGTAGGCGATGTTGATGCCGATTTTGTTTCTCAAATGCAAAATCAGAAAATGGGAATGCATGATTCAGAATCAGGGTGCTCTGATCCATATCACGATGTAAAGAATGACTATTCTTAAGAAGTGGGTTTTGGGACCCTTTAAGAACAGGTAGTCGAAAAGTCGCATTAATATAGCAATTGCTTAGGTTTTTCTTAAAATTAGTATGGCAGTCCGCGAGTATGTTACGAGCAAAGATAATCAACCATATTTGAAGTATTTCCATTCGTGGACTTTGATGACAAGAGAGAAGACTATAATGACACAGGTGCCAAAGCACTCTTCGTGATTTGGTCTGGGGGTCGTTCGTCAAACACTATTAAAGGGTCACTCCAACCATCTCATTCATTTCAAGAGATAACCAATTAAGAGCGGTGATTGATTGTGATACATAGATTGGCACAGTTGCGGGTACCGTGGGTGAGCAGACCTTGCCCAAGTATGTTGTGAGAGATAAGAGAAGAATGAAGAGAAGCAGACAGCGAGAGAAATCTTTGCACAGCTTTTTCTCAGCTACGGCGAAGTTTCAACTAAAAAGGAGAGAATACGAGACTCAGGACATTGAGAGCTATCCAATAATGTCAAAAATGCATATCGTAGATATTGCCTGGAGGGGCCCTTTAACCACTGCAAATGATCTTGTCCTACGAGATGATACGATACATTTCAAGAAAGATGAACCTGCGGATCTGTAATCTTAGCTTCCCCGTGTGCTGTGCACCCACTTATTCTATCATCCTTTCTCTTTTCTACCTACGGAATATCTCGTTTCACACATACCATTCCAAGTGAAGAGATCACTTCACTCACTTTCCCTTTGAGAGATAGCTCTTATCTTGCATCCCACGTTTCGAAAAGAAGATGTTAAAGGCCCCGCCCGACCACTTTTCTCGTGCACAATGTAAAAAAGCCAGTGTGATAGAGCATGTCGAGATGTACTAAATAACATTTTTCCACATTTCAAATCGACCGCCTCGGGCATATAATCTGGAGTGAGATTGACAGTCTGACATCTACCAAGAGGGCCTCTATTCTCTCTTCCCTCTGTAACTGTCATATGAACATGCAATTAGTTGACCCGAATCTTGGACATATTTGTACAAGCAATCTATCACTCATATCAAATCCTCATCTTCGATCTGTATTCGAAAAAGGTACTAAATACAGACTACAACCTTTCATTTCCACTGAAGAAATAATTGCCGGAATCGAAGAGGCGGTTGCCCAATCGCTTCTAAGATAAGGTAGCAAAAATGTTAGGAATGACAAATTTATGAAGCCTATCATAAACGATATATTGCTTTACATTAGCGGTAAAATATTGCCTAAGCTCAAATATATCAATGAAAATGCTTCTACGCTGGATAATTTCCAAAAAGAGCTTCAAGATATTCACAGAGATTTTGTGGTTACAGTTGTTGACAAAGCAGCCGGAAATTATGCATTAACGTGCAAAAAAATATACGTTCTCATTATGGATAAGGAGATGAACGCCAACAATAATGGCGAGAAAACATACGTTCCTGATTCATCATTCAATCCTTCTACAGCTATTCTCGAACACCAACGCTTTACACGCTCATTCGGAATTCCAGTTTCAACCGAGCAAGCTCTTCCAAAAATATACGGAATTCTCCAAAATTCATAAAAATCCTATTAAATTCCGATTTATTACCGGTGCTCACAACAGTAGTCTTAAACCATTATCCATTAAACTACAAAGCATTTTGAAGTTTTTTCAATCTCATTTCCGAAGGTATTGTCAAAAAGCAGGAACCAATACTGGCGTCAATTGCTACTTTTCTATTGACAATTCTCAAAAACCTTTGCTGACTTCTCTTCTTTGTTTACCAATCTTCCGCACTCAGTTGTGAAAGAAAAACTATGGTTTTTAATCGATCTACTATTTAAAAACGCTGGCTCTGAGTACATCATAGTAAATGGGAAGTTTGTACGATATGATACTAAAAACAAAACAAATACTAGTCTTAGTTTTCACAAAAACGACATCAAATGTGTAATCGACTACATTCTCAATAACAGTTATGCAATCTATGGAGGTCAATACTACAAACAAATCAAAGGAATTCCTCAAGGGAATAATGCTTCTCCACAAATCGCTGATCTTACTCTCTCTGTAATGGAGTTCCAATATATATCTAAGTACATAAAACCAGGCCATCCATTAGCCTATTCACTCTTTCGCACCTACAGATATATTGACGATCTATTTCATGCATCATCACATGCTGCCGACTTTGTCATAATCACAAGAGAAATGTACCATAACTCGCTAACTTTAGAGCAAACTAATACCCAACCAGATGAAGCATGTTTTCTGGACCTTTTTGTTCAGATTGATAAGAAAGGAAAGGTAATAATTACATCACTCTTCAACAAGACAGACACCTACAATTTTCCAGTTATCAGATATCCTCACTACTTTTCTAATCTTCCTCTTAAGATCGGCCTCAATACACTCCATGGTGAACTTATATGATATTGTAGAAACTGTACCTCACGAGATTGCTTTGTAAGCACAGCAAGAGAAATTCTACAGTATTACGGGAAAATAAAATATCCCAAGCAGCTCATACTTTCACGACTCTATAAAACACTTAACACAGTCCCATTGAATTCAATCAAATACGGTACTTCCAAGGCAGAACTGTGTACTTTTATCATTACGTGAGCTATTCTCTATTAGCCACTTCTCTCCCCTGCCACTGGCATAGCCCTACCTTCACTATTTCAACGTTACGACCACACCCTTCCACGCAACTCCTATATAAAGGGGACGCGACCATGTTACTTACTCTACCTACAACTGCCTCGACTACCGTCTACGCGATCATCGTAGTCTCAAGTTCTACGATGGTCTACGAAGCTCTACGATGGTCCCAATAGATGGCGTCGCCAGTCGATAGGAAGAGGTTATGCCCTACCCCATAGTTTCCATATTTTTGACGGGTTTAAGTTTTTCAAAAACAACAGTCCAAAACAATTTTTTTTCTATACCAACACCTAAACAACCAGTATAGTAACCGGCCATAACTCACATCTCACTATTTTTAAAAGGCCTACGTATTATTTTCTTTAGAGGTAGTAGATATAGTTTCATTATTTTTGTTCTTTTTGCAATTAAATTTTATTCTTTATCAATTCTATAAGTGCACGGGGCATTCTACGGAGGATGGCCCACCCCGTGCACTAAAAGTACGGGGTCTAGAACTAAGGGCCGAAACCCCGTACTTTTGTTTTAGCATAGATAGACATTTAATATACCTTTCATAATATACTTACAGTGCATTTAGTCAACATACTTAGCTATAACGAGTTTCTTAATTCAGGGAAAAGGCGCGGACATTATTGATTACTCTCTCCTATCGGTTTCTCCCATGTAGATTAGATTCAATATTCAGTTCATTTGCATGTAGATTCGACTGCTCCACGTAGTTTGTAGTTTGTTAGGTCAACTTTGAATATGCTAATGGGCCCTGGCAAGAGCTTTGGGAAAACAATCTAATATTGCATACTCATTATGTGAATTACGTGAATTTCATTGTGAATTACGTGAATTGGCTGCGAGAGTTTCTATATTCAAAATGAATTACTGTAGGGAAAGTGGTCGGTGGGAGCCTTTAAAGAGAGGAAAGATGATAAGTTGTATAAGGATGAATAAAGTCGTGAATTAGTTTTGCTAACGTAAGATTGTGAAGACCCCACAGAATACAATGAGATATTAAATAAGCGAAAGAGGAAAAATTGGTACTGTGAAATTTTGCCGTTGCTTAGAAAAAGCTCTGAAAAACATTTCTCTCGTTCCACGCGTCTTTTCATTCATCTCTTTTTTCTCACAATCAGTAAACCGCACGTTAAGTAGATGTACATAGAAATGACTGAGATGGTCAGAAGGACCCTTTAAAAGCAAAAAAAGGTAGTGAAGAATAATGGGTATGCTTTGCTTGAGAACTGCCAGTTGATAACCGATCACATGAGAACCGTCGGATGAGAATGATTCTCATGAGAACTTGACGGATGAGAACCGCACGTTTGAGAACCAATAGCATGAGAACAAAAAGCTATTAAATTTGACGCATACAAAGTCAGTCAATTTGAAATTTCCAAATTTCACATTGGAGTGTATAAATATAATTACGTGTGCTTTATTTCTTTTTTTGGTGAGGTTCTTCGCATGTAGCAAATATTCGCTGAAGGGGAAGGCAAATATAATAACTGAAAAGTTTTAGACGAGATAGATCTCCCGAATAGGAAGGGAAAAGTAGGAGGTAAAAACATCTTGATCTTACCTTAGGCTTATAGGGATACAATTTACATTGGGATGCATTCCAAGGGACGAGGACGAAGAGACAGAGAGAGGCAGCCGACGTCCGCAGTGGAAGAAGAGAGAAATGATGCTGCCAATCTACTCTACTAAACTACTTTTCCTATTCCTGGTTCTCAAACGTGCGGTTCTCATGCGTCCAGTTCTCATGGGAATAATTCTCATCCGTAGGTTCTCATGAGTGCGGTTATCAACCGATAAGTTACCAAACGACAGTTCTCAAATGAAGCATCCCCAAGAATAGTCACCGGAAGAAAAATGGACTTGCATTACGAGGCTAGCAGCACATATTTATTTGGAGAGTAGAAGGTAATAATGATGAGAAATAGGAAGAGAAAAACTGTATGTGTTAATTGTTGCGTTCAAATTAGAATTTAAGATGTACTTCCATGTCCCCTTCCTCCGACTATATCCTCCCTGCCAGATCAAAACTTACAACCTTTCCAATCAACATCCAAGGGAGGAGTGGTGAGATTAAACATGTTCACATATAATCCAATGTGCAACTCATATGCATGATTGCTTTACGGTCTTGTTGAGTTACCTTACCTGAATATCTTGGAGAATCATTCTAAAAAGCATGTTATGCTCATTCCACCTTACAGCGTTTGACGTGTCCGTCAGGTTCAATTCTCGTACAAGTTGTCGGATCAGCTGTGAAACCAGTTGCCGAAAATGGGGAGGCTGTTGTGTGCAAGTTAGTCAGCCCTTTTCACTTTCAACGTTGGGAAACCTTGGTGGCATTTCAGCACAAATACTGCCAAATTCATCATTGTGGACAAGAATGGGAAGGAAATTTCTTCGGTTGGTTCTCAAAAGTATGCCTGTCAAACTGTCGGAAACGGAGGGAATGGAGGGAATGGAGGGAATGGAGGAGGCGCACCGGGTGGAAATGGAGATGGATCGATTACGACAACCACTGTAGCAGCTACCACGACTAGTGCGTAAAACTAGATTTTAGTAGGTTGAGACAAAGTAAGTACCACAACTACGCTGTACCCGCCGACCCACTAAGCGTGCTGCGTTTGGCCCGCCACATGGGAAAAACGCAGAAACTGTGATTTTGCAATTTTAGCGAATGGCAACGTCCTCAGAATAACCCCCCATTCCAGGCACAGTTCTTGAAATTTTAATTGATTGCAGCTCCTGTCGTTTCTTGTGGTGGAACAGCCTACATCGCCACATCAATGGAGATGTATAATCTGGTAGATTATATAAACAAGACAAATGCAAATGGAGATGTTGTGAGTTCTTCTTCTAGGGAAGATTATTGGAAACGGCCAAAATGCTTCTGTGACAAAATACTTCTGTGACATCTTTGACATCATTGAATTGCGCTCCGTGTCCTAGATAGGTCTCAAACTACGTTTTCATAGCATAGCCGAAACATCTGTGCTGTAAATTCAAATGTAAATTCAATATAAAGCTGTAAATTCAATGTAAATTCAATATGAAGTAGATGTTACGGGAGTTGTCCAATTTTGTTTTATTTACGCTAATGCGGCCCCTGATCTACCTTTCTGACTCCAGATGTGTTATGATTCCGCTAATCTATGCCATAGGCACTAGAGTGCGGCAAATGGAAAATCATGTGAGAATGAATTTCGCTCATCCTCGCTCACATGACCGTCCACGATCATGTGAGCGAAGAGAATAAATGGTCAATGGTGGAATGACCAAGTCATGGAAGAAAATCACCATGAACATTTTGTCATCATGACAATCTTTTTTATTCAACGTCATGACCAAAAGTCATGACTCATTCCTGCTAAGCTCTTCATAGAGAGAAGGTCGGATGGCGGCAGGAGAAGCTTTTCCTACGCCGTTCTTTGTGTAAAGTTTGTCCTGACCTAACTCTAGCTTATCATATTTAGATCTTTAACGAACTTCATAGGATATTGAGTTTTACGGGTTACAGAAATTACCATTTTGTAGGTTACGGCAACTCCCAGCAGTATTTACAGGTTACGGTAACTCCCAACAGTTTTTAGAGGGTTACACTACGTCCTGCTACGTAGAATAGAGTCGTATGCAAATTAAGAGAGTGTAGGCGAGAGAGCATGGAAATTAGAGAGACGCAGAGACATTCGGAATTTCGGAACACGGACTGGTAAAACGTCGTGGGTTACGATAACTATGAATAGTTTGTATGGGTTACGGTAACTACCAGTAGGATTTACAGTAGCTACCAGAAGTTTTTAGGGGGCTACGGTAACTATGAAACGTTTTTATGGGTTACGGTAACTACCATAATGTTTCATAGGTTACGGTAAATAAATTCGATTACCGTGTGTTGCTTATAAATAAATGTTAGAAGTTGCTGCCATCAGATTTACTCTCAAATAGCTGCGAATAAAAGTAATTATCCATGACCAAATCGTGACTTTTATCACATGACAAAATGGAATAACTTGTTCACGGGAGTGCATTTGATCATCTCGTGATCATCATGACTCATTCTTCACTTTTGGTCATGACCAAACCTGTCATCTGCCCACAGCATTCCAAGTGTTCTGATAGCGAATAGCGGTTTCCGCGCATAGAATTCGATCCTGTAGGCGAATAAGTGAAGCGAAAATTATGAATTTAAAAACTTAAGCTCGTCAACATGTATTGCAAAAGCTCCGAAATTTTGGTGCGGATTGGTTCAGCCACTGGTCAATTCGCTATTAGACAAATTCTTCACTGGGCGGAATGCTGTGCGCCGCACTCTAATAGGCACAGTTGAGAGGTGAAATGGTAACACTACCAAAATTCAAAACCCCTATTTATTTTACTATTTTCGTTCGCCTTCAAAAAATGTCGTTTTAGGTTGAAATATATTATTATACAAGACCGATTTATACGCGAAATTTTTCGTTTTTCAAGCGTACATAACCTTAGCAAACTAATCAATCTGAGCCTTGCCTTTAGTACTCCTCGGATAGCGAAAGAAAAATAGCGAAAAAAATCAAGAAACAGGAAAGTATTTGATGCAATACATAATAATGCAATACAGATTATCTCCTGCGCGGATGGCAACTCTGTATACGGTGTTGGTTCGTACCCCTATCCGCGTAGTTCTGACACCACGTTGGTGTGCAGGTAAGCAAAGATAGTTTCGACGCGATTATAAAGGGGATTATTCCAAATTTAAAGTGAAATTCAAAGACATTATCAAAGTTAATATAATAAAAGATCATGAGCATTCAAAATTATTTGAGAAATTCATAGATATCTTTCCAATACAGCGTGAAATGTGCGACTATTGGTTACCAGCTGGACTACGCGCCGCTTCGCGGCGCTTCGCCCGACTGGCGCATCCCAAAATTCTGGCTGCCTCTCTGTATATTTTAAAGTGTTGATGATTGGTTATTCATCAAATTTTTTTGTTTATCTACGCGTTTCACTAAATACATAATAAGATATTTTAAAAGTTGAATTTATATATGAATTACATTACCAAGCCTTTCACCTACTCTTCATCTAGAAAATTTATTTTTATTGAAGTTCCTCTATCTATCGATTTTTTGAATGATTGATTTATCCACACTTAAATAGCAAGGCAATGTTAATATCAGGAAATGACACAGTATAGCTCATAAGTAGGCATAAGAGAGCTTTCTTAAAGCTCCATAGCTATGTACAGAGGTAAGAAAGGAGGCAACGAAGTTTCTAAATGAAAGTGGAGAAAGGTCGAATATGTCATCGGGAAGTTTGTTCCAAGCGAAGAGACTACGAAAACAGAAAGTTGTCTTGAAATGAGAACTACGAGCAAGGGGGATGATTAGTTTGTAGCGGTGGCCTCTAGTGATTGAAGTAGGGAGAGAAAGAGAAAATATACAGGGAAGAAGAACATCGACGAGATCTAAGTGAACCTTATATAGCCTCATAAAGTCAACCATATTACGTCTAACATATAATTGCTCAATGCCCAGGAAACGAAGTCTATTTACATATAAATCTTCACGACCACTGCGACGAAGAATAAAACGAGTATACATTCGCTGAATGTTCTCTATATTCTTACTATTCAAACTATTACTAGGAGGAGACCAACACTCGGAATACGTTTCTAAGAGTGGACGCAAATAGAGGATGTATAAAGTCTACAGAGAATGGCTGGATTAGTGGTCTTGAAAGTACGAAGGATACAACGTCTACCAGCCTTGTTGCAGATCATTTATATGTGTGAGTCAAAACAAAGAGTATTAGAACAAGTGAGGCCTAGGTCTTTGAAGGAGGTGACATTGGGGAGGGGAGTACCAGAGAGAGTAAGGGTGAAGGGGGGATGGGACAACCGACGAGCATGCAGGCTGACTTGGAAGAGGAGATGGAAAGGCCGCGAGAAGAGCAGAATGAAGAGACCAGGTCGACGGCTTGTTGCAACATCTGAGGATCGTCCCGAGTATACAGATTGCCGTCGTCGACGTAGAGAACGACGTTGACTGAGGGAGGCGGACAACGAGGGAGACCGTCCACGTACAATATGGAAAGGAGCGGGCCCAATACGGACCCTTGTGGGACGCCCGAAGGACCCGGTATACTCCTGAATCAGTACACCCCATCCTAACACATTGCGTCCTATCAATAAGGAATGACCTGAACCACCTAAGGAGAGACCCGTTAATACCAAAAGAAGAGAGTACGGAGAGGAGAAGATCATGTGGAATAGTATCAAAGGCACGTGAAAGATCGAGAAAGCGGACAGTAGCAAAGGAATTATCATTGATAATGTTATTTAGATGACACAGAGACTGTAAGAGGGCTGTGGTACAGGAACGTTTAGGCTGAAAGCCATGTTGAGAGTGATGAAGTAAATTGTTTGTATTGAGGTAACGATATAGAACAGAGGACACTAACCGCTCAAACACTTTACTAGTAGAACAAGTGAGGGAAATCGGACGATAATTAGAGGGGCCAAACTTACTGCCCTTACCCTTATAAATAGGCTTGACAATTGCCTGTTTCCAAATAAGTGGACATGAACCGTACGTAAGGAAACGATTAAAGAGAATGCACAGGAGAAGTGACATGAAGTCAGCACAACCCTTGAGGAAGACATAGGGAATATGATCAGGTGAGGTAGAATTACGAAAAGGAAGCCTACTGCATAAACGGTGTACATGCGACAAAGAGATATCCACGAAATCTAATGAACAATTTACAAGAGGTTGGGAAATAGGGGGAGGAGAGGAGGTATTAAAATTAGCAGAGAAGGTACTAGCTAGTAAGTTGGCAATGTCAAGTGGGTCGGTGAGAGGTACCGTATTGGATGGAGAGGGAGGAAATAGTGTCAGTGGGTTTAATACTGGATGAAGCATAGCGATAAAGTGAACGAAGATTCCTTGACTTGGAAAGAAACATTTCACGACGGCCAGTGTCGTTTCTAATTGAATCCCTTCGCAAACGGGACACACGAGAGAACCTAAGGCCTACTGTACAACGACGTTTGTAGAGGGACTTGTATTTGCGAAGGAGCCTATCGTACGTCTCGAAAACTGGTTTAAAAAACCGGTACAGTACGGTACTGGCCGGTACAAATAGGAACAATGGGAAAATGAGCGATTTGAGCTTATTCCTCTCGGATTTGGCTTTCTCATTTACGGTTATGGTACCGCGGCAGTCGGAAAGGCGAAAATCAGCCTGCAAAGGTGATTTCCGGCGATTTTCTCTGTTTGG
>LS827634.1:74977-91830 GCA_900490955.1 Micoletzkya japonica
ATTATTATTATTATTATTATTATTATTATTATTATTATTATTATTATTATTATTATTATTATTATTATTATTATTATTATTATTATTATTATTATTATTATTATTATTATTATTATTATTATTATTATTATTATTATTATTATTATTATTATTATTATTATTATTATTATTATTATTATTATTATTATTATTATTATTACTGTAAGAATGACGTCTGCTGTCGAAATATCCACTGTGCTGTACCATCACTGCGGATATATCAATAAACGAAAATTTACCAAATTAAAAACATAAGCTCCTCCCTATCAGCTGAAAGAGCTACCAAATTTTGGTGGAGATTCATTCAGCCGTAGTGGACTAAGTTCAAAATAGCCAATTCGCTAGTAGACAGCTTCCCTTTCGGTGGGAATGTTGTGTCAACCCCATTGCAGATGCTGCACCCTTCCCTCCGAACTGCCCGGCAGCTCTTCAGAACAACCCAATGTGTGAGGACGAACAGACGTGCGATTTTAACGACGCTGTCTTCGTTGGGGTAAGCAAGTCTGTTAGGTCGGGTTGGATATAGGGAACGAGTCTTGAACTTCACATCGCTTTCAACCACGCTCTCTATCGATATCGAGGGGCGGCGAAAATGATCCGTTAGCAATCTCATGAGCGGTATCTCCTCATAATGTCGAAAACAGCGGGTCGCTAACAAATAAGTCGGAACAGGTTCGATGACAACATGTCGCATCTATTACTGACGAAACGATCCGTTGGTAATCTCATTCCTACGTTTCATACCGTTCCGCTCTCAAGTAGAGAACAAGACAGCAACTGACGGCATTCGTTTTCCTGAACAATAGCATAACGACAAGAAGTCCAGTTGTCAAGCTGATGCGGGGAATTTGAATCTAAATATTTAGCTTTTTTGCGTGTTCTAAGTCGGTGGTTCGGTGGTTCAGTGGCTCGCCCGCCACGCGGTCGGCTTCACCTCACTTTATGCCTTCACTTTAGGGTAAAGTTACTCTGGTTAGTAGTCGCTACTATTTACGCAACTTGATTGATATGTATAATTTATTAGTATCACGAGACCACCGGGGTAAAGAGCCTATGGTGCAAGGGAGGTGGGAAGGATCGTCTATACTTCTGCTCTGGCAGGGAATCAATTGACGGCCCGCCACCAAAAGATCACGCACAGCCCGGGCGTAGATCAAGCATGGCCGAGGCGATGCGAAGAAGGAAAGGAAGAGACTCAGCCCACCAGCGAGTGCGGCCTAGGCGCGCCGGGTCTAAGGAATTGCTTTTTTTTTCTCTGCGCTCTCTCGATTTGCTGCGAAAGAGAGAGCCTAGCGGGAGAGAGAGGCGGAGAAACTAAGATGTACCCAAAAGAAAAGTGTGGAACTAAGCCTAAGCTAGGAGCTAGAAAGTGGTAGGATCCCAATAATTCAACACTGGCAGTGAAAGAGCATTTCCGTGTTTCCTTTTCTGATGAACCCGATCGCATGGCCAGAGATAAGCGGTGAGAAGAGGGAGGGTCAGTCGAGCCGAGCAGAGAGAGGGAAGGATGGGAGAGAGAGCAGACGACGAGAGTGAGTGAGAGATAAAGGCAGGGGCGGGCCGGGGAGAGGAGATCAGGGAGGGGGCGGGGCCACAGTCAAACTAGAGAAGTATATTATGTATATTACAAGCTCAAGAGTAACCCCCCCCCGTACCGTCTTTCCCTATCCCCGTGCCCTACAACACGGATAAATATCTATCTATCTATATCGATCTATCTAAGAGAGTCTAGTAAGTGAGAGAGTCCGTGAAACAGGAAAATTTGAACGACCGGTTAACTCTGCTACTGGATTGTTTAGATTGAATCCGAAAAATAATGATAAGGTCTTTTTCAGCCGTTTGTTGTGTGCAAGAATGGATTACTCTACACTACAGTAAGTCGACACATTTATCTGCGTATATACCGTCAAAACCGAAAATTCCGGGACAAATACCGTATTTTACCGTATTTTCCGCATTATCAGCTTTAAAATGAATCTAATCAAACAAATTCTTGCATATTCGGAAAGAGCGGCTCAAAATGCATAGGTGAACGTTGAAAAAGTTGTATTTATGGATTTCGGAGCCGGGTGCTTAATTCGGGGTAATGATCATCTCCAGGGGCAGTCAAAATATCAAAAATTTCAATCTTCAGAAAGTGTTACAAGCTGTTTTCCAGCCTCGGGGTACCCAAAAGAACCTATATAGCATTAAAAAGAGGTGGCCACATTCTAGAAATGAGCGTTTTCTTTGCCCCCCCCCCCCCCCTTCAGAGAGTGTCGCAGCGGTACCACCGCTTTCAGCCGTTCCATAACGAAGCACGGGCAATAAATTTCCAACTTTTCACGCTAGGATTACTCCAAAAGGTCCAAAGAAAGGGCACACAACATTTCATATGTCGTTTGATGATCGTCGCTGTGCAATGGCAAAAATACGGTAAAATGCGGTACGATACCGTATTATATGTCCCAGAATTTTCGGTTTTGACCTAGGTACATCCAATTAAAGGGCCCCTCCAGGCAATATCTACCATATGCATTTTTTTACATCACTGGATAGCCCTCAATGTCCCGAATCTCATCCTCTCTCCTTTTTAGTTGAAACTTTTCCGTTGCTGAGAAAAAGCTGTGCAAAGATTCCTCTCGCTGTCTGCGTCTCTTCATTCTTCTCTTGTCTCTCACAATCAATCAACCGCTCTTAATTGGTTATCTCTTGGAATGATTGAGATGGGTGGAGGGACTCTTTAACGTGCGGTTAATTGATTATGCGGAACAAGAGAGGAATGAAGAGACGCAGAAGGCGAGAGGAATCTTTGCACAGCTTTTTCTAAGCAACGGCGAAGTTTCATAGCTTCAACTTTTTATTCGGAACTCAGAGCACTGATAGCTATCCAATGATGTCAAAAAAACCCCTAGCGGGCTAGGGTATCATTCCCCAAAAACGGTAGGGGGAGGCGAAAATTTTAGGATATTTTCACACTGGTGCTGTATGGTGGGGAATTATTCCCTAGCGGGGTAGGGTATATTCGCCCAGTGTAAGGACAATCCTAATTCAAATTAGCTTATTGTTAGATGTGCTTTTCCTGATCCTTAATAAAAAAATTTAGGATGGTAGCTCTGACAACATCTTGAGCTGCCAGCCTACGGGGATGTGGGGAATCCAAGGTGCACCAATTCCAGGGCAGCAGGCTACGTGTACAGTCAGTAAGTATAAATCGAGAGTAAGCGGAACAAGTTTATCCTCTATAGATCAAAATCCCGTCGATCCATCGAAGTATGGCGGTGCTGTAGCTACCTGTTCGTATGGAACGTGCTACGTGACTTGTCCAAGCGGATACACGCTCTCTTACCCGGTATATACACAGAGCGAAATTTCCCCATGGCGCGGCCCCGCTCAAATCTCCCCAGAATTCAGTAGGGGGAGCCGAAATTTCCCTAACCGACTGTGGAAATATTCTCCAGGGTGATGCCATTGGGAAATATTCCGCGGTGTCCCGTCACCGAAAGGAAGACCATTCGGAATCGGAATCTGCTTACTTCTCACTGTAGCTCACTCTTACCGTAATCTTCCTAAATATTCATGGTTTTCGTGTCGGGAGCCGTTACAAAATATTTGAATGCCCGTTTCCATCCGGTACTATTTTAACGGGTGTTTACAAACCAAATTTAACGCGAATTTCAACGAGCCATAAAATTTTTGATGTCGCTCATTGTCAGGCAAAATGTGCAAAAATAAGCACAATATAGGGAATACTTAAATAGCTGTGTTAAACAGCAACGACAACCTCTTAACACTGCTCTCCTCTCTTTTCCCAGATCATGTCTCATTTTTAGGATCAACCGTCTCCCCTCATACAAACTCTCTACTTTTTCCAAGATGAGATGTACGATCCGTTCAATATGCAAATTTCTGCCGTCACATGTACGATGGCTAAGTAGCGGTGAACGGAAGAGAATCCCGCTGAATGTATGAAATGCTCAAAACATTCTTACTGTACGTTATACGTAATATCTAATCACTCAATCACCCCATTATCTTAATACATGCCTTATATCTTGATTATCAATATAACAGCATATTTAGAATGTTTTTTTGCAATTTCTGTTATATTAATTTCTGAATTCTCAATGTTAATCGTGGTCCATGTAATAAAACCGTTTATTCCGAAACACAACAACGGTAATCGGAAAGCGCCTGTGTGCAGTAGTGAAAAAGGTTTCTGAGGAATACTATTTAAGTACGGTAAGAATGAGCAACCCACACTCCCGTTTCTCCCGCGAGTCTCTAGAGTTCAGAACTAAAAAAACAAACTTTTATATGAAAGGCAATCTTTTTTGGCTTCCATGTCCTTTAAAACGAACCATAAAGAGAACTCTGAGTTCTCTGAGTTCTCTTTATGGTTCATTTTAAAGGGATATGGAAGCCAAAGAAGATTGCCTGTCATATTATATGGCTATTATATGGCTGTCATATTATATCACTATTCTCTCTTCCTTCGCCTCGGGTGGTCGGGTTACCCTTTCGTCTCTCTCTTCGTCCCCTTCCCCCGTCATTCAACCAAGAAGATGAGGTGAATCCCTTTTGACCTTAGGCAAGTCAAAGGTGCCCCGTAGCCTAACAGGTTGTCTCTTCCTGTCCCCTCTTCTTTTTTTCCTTCTTCTGCGGCTGCCCTTCCCCATCTAGAAGTCTTGAACGTCAAGCATCCTCCCCATCCCCATAGCGAAGATTTATTTTACAAGCGAAGATATTCCCCCCTCCAAGATTCCCTCCACTTTCTTACCGTAATCCTCCCCAATCCTGCCGCGCACAGTACTGTGCAAACGATAAATAAATAAATAAAAATAAATATAAAAGTTTGTCACCTAAATAATGCAAAAACTAAAACCAGGGCTTACAAAAATGTATACTTCGCGAGATATCTTTTTTTTCTTTTTTTTTCAATTTTTCATTTCCTAGCCAAGGTGCAGTCTTACTTTACCGCATAATAAAGACTCAAATGGCATCGAGGTATTCCCGGAACAAATAAATATTTCTCCCTCCATAAATTTTTAAAATAATATTTTTTCAAACGCTACTATCTTTATTATCGTCTACGAATCATATTTTACAAGTCTTGCCATATTCGGTTTCAAAAAATGTATCGCTTCCATGTGCCTTTAGGGTTATGTTTCATGATTTACGCACTCTATGCATGTCCGGGTATTGATACATAGAAGCGTGAAATATAACAAAAAAGAGTCACGAAGACAATCCTATCTACAAGCCTCCTTCTTGATTCATAACACAACTCGTCTTACTAGAATAGTTGTACAACGAAACTGCTGCATGGTTAATGCAATCTTCAGTGAGCTCTAATCGGTACCTTAAGAACAAGCATGGAAAAAACATGCAGAGTGTATTTTAAGCATTTCATATCTTAGTGTTCTGGAAGGCAAGTTCCAGCAGAATCTGAGCAGAAACAGCATTACACGCCCCAATGAAAATCATCAGTCATATCGGGCAAATGGATTCTCACTTTACCTACTGAACCATCTTAGTGACGTGTTTTTTTTTTCAATTCACTTCGTTTTAAATTGAAGCCAATTGCAATTATTTGTATTTCTCATTCCAACAATAGTATTCTGATGCATTGTGTAGGTACCGACTGATATGCTGATATCTTTCCTAGGACGCACCAATTTTTTTTGCTTTCAAAAACTAGAACCCCTACTTTACCCTTTTGTGCGCCCAACGCTGTCATTCGTCCTCACCCCGGCTTTGTTCCTTTCAGCATTCGGCCTCCTAGTTGCCCCGGGGATTCCCTCTTCATTCCCCTCCAGTCGGCTTCCTGCTCCGTTCACGGGTTGAGTCGAGAACAGTCCAGGATGCGGAAGGATGAGCTCACCCTCCTCCTACTGTCTTTCATGCACCCAATGCGTTTGGTAAGTCGTTCTTATTAGCTCATTTGGGTAACGACAACGCTTAAAGGTGGTGTATACAGAATTTTTGAGGTACTCATCAGGCCTGCTTTTTGTGATTTGGGGTGCTAATTCTAGACAAAATTGTAGTAAAACTTAAAAATATTCGCAAATTGTTGAGATAACGTGTGCTGAAAGTTGCTTGATGTACGGAGAATTCAAAAAATAAAGGCGCGAACAATTATTTAGACCCGGTACAGTATGCCATCCGGAGAATAGGTAGTTTGCAGAAAATCGCGTTTGGTCGAATGTTTGGCTTGGCTGTCATTACCGTAATCTATTCAGTCTGTACAGGCTATTTGTGGCGGGAGTTTCTAATGTTGTTCTGTTTACACCACCTTTAATGAAGGACTACGGATGTTTGAATCCCTGCGCAATCTAGATCGAATTGATTAATTTATATTCTATCTTCTCATCTTTCAGGTAAGTCCGACTGGCATAAGCATGTTTGGGTGCATCAATGGTGGCTACTGCCGTCCTGAAAACCAGAATGTGACAAGCAGCGTGTGCGTATCCGACTGCATCTGTCCTACTAACTTCAGCGGCCCAACATGCGCCACACGTATGCCAATGGCTGACTGAGTTATCTAGCACATAGGGCGAAATTTCCATAGCAGGGAGAGAAAATTTCCCCAGAACTGTAGGCGGATGCAAAATTACCCTAGCCTGCTCGGGAAATATACCCAGAGTCAATATCAGTGTGTGCGATGTTTACAAAAGGCACAATAAACAACTACTTGCCATTACATGTATTCATTGTTGCTACGAATTCCGATCAGACTTATTTACTATCTAATTAATCTCTACAAAATTCCGAGACTCTCGCTGCAAGGCAAATCACTTTTCTTATTTTCTAGATTCATACTTGACGCTTGAAAATTCAAAGTATTCTCTTGATAGATAAGAAACGCTCTTTGAAACTGAATAAACTGGAATCGCGCTATGTTCTGAAGTTCTCGAATAGAAGGAAACGAAGGGAAGTCGTCTCTTATTTTTTCCTTTCCCAACCCTACTCATTTTAATGTTTACGGGTTAAACCCGTAAACAT
The DNA here is from genome assembly GCA_900490955.1 of Micoletzkya japonica. Classification (NCBI taxonomy): domain Eukaryota; kingdom Metazoa; phylum Nematoda; class Chromadorea; order Rhabditida; family Diplogasteridae; genus Micoletzkya; species Micoletzkya japonica. The sequence continues at coordinate 82,001 of LS827634.1, forward strand.
AGCATTGCCATCGACTGGACCGTGTGTCGGCGATCCCTGTGGACCACCGGAAAACTTTGCCTGCCTGAACAGAGTGAACTGGGCGTTCTGCAAGTGTGCGACGGGATGGGCTGGACCGAATTGCGAATTCAGTAAGTAAATCAATGATTAAAGGATCGGCAAGCTAGAAAGTGAGTGGAGTTCACTTAACAGAAATCTCACTTTTAGACAGAAGCAGCCCTTGCTATAGTGAACCATGTATGCATGGAGGAACATGTACTGTTGAAAACGATTACAACTACACTTGTCAATGCACATACGACTACCACGGTGACCAGTGCGAAGGTTTGAAGAGTCTTGTCAAAGGAGAGATAATGAGAACTAAGAGCAGAGATGAGCGACTCGTGCGACTCCTACGTGTGCGAAAATGGAGGACAATGTGACAAGATGAACGGACAACCGTACTGCGACTGTAATAACGACAATCTTGTCAGCTATCAAGGCTTCCACTGTGAACAAAATGTGTCTACCTTTCGTAAGAACGTTTTTCGACATCACAGCCAACCTTTCTTTCTAGAAAACATATCCAACTCAACCTGCTTCAAGTATTCTCCAAATATGATCTCATATCTTTCCTCTGTACACTCCAGTCAAATGACACAGGAGGAATGCATTTCGAGAATGGAAAGTGGCGATAACATGTACTGTAAGTACTAAATAGTTATATTCGCATTCAAGTTCTTGTTTCTGTTATTCTCGGGAACGAGTGTTACCACGGTGCATGCACGAGCCCCACCTTGACTTCTGTCCCGGAGGACGACCCCAGCTTCTCGAATTGTTCGAATCCCTGTCAAGCAGATCCAGATTCAATCTGTGGCGGGCCGGACGCAGGAAATAAGATTTGTCTTGTGACCGACGGTTAGTTTTTTTTCTTAATTTAATTATGTCTAATGAATTTCATTCCAGAAGACGCGTGCACCCTAAATCCGTGTGAAAACGACGGCCATTGCATAGACCTACTCGAATCCTACGCCTGCATTTGCCAGGCGGGATACAGCGGAAGGAATTGTACAGAGGACGGTGAACATGAAAATCAAAGTGCCTCGTTAAGCGTATTATTAAGCAACTAATATAAGCTGTTCGAATGGCGGAACCATCTACCGAACTGAAAGCCTTAAAGAGGCTTATTGCAGTTGTGCCTCGGGCTACCTAGGACCTACCTGTGCAGGTTATATTCGCAACTTGCTAGGTCCAGACTTCGAAGTTGAGATATTGCGGGATGTTTCGTGAAAAATCAATGCAACAATGGTGGAACGTGCGTTTCCGCGGGAGGGACGAACTACAGCTGCTCCTGCTATGGATACTTCACTGGACCGCAGTGCGATGGTACGACTACTTTTGACCACAACGTTCCGTCAGTAATCTCATTCCTACTTTGCCTGTTTTCTCTTCATACCGTTCTCTCATAGTAATTAGGAACAAGGCTATTGACAGATCATTTTTCTCATCCGTACCTGATTCACACTAGGTATCTACTTGATGCATTAAATACAGACTTTCGCCCATGCGAGGCAGGCTACTGTGTGAACGGACACTGCAATGAGACTTTGAACGGACAATTTTCCACATTCAACTGCACGTGTGATGAGGGTTGGACTGGAACATACTGCGATATTGGTTGGTATTCGCTCCGTATGCATAGCCCCAAGCATTGAGACTAGGGTTGAGAAACACATCGTGCACAGCATCGAAGGAGAAAATGAAAGGAAGACTGCGTTTATTGCTTCCTTTCCCAATCCTATTTGAGACATCGATGAGTGTGATTCCGACCATCCGGTATGCGAGAATGAAGGATCGTGCACCAATACCAACGGCTCCTTTTTGTGTGCATGTACTCTTGGATATGAAGGACGCAACTGCTCTAATAGTAAGCAACGCATAGCTTTAGTGATCAAAATCTAATAAGTAGATAAGCGTAAACAAGGCTATTTTATCTCATATTTACTTGTTCCAGATCCCGATGACTGTCTCCTACCAGTTCAGATGAACGTTACAGGCAATGAGACAATTTGCAATACAAGGGTAAGCTAGAAAATAGATAGCTTCCCAGTCAGAGCTTTGAATGATTGAACGCATAGGACCTCACAGCCAACTGCACTGACGGTCTAGCTTCGTATTGGTGTTCGTGCGGAAGTCATTGGACGGGACCGAACTGCACTGATGGTATGGAGAGGAAAGACGTAGAGACGGTTCCTAAGGAAATAGAGCTATGAGGGATAAGTATGGCAATGTCATTTCAACCGCGCCCATCTAATTATCTATGTAAAGGTGACCACCGCAATAAAATGAAGGTAGCCAGCCGTTATAAATACCTAGACGTCGACGAGTGCGTAGACTGGCCAGCTTGCCCGTGTGAGAACTTCGGCTCCTGCGTGAACACCATTGGAAACTACGAGTGTTACTGTCTCAACGGAACTTCGGGGCGCAACTGCGAAGAGAGTGCGTCCTATCACACCGATTGCTAACTGATGGAACAGAAATGAAGGCTGTCTTAGATTTCGATAATTGCGAGAATAATACCGCTTGCAATGCAATAGACGATAAGGCGCGGTGCGTGGACGGAATCAATGCGTTCACGTGCAAGTGTTCCCCCGCAACTACGGGAGAGTTCTGCGAATACAGTATGTGATCAGTAGGCACTAGGCAGTCGAACGAGTGCCACTGAGGTTATCTCGTCCTTGACCTCATCTCCGAACTCGGAATGGAAGGAAGCACCGCTGCGGCCATGTACGCGGTAGGCTCTTACTAAACTACCTATCTGGACCTACGTAAGAGTACTTTTAGATGATGCTCAATCTCCTGGAGAATCCAACACAAATAAAAGACTTGCTACCTTTCATGATAGCTCTTAGTGATCCTAACCTCACGATTAGCTGGGACATTGAGGACCTGTTTCTTTGGACAGCCTATGAAGAGAAGGCCTTCGATTTCAAGTTTGAACTTCGATTTCTATTTCCTATGAGAAGTGAGAGATAGATATGAGTTTGTGCAGAACAACACTAACTCCGGTGGTAGACTACGTGCTCGGAAGGTGCTTCACCTTCAATCACTATAATGGATCAATCTTCTACAAACGTAGAGGCGCTGGCAACCAAGGAGGTACACACAGGGTAGCAATTGCAATTACGCCAGTCATTTTGGGTAAACGAGTATTTTAATTTACCCCATCAGGCGCAAGCTGAGTTATGTTCGCTCAGTGTAGGGTGTTCTGTAAGAGCTTCGCAGACCAGTGTGATAGGGTATGCGATTGCAGGCCTCAAAGTGGTGATGCTGAACAGAGAGGGCGAAACGTTCGCCTGGGAAGAGCAGGCCGGTCTCATGTTCTTCATTCACGCGATCGGAGAGGCGATCGTCGTGGAGTCGCCGCGATACAACGCGAAGCCGGGCTACGAAACCACCGTCTACGTTACATGGGTACGGAGGAGAAAATCAGCTGATCAGTATTGTATTTTGTTAGCTATTGCTTTGAATTTCTCATATAATATGTAAGTGGTGCCATCTCTTTTAACGCTGCGAATCGTTGAATGCGCATCTTTGATGTTCAGCTTTAGTGGTGCACATTTTGACTTCTAAAAGTAGTTTTGCAGAATCACTACGAACGGCTCGGAGGACGATACGGTGTGTGCGTGCGTGATGCGAGCGAAGTAAAGGCATTCTATTATGCAGGAAACTACACGACTGATGTATAGTCCCAACTCAGCCCACGAAAGCACACGAATTTTTGAGGGATGCTTCTCGGCTTGTTACCAGGACAGGGTATTCGAGGCATGCGGATGCATGGATCCCACGTATCCCTTCAAGGCCAACGTGCCTCTCTGTCAACTGACTAGCCGTAAGCGAGTCAACGAACTGGTTGCATTTTCGCCTTTAAAAGCATGCACGCATCACAGCATTCCGCCCGGTGAAGAATGTGTCTAATAGCGAAATGACCACTATTTTTGAATTTTCTCAAGAGTAGCTATACCAATTAACACCAAATTTTCAGAACTTGTTGAATTCATAGTGGCGAGCTTAAGTTTTTAAGTTCATAAATATTCGTTGATTGGTTCGCCTACAGGATCGGATCCTATGCGCGAAAACCGCCATTCGCTATTATGACGCTTGGAATGCTGTGGCATGCTCTAAGCATCTACGTTAGCATCGTTCACTGTTTGTGAAAGAATAGCCATGACTTCGGTAGGAACTCCCGTACGGGACACGTTTCCAGCTAGAATGCTTGGCTCGTTCGCCTAACATTGAGAACATTATGCGTTGTTGAGGATCGTGTGTGGAAGCGGTGGGCGCTCTGGGAGATCCCTCGCAGTGGGACGCATGCGTGTGCCCGCTGCCCTGCCAGAACGAAGACTACGAGGCCACGTACACCATGACGCCCTTCGTCTCCTTGGTACGCCCATCTTCCTACTTTTTAGCTAGAGTTCTCCCGATGACAGATGACCAAGTCATCTAAAGTGCATTTCTGTCGGCGGTCTCCTCATTCTTATTCGTTCTTGCACTTTGACGACGCGGTCATCGGCCATCGGAGAACTTTACTTCTTACTTCAGACACTGTCATACGTAATATGTTGTGGGCAACTAACTTGAAAGTAGGAAGTATGCATACTGTTGTGTTCTTTTTGCTTTGACGTTGTCTCCTCATAAGCTATTCCCTCCTGTATGATCATGTTATTTCCACTCGCTTCCTCTCTGTGAGACCATGTTTCATTCATTCATTCATTCGTTTATCTTTTTAATCTCGACAAAACATTGATGTGAAACAAGAATAGCAATAATAGGCGATGAAATGTCCCACAGCATTCCGCCCGGTGAAGAATGTGTCTAATAGCGAAATGACGACTATTCCTGAATTTTCTCAAGAGTGGCTAAACAAATCAACACCAAATTTTCAGAACTTGTTGAATTCATGGAGGCGAGCTTACGTTTTTAAATGCATTATTTTTCGTTCACTGGTTCGCCTACAGGATCGGATCCTATGCTCGAAAACAGCTATTCGCTATTATGACGCTTGGAATGCTGGGGTCCGTCGCGGGGCGAATCGGGGTGCTTCGGCACGGGTTCATAATCGGATAAGAGTGGGCTGAGAAAGTATGTGGGTATTTTGAGCGATTAAGAAATTCCTAAAGGCATGGGGAGGGAGATCAATAATATCCTGTGGGAGCTATTCCAAAAAGCAATAATAATCCTAGATGCACATGTTGAACGAGAGGAATAATTAAGGTAAGGTATGGTGCATCTCTTACTATGGGAATTGTGAATATTACGTGAAAGTGGGGAAAGAGTGTAAAGGGATGTGGTACATAGAGAATAATATTCATAGATGCTATTGTACACAAAGAGTCCCATTATTACTTTCCCCTGTCCATACACTCGTAGCACACAACTTACATAGCTTATTATTTATTGTTTGGACGTTGTTTTATGTAAGAATATTGTTTTAGAAGGGAAAATGCAAGGCACTGACACGGGACCAGCAGAATTCGACGATGGGATGCAACGGTACGGGAGTGCCGGATTATGCCATTATCAATATCGTCATGGCTGATGACAGCTACAATATCTTCGCGGAGCAACCCGTCTGGAATGTATGTAGTTTGTGAAACAAGTTGTGAGCAGTCATCTAGAGTATAGCTGATTTGTGCGTGGACGGCGGAACTGGGATATTACACAGTGTTCTGACGACAGTGACAATGTTAAGTGAACGTGATGCCGAAAACCCCGATTTCGGTAGGAAATCTCGCACGGAAAACACCGTATCCTAAGCATTTCGGCTCGTTCGCTTAACATTTAGAAGACTGTGTACATGTCTGTGCTTGAACTTGTACAATTGGATGAATAGTACAGAATGACTTTCAGATTAATCGACTAATCAACACACTCGGCGGGCAAAGTGGACTGGTCATGGGCTTCTCCGTCATAACTGCCTTTGAGTTCATCTACTTTTTCTTTCTGGTCTTCAAGAACCTATGTGAGCCACGAGCTTAAACCTTTGCATTTGCGGTTACTCGTTTGTGAGAAGCCATCATGTTCTAGATGGATGGGTTAATTCCCTTATTAGATACAAGTATATTAGTGAACTGTGAACTACCTATGACACATACGATTGATCAAAGTCGCTTGGGGGGAACTTGTCTGATCAATGTAAACCGCAACATATCTATAATGCCGCTATAATGGCAACACAGCTCATGTCTTGTCTGTCTCGGAACGAGGGAAAGAGGATGGAGAAGTGAGAAGAGACTAGGGTATAGTTACCCGAAGCCGTCCCGAACAATAAGTTTCGTTGCTAGGCTCGAGACAGGCTTGAGTCACGAAGAAATTCAGGGGAAGATGTGGGACAAAGGCGGGAATACAAGTGCATGCGGGTATATTGCAGACATTATTCAACTCATTTACTCGCTCATGTCTTTCCTGCTCTAGACCAGCACAGTATACTGTATATAGTGGATTAAAAAAGATCCCACAGAATTCCGTCCAAAAGAGGAAGTGTCTAATAGCGAATTGACAACTATAGTGTAATAAAGAGATACGTCAGTAAATCATTCCGAGTATCAGGCGAGAGAGTGTGCAAAAGTGAGAGGATTAGACTCATTTTGGAATCAAAGTAACGGACGTACCGGTTTACTCCACTATAATTTTGAACGCTACGACTGAATGAATCTGCACCAAATTTTGGCAGCTTACACTCAAACATGATTTGCTATACGAACAACACTCATTTGATATACGAACAGCAATGTAATGCAATATGCAGAGATCTGCAGTCTGATAAAACAGGTATTCGAATATCGGCTGATAACTGTGCCTTGATTGCTCCTTCTTATTCCCCCCGTCCCCCAACGACCGCACGCAACACGCGTATTCGATAAAGATAAAGATAAAGCTCTTTGGACTGATTGGGAAGAGCTTAAGTATTTGAATTGGTAAATTTTCGCTTATTATAACGTCCGTAGTAGCGATAGATCACAGCGCACAATGTTCTAGACCTTTGGAAAGCGAAAATCACAAGGACGTCATCTTTTCAGAGTTCTAGGAAGCTCTTGGAGGTTGATAGATGTTAGATTTAGTGTCTATCGTCATGCCCTTCCCTTTTCCTTCATGATAATGTATTCGTGGCGCGCGGCACACCGATCTACCGTATTAGGAAATGACAGAATGATTTTTTCGCTTACCAAAGGTTTTGCATTGGGACAGAATGCCGCTAGCGGAAACTGCCATTCGCTAATCGAACGCTAGGAATGCTGTGATCCGTCGTAAAATCATTCCGAATATAAGGCGAGAGAAGGTGGAGAATTAGACTCATTCTGGAACGGAAGAAACTGACGGATCGCACAGCCGGACAGCCACAATAGACTGACCTCACTCGATCACACCATGAAAATGGACGATTATTTCAAATGTGGTTAAAGATCATGCTTATGAATGAGTTGTAGAAGATGCAGTTGGACGCAAAGAATAGATTCCACTTTGTTTCCGGTCAAAATTTCATAACGAAGAGTGATATCCCATGAAATGCGTGGTTTTTTTGGCACCGTGCCAAAGTGGGGGTACTGTCCGGCTGTGGATCGGTTTATTCCACTTTGCATTTGTGCGGTTTTCAAGAAGTGTGCACGTGCCACGGATTGGCGCAGGGCAGAAAACGAAAGAAGAAGCACAGAAACACAAATATCCCGCGACCTTCTATGTTCACAAGACTCGGTCAGGAAAAGTAACGTGCAGGTGAATAGTGAACACGCAAGGGAGTGTATGTCCGGGAAATAGCGAACATCCTGCAGTAAATCCGTTTTTTTCAGTTCCGCTCAATGTTTATTCGACGTACAGTTGAGGAAAACGTTACATAGTCTCTAGCTGATTATTTCAACTCTGTGTTTATCTCCGATGATTGTGTCCTCCCTCCCTTCCGCCGTAATGTCTCCCAATCCATGCCCTTCTCCGTAATATTCCCTCCCGAAGTCCGTGTTCTCCTTCGTAAACTCAAGAGTTCGTGCACTCTCCCCTCTGACGGTATCCCTCCCACTCTCTACAAGAAGTGTCCTTCCTTGGCTGAGCCACTCTCGTTCATCTTCAACTATTCAATCTCTCTTGGTTCTGTGCCTCAACTCTGGAAGGATGCTATTGTAGTTCCCATACTCAAGGTCCCCTCTCCCTCTACCGTATCTCATTTCCGTCCTATCTCGCTCACTCCCACTCCCTCTAAGATTCTTGAGCGGATCTTCAAAGTTAGGCTAGAGCGTTGGTGTAGCATCCACAGTATTATTCCCTCTGAACAATTCGGCTTCGTAAGAGGCAAATCTACCGTATCCCAATTGCTTGAATGTACTCAAGGATGGCGTCGTGCCTCTGATTCACAATTGGCATCTGATGTTGTCTTTGTAGATCTAGCCAAAGCATTCGATACAGTTAGCCATTCAAAATTGTTGTATAAACTAGAATCAATCGGAATCCGTCATAATATTCTGTCTTGGCTCACTTCCTTTCTTGATTGTCGTTCTTTCCGTGTTCATGTCAATTCGACACTATTGGGTCCCTTTCTTTTTCTCATTTACCTTTCTGACATCCCTGACCTCTTTTCTTTCTGATCTCCCTCTTATTGGTTTCCGTCTGTTCGCTGATGATATCAAACTCTATTCAAGTTTTGACAACAGTAATCCACAATCGTCCCACTCTCAACTTCAGGAAGGGTTAAAGGGCCCCTCCAGGCAATATCTACCATATACAGTTTTTGACACCATTTGATAGCTCTCAATGTCCTGAGTCTCATACTCTCTCCTTTTTTGTTGAAACTTCGCCCGTTGCTGAGAAAAAGCTGTGCAAAGATTTCTCTCGCTGTCTGCGTCTCTTCATATCTCTCTTGTCCCTCACAATCAATCAGTCGCTCATAATTCGTTATCTCCTGAACTGACTGAGATGGTTTGAAGGAACCTTTAAGAAGCCTGACTCTCTTCATGCGTCCTCACTATTTCGCGTGAGCGGTGCACCGTTTTTTGCACCTTAACACCCGTTCTGCCAGTCCCCAATATCAAGACGTCTACACAATAAAGTGCGACTATCGAATGAGATAATGCGATCAGGCACGCCGATAGAGCGGGGAGGAATGAAGAGAATGAGATCTGGAGAGAATGTATTCGAAAGTCGCACTCTACTATTTACACAAGCAACAAACGAAAATATACAAGAGGTACATATTTTACAGGTTTAAATCAGTTTAAAAAAATAGGTATAAAATCTTTTGATGGTTATGTTTCGCGCATCACTTATAGCCGCCACGCGCCTGGCCACCAAAGCAACGAAACATACCGTCGAAAAGAAACGGATTTTAAACCTGTAAAATATGTACCAGATATAGGCTAGCCGTAGTAAGTCAAAGATGTTTCCGCTTATCATTCTTGCTTTTCTTAGTTATTCATGACATTAATCCTCTAATTCTCCATTATTTCTTCTTCTTCTTCTTCTTCTTCTTCTTCTTCTTTCATCATATTCTATTAGTCTGGCTAAACAGTCTTATTAGCGCTCCCCATAATTACCCATGCTCATCCTCTTCCCTTGTTCCCAACCTTCATTCCGTGTCCGATCCACACGATGATAACACATTGCGTAGCCTTGTCTAGAGGGTGAGGACGAGAGAGTGTGAAAATGGGAGAGGGCACAGACGGTTGAAGGGAAGACGAGGGAGTGTTTGAGTGAGGAGAGGGGAAGAGAAGCAGAGGAGGAGAGAGAGTGCAGGGATCGGAGAAGGAGTAGAGAAGTAGAGACGTGTTTGGGAGGGAAAGATGGGAATGGAGGGGCACGTGGGGAGG
>LS827634.1:106301-116661 GCA_900490955.1 Micoletzkya japonica
TGAAGATTATGTTTCACCACCACATTATCTCAAGCTGTATGCGTACTGTTAATGGACCGCGAAACATAGCCATCAAAAAGTCGTGAATGACATGCTCTAGTCCCTACAGTTGCTAAGAAGACCTAAACGCGGGGTTCGAATAGGATAGGCAGGGGACTGATACAGTATGCAAGACAACGTCACAACGCTTCTACATCGATAAGCTTCAGATACGGGAGAGGGCGGTGATATACGAACAAGCATATACGTTAACAACATCAGAAACTATCGCAAACTGAGTCCGGATAGGGGGGGGGATTCGTTAGGGAGTGCTCTTGAAGGAGGAGAGGACGGGGGGAGGAGTATGGCCTATGGCCAGAGGAAAACACGCGTAAACTGCAGACTATACGGGGAGGAGAAACTGGGAAGGAGGAAATAATGGGTAGACTTCTGCATAAGAATTCTCCTGATTCTGATGTTTCTGATGTCATTCATAAAAAGCGACGCGTCTCGTCACCCAAACCAATGAAGCCTATTGACCAAAAGAACTCGCATCTCGAGTAATGGAACAACGTGTAGAACAGCGGAATCTTCGAATAGGCATAAAAAATCACGGTTCACTCCCCTATTTATGTAGAGTTTGCATTAGTCGGAGTCTTTTCGCCGTGTGAAAAGACTCCGACTAATGCAAACTCTACATAAATAGGGGAGTGAACCGTGATTTGTGCACTTCACCGAGCGGGTTTCGCGTGAAATCCACCACGGAAAAGGTTGCACCAAGCACGGTCCACACTGCAAACCAACAATCTGGTATCTAGTCACGAATTCGGATCTACCGCACAGCTACAATATTCAGGTGCTGAGGAGAAAAGAAAAGGCAAAGTGAAAAAATCATCAAAAATATATAGATTACAATCGGAATATGCACAATCTGTCGTCGACCAACCAACTGTAGAGCCGCACTGAGCGAAATTACCCCAGCTTTACGCCTTATGGGGAAAATTTTACACCGACTGGCTGGGGAAATTATGAATTTACACTAGCCGTTTGGGGTAAAAGAGTGTTTGAATTTACCCCACGAGGCGCAAGCTGGGATAATTTCGCTCAGCGTAGTGTTAGTCAAGTCTCTTGAAAAGGTGGGAACGGTGGGAGGATACGTCAGGAGGGGAAGGCTACGGTATAGCGGGTGAAATGGGAAAGAGCAGAAGGCGGGCACACCACGGGGGGTGTACGGTAAGTGTCGGAGCTGGGTGGGGAGGGCATACGGTAATTCAGCGATTCTTTTAGACCGGGTAAGTTTGTGCTATAAGCTAAAAGGTTGCTGAATTACCGTATGGCTTATAGATAAGGTGGTTGTTGGGGGGGGGGGGGCAGATCACAATAGGCCAATATGATATACCCGAACGGAGCGAAGGACGAGATTAACGGGAGACCTTCGAGTGTTGGATGAGCCATTGCAGGGTTATATCTGGAACAGGCGAATGAATAAGCATAGCGTATTACTGACATAAAAAGATAGCTTGAAATAATAGCACACATCTCTAAATAGTGCGCGATTCATCAATTCGCCCCTTTAGATCACAGCTAACAAATGAAGCGGATTACGGTAGCTCACCGATATTCTCCTTCTCCTTGCACGATATCGAGTAGCAGCAAATCTCGCGGTTCTGGATGTCCGACAGGTTCCTGGAACGATTACAATCCTCAATAAAAAAAAAGATTTTCGCTACGCAGAAAATCAGAAGAGCTTTCCTAAAGAACAATTCTGCCGAACAACAGGCAAATCAACACTGGCCAAGAGAAAGAAATCAATTCAATCAGGATCGATCCGCAATTCAAGCTACCAGGAGTTCTGCTTTAATAAGTTCAAAAGCTGATTAACATAACACCCAACCATTATCCTCCCCCCCCTTACATCTTCTCGATGAGCTGTCTTTCATCCAGTGCTCCCGGGAGGTCCTTCTTGTTGCCCAGAACCAGGACGGGAATCGCCTCGAGGTTGGGCTTGTCCAGCAGTTGCATCAGCTCGTTGCGGGAGGCTGCAAGGCAGGATTGGGGAAGAGAGTGTGCGGCTAACGGATGCTATACTATTTGCCTGCTTTCCATCTCTACTTCTCTTCGTTCTTCTCCGCTCTTTCGCTCAAAACATAATAAAACCCCGTATCCGTCAGTAGGGTTGGGAAAGGAAGCAACAAACATCATTTCCCTTTCATGTTGGCCTTTCATTCTGTGCACGGTGTAGGTAAAGCATGAAAGGAAGATGACTTTTATTGCTTCCTTTCCCAAGCCTATCCGTTAGTACCATTCTAGCTGGAAAAAAGCCAACTATTCTGGACTATGCATTTTAGACGCTTTCGGCTGACAATGAGCGGGCAAAAAAAAAAGCCTACCCCCTAGCTGCAAGACTCCGGTATCGCTGCAGTTACCGTGCGCTTGGGTAGCAGTATTGATTAGCCTGTTGCAGAAAAAAAAGCTAGATTGTTCAGTCATTATGCATGGATTGGCAGCCTATAACGCTGTAGAAAGTATTTAACGAAACCTTTTGTTATAGCGATTTTGCTAAAAAAATAGAACTAGTGCAACTCATGCGTACTAGAGCGTTCCATTCAGGTCTTTTTGGCCAATATGTTTCGCTGCTATTGGTGACGAAACGCGTCGTGGCCACGAATGATGTATGAAACATATACCGTATAGTCTGGAAAATCGGAACGCATAAATCGCGATTCCGCCGCTACGGTGTTTAGCGAATTTTTCACGCTTTGAAGAGATATCATTTCACTCCCAGACAAGATATCAGGAACATGGATAGCTTTTTGGGATCAGTACCACATAGAGTTTCTCCTAGTACACACTAGAAGTTGAGTAGATCAATTTGAAAGGCACCGGAATCTGCGCTACAACCGGAACGATTATATCTAACCTGTTCTCTACTATATCAGTGATGTGCGTGGGTGGAATATTCCTTAGCCGCCCGCAATTTTGTGAACAAATAAAAAGTTTGACCCGCAAAATGAACACATGGATACTATATTTGAAAGGTCACGAAGCTATCGCAAACTGAATAATACAAGGTGCGGTGAGAACACATGTTATTCGAAAAATTCGGCACCCGCTTTTTTAAATTTTTGGAATCGCCGTAAAATTCTGGCCTAGAAAAGTCGAAAAAAAAAAACGGGTGTGAAAAGTTACTAAATAGAGAAAACAGCTTTGGGGTGGAATATTCCAGTAATATTCCAGTGTCGTTCCAGGTAAACGATTTCGGCAAATTCTTAACCAATTTTCGCAAACTTTTGTTTGTTTGAAAGCTCTCTACTAGCTGTTTACGAAGTTCCGCCCGCCCGAACGTTACAAATGAGAAACTGTCTTTTTAGATGGCACCCGCATTTGCAAAGATTCCTTAAAATATGCCAGTTTGGTGCACATCACTGCATATGCCGCCAAAAAGACCCGAATGGAATGCTCGAATGCTTACCCTCAAGCTTGTCCTCATCCGCGGCGTCCACCATGAAGACGATCGCATTCACTCCCCTGAATTTTTCTAATTCAATTCCGATTCTCTAAATTTTCTGAATTCCCTCTTTTATTATTAACTACATTCTTTGAAAACAGCCTAACAAATCGTTCATCTTGCAAGTAATCATGTAAAACTCGAAGATTATTAAGTTGCTTTTCCGAAACATTTGTTACCACAGCTAAATTGGCGAACCCTTACCTGCAATACCGCTCCCACATCGATCGGAAACGCGGCTGCCCTCCGATATCCCACAGCTGCAGATATCATGATTAGAGCATGTTCATTCAGGGGTCTTTTTGATGTATATGTTTCATGCATCATTCATAACCGCGACGCGTCCCGTCACCAAAAGTAGGGAAACGTATTGGTCAAAAATACCCGAATGGAATGCTCTGATTATGGTAAACTTGGGCTTAGAATATCTCACAACTAACAAAAGCATCGAGCATTAAGCATTTCGAAACCTTCGCCCGATTAGATATGGAATTTCGTTGAAAGCAAGAGACCCACCTTGATCGTCACATTTCCCTTCGTAATCTTTCGCATGTTGAAGCCAACAGTTGGGATCATGTCCTCCGTGAATTGACCACTCTTAAATGCTTTATTGAAACCAGCCTATTAGTGTCCCATAAGTCTCATTTGCTCCCCGTTTACACGGCGCAATTGGTGTGAAACCTGCCAACTGGTGATAGAATTACGATTGATAAGGCTACGTGTCCGGTTTCTCGCCTCATGTCTACTACTGCTTGCACAGCTATCGTGACGCTTGAAAAGCATAAATGCAAGCTAGAGCACCCTCTGATTAACCAAAATTGAGGTGTTATTTCCCACTTTCAGCGGTGACTCACCGCAATAACGTTGACGAAGGTGGTCTTGCCGGAATTCTGGAGCCCAACAAGGGTCAGTTCCATCTCCTCCTTCCAGAACAGACTGCGGATCCAGTCCAGAACGCGGTTGATCATCGACAGCATGACTGCGCTGAACCGGACGGTTACTGATAAGCACAAGACGGTGGGGGGGGGGCAAAACAACGGCCAATCTCGGTGGAACGATGACAAATACAAGTCAGGATGCATCCTTTCGCGGAGAAACGCGTGAGCATTTCGCAAGACATGCATTCGACCCATAAACAAGCTCCCGGCCCGGCGATACTTTGTGCGCCCCGGCGACCTTCGCGTGAAACAAAAATCGAATTGAGCATACCGTATACAGCCAAGTGCTGCAGGGCTTTCCGCTTGAGAGTCCGCAAGGCTTATTTTTTTATGCTTTCTAGTTTACCTTTGATAGCAATTGCTTTTAACTGAAGCTTTTTCGCACTTTCGAAGTAAACGAAATACAAAAAATATAGGAAAACACGAAAATCGGGCAAATCCGAAGACCAAAGCCGGTCCGCGAAAATTTGAATTTTGTTTTGATCTCCAGTTACGGTAGGTTTGGGCGGACAGCGCGTGCGATGATGCATTCCTCTTTCGGCGTTCCGTCTTTCGCAACTCATTTTATGCTTTTATTTTCTGTTTATCACCTTCTTTAGCGTTATTTTATCATCTCCACAATCCAAATAATGGTGTAAATCGCCAGGTAGCGTCCAGGTATCGTTGCTCGTCCGGGGCAACGGTAGTGAATGAGCAGACCGCACTTTACGGCAGTCCAGAAGCAGCTCAAGGACGACTGGGACAACCGGGAGTACGCTCAGGTACGAAGAGATTTAACGAAGTTTGAACGAGACGCGATCGGCGCGCGACTTTCGCCACGTCGTCACGCGATGCAATCGATCGGTTCAAGCTCGCCCTCCCCATTGCAGGTGATCTCAGATAACATCCAGAGCATCGCCAACTTCCTGTCCTGCTTCGGTAAGCGGCTTTCCTTTTTGTATACACAAAATTCGCTCTGAGAAAACGTGCAGCTTTTGCAAAACGTTTTGAATGATTGCGAAATGGCCTGGAATTTGCGGAGGTTAAAGCCAATCATTCCCCTCCTGGCAGAGCTCTCGTGTCGGTCGAAGCTTGCGAATCTCTCGGATCGAGTGACCCTACTCGAGAAGAAAGTCGAGTTTATCGAGGGAAGGGTAAGTGCAAATTTTTTTCTCATCTTCGTTTTCATACTTCTAAGCCAATGCGACCTTATTTGATCTGTCCACATTGCACTCAATATTTTCACTCTAGTCTCTGGGTTCGGTACTAGGATTAATATATATTTTAGCGGTAGATCAGTAGCAGCGCTAATGTAAACACAGTAGTCAGGGGCAAATGACATTGGCTTGAAGTTCGGCAAATCCGACATATCCAACCTTTTTACTTCTATAATATCCAATACTGTTTTAGCGTGCTAAACTCAGTAGATTGACAGATAGATTTCAATAATATTCATTTAGATCACGAAGAGCGAGACCCACAACTGAGCGATGGCTGCTGCTGCTAAGGCTTTCAAGAAGGTAAGACTCGGGTGGGCTTTGCGTATCGTATCGAAAAATGTAAATCGCCGCTCATAAGAAAGCGCTAAAATTGTCGGGAACCACCAAATATTCGGCCTTTCAATGTTTCATTTAGGAAACTTCTTAATAATTAAATCATTTCCTAATTGTTCACCTTTCCGGTCGGCGAGTCGGCAACGGTGCTCTCCCGCCCGGTCAAGAGCAAGACGCCCGAGGAGGCGCGCCTTGCCGTCCTTCAGGTCTACAAGGAACTGTACGTTTGCCGTTCTTTGCCTTCTAGAAGGTTGGATATTATGGAAGTAAAAAAGGTTGGATATTATGGAAGTAAAAAAGGTTGGATATTATGGAAGTAAAAAAGGTTGGATATTATGGAAGTAAAAAAGGTTGGATATTATGGAAGAAAAGTTTGACTTGCCACTTACGTGGGACACATGCATGTTGTGCATACGGTTGCAGGTAACGTGGTTGGGAAGCTTACTGCAAACGTTTTGCAAGCATCGGGTAAAGTGCTGCAGCTTGCTGGAGAATTTCTTGACATACATGGGCAACCTTCCCCGTAATATTTTGAGAAACGGGCCTACCAGTGAACGAAATCAAGCCTACCAATTGAAATTTTATAGGAAGTATAGGCCTACCAAAGTAAAATTCCGAACAAATATGGGCCTACCACCCATACATACTTCGGGTCGGTGCCCGCGTATGTTTCTTGACTTGATTTTTGAATCGTTTATATGGGAGAGCCACTGCAGTTATCTAAAGTGCGCCGGATCTTCACATGTAGCGCCATGCACGCTCTAGCGCGTGTTGTGCTTGCGCTTGAGTAGCCGTGGAGGGTAATTATAATAGCTCGAAGTAACCTGGAGATGCTAGAGACCTTAAAAGGCTCCATATGCATGCAATAGATGTTCACCTTGCAATCACGAGCATAATTGTTCCTCATAGCGGCAATCCGACGTCAATCCATAATTAAATTTTGCATATTCCTGCACAATTTATGGTTTTTCTTGAATAATTACTAATATAAGGATGAAGAGAATGAGAGCATGAAAAATACATCTGTTAACTAAAAAAAACAAAGTTTTACACATACATCATGACGCATAACTATGCTCAACTCTCATGCGAAACGCCACCCTCTATTCATCCCCCTTGCAGTTTGGCAGTTTCCTATACGTACCACCAAATCCCACTCGATTGCAACCATCTCTCGCGATATCCTCCCCCCATTTATTCCCTCATAGTATCTCTCCGTAGTCATCGCTCCTCCTTTGTAGAGTATGCGATTCGCGCGTCTTTTTTCACGAATATGTTACACTCGTATTGGTATAAGCAAAGCTGATACTATTTTTTTAAATCAAATGAGCTGTACAATGCTGATCGTGCTCTATCCTATTCCCCCTCAATCCTCTACTCTATTCTACTCCCCCCTTCCCCTGTTCACTCTCGAACGATGAGTTGCGGTGACAAGAGGACTCTCTCGGCCTTGAAAGGGAAGAGAGAATTGGAGGGAAGTTGAGAGGTAAAGGGTAAAGATTGAAACGGTAAATTGCGTGTATGTTAGCGGATCTCTGTGTTTTACCTGTATTTCACCGCGCTTCAACGTGGATGGTTCAACCGCTGTTTTGTAGGGGAAACAATAGTATTTAATCAGGGGGTTTCGATATTTTTCTGCTTTATGTTTAGCACTGCTTGGCTAGCCTTTGCTTGCCATTAGAATAGTTGTTTATGACACTATCAAGGATACGAATGCTCAATATCTCCCCTAAACACACTCTCCCCAGTCCCGTATGCCTTGTATATCCCTATCCTCCTCCTCCTCTTTACCTCCTACTCCCCTCCCCCCTCGTCCCTCGTCCGTCCCTCCCCTCTCATCGATTCTCCAATGTCCAGTCTTCATTCTCTCCCCCCCCCCCTTCTCCATGTTCTTCCCCTCTTTTTCCCATCCCTTTCTCTTTTCTCTCGCATTCTCTTCTCTGCCTATTTCATCTCTATTTCTCTCTATCTGTACCACTTTTCCCTTTCTTTCTAGACTCTCCCCCCCTCTATCTTCTCTTTCCCTCCCTTCCCCCTCCGTCATGAACCCCCTCCCCTCGTCATTCATTCATTTAGCTCTGTTGTCCCTCCTCAATCTCCTCTTTTCCTCGTATTTATGCTACGGCTTATGCGTATACATATGTGTGTGTATGCGTGTTTAGCACTAGAGGATACGAATCGGCTGCTTTCGTCGGTTATGTTTCACGCTCGATTAATAGTGAACCTCTGTCTTGTTACTCTCGGGTAGGCGAAACCAAAAGTATACGATTCGTTCTCGGTAGACCATTCATAGCGCGTTTCGTCTCCAAAAGCTATGAAACATATGGCCCACCAAAAGGACTCGATTGCACATCATGAGGATAGAGCAGTGTAGCCTTGCTATATTCCTGCAGCAAGCTTACCTAATATTTTATTGATTTATTCAAATGAATTTGAATATAAAAGGCTGGCTGGTTACGATTAATGTAGCTCTAGTCAAATAATGACATAATGTATAGTAGTAAGCTATTTATCGTTCAAGGAATTCGCAATTTTTGTCTCCTTTCTTCTTTCTTCTATATTCTGTCACTGGACTCTCTGTGCCCCCCGTCGTTGTCTAGCCCTCCTGAGAGATACGTGAACGCTTTTCTTTCCCTCTCATTCCCTCTACTCCCTCCTCTCCTCTCCTCTCCTTTCCCTTTTACCCTCTTCAGTGTCCCCTTTTCACTCTATCAATCAGCGCTCGTCTGTTCCATTTGAATCCCCCTCTCACGCGTTTTCCGTGTCTCCGTGAATTGCATTAATTTAATTTAATTTTGTATCTAAATAAGTGGTGCCGTTTCGAACGTTGACGTCATACGTGGGCTAGTGTTGTCCGACTATTTCTGCAGACACCCTTACGCGTAATTGAAGAACAGCAACAGCAGTGATCCTAACCATCCGTTTACATTAGCACTCTCTAGTGCAGGGGACCACCCATCCTAACGTCCGATTGGGACAATCGCGCCCGTCCGTATATATATGGTTTGACGTTTCCGTCTCAAGTATTGCCACGGAATAATTGCATTGTTAAAATGCTCACCGTGAAACAGGCTTGCGCCTGGTTTTCCCTAGCTAGCAGCTGGCGGCGGTTTTTATTCATTCGTGTGCAGAATGACGGTCCGTTTTCTCGTAGTTTAATGTAATATTCTTTCTTATATTCTAAAATATTTTCGCAGACCCTTACCAAAGTCAGTATCTCATCCTATTACGCTTATGGCTTTCATTAAGGCACAAAATTTCCAGATATTAGAGAGAGAGAGTGTGTGTGTGAAGTAGCACGAAATGGGTAGCATGGATTACGATGGTTGTTTGGATTGGGGGAAGGGCACAGAATCGGGAGGGGTGGGCTTGTGTAGGGATAGCTTATGCTTATGGATAGGGGGGGGAAGGGGAGTGAGATCAATACAGGAGGATGCAATGAAGAGGAAAGAGAGGGGGAAGAGGCGTATACGTGGACACCGCCAGTGTTCTGCAATTTGACCTGAAAATGAGCTTTTTTTAGGCCTGTCATCCGAGTTGTGAAATCTAACGTGTGGCAAGTAGCATGCACCTGATAGTATGGATAGCCAGCCGTATGTGAATCGCGAGCAGCGCGGGAAGGTTCAAATGATTGAATCTTTCTTATTTGGATGTTCAGGCAGCGTCTGACGCCG
Source organism: Micoletzkya japonica (assembly GCA_900490955.1). Lineage (NCBI taxonomy): Eukaryota > Metazoa > Nematoda > Chromadorea > Rhabditida > Diplogasteridae > Micoletzkya > Micoletzkya japonica. The sequence goes on from LS827634.1 coordinate 115,933, forward strand.
CGCTTCTGGTGGGACTATGGACTGCACGACATGCCCCTCGGCGTGTTCAGGGCCGTCCTCAAGCAGCAGTTCACCGCCAATGGGCACCTGAAGGACGTCCGCGCCATCGATCGTAAGGTGGCCGAGACCCATCAGGTATACGGTAGGCGGGGGGGATACGGTAGGAGAGGGGAGCGAGGGGTACGGTATGGAAGGGGGGGGAGGAGGGATGCGGTAGCAGACTCGGGCTTTCAACGCTCCTGTCACGGCTGTTTTCGAAGCAGCTATGGGCGCGATTGTACGATCGGATGCTAGGATGGCTCAGCTTTTGAATGACTTTTGAAGACTTTTTAATTGTTATTAACTGCAAGAAAATGCTCGGACAATGCTAGCCAAGTGTGGCTCACGTACATACTAGGGGAAAAATACAAGCGCTTTTTCATTTACAAGGTTCGGCGCTGAACGCTCCAGTCACGTTCGTTTTCGAAGCCGGCTTTCAGCACATGTACTCGATCCGGTACGCCTTCTACAACCCGGACCACGTCCGCAACTACCTCTTCAAGGAGAACGTCGAGGCGCAGCCCAAGGACTTCATGTCCAAGTTCCTGGCCGGCAAATAGGCAGCTAACCAGCGATTTCTCCCGGCTTCCTGGTCCTGCTAGCCCATCGAGCGCCTAGCAGTTGGTTATGCCTAGCGTGCGTACCGACTCGTAGGATTCGGCCCCCTGCCAAATAAGTGTTCCCCTAGCC
>LS827634.1:117615-133180 GCA_900490955.1 Micoletzkya japonica
TTTCTATTCCCCCCCTCCCCCCTCATCCCTCTAGTTCCCCTCTCGTTCCCCCACTCTATCCTCTATAATTATAGCATCCCCCTTTCCCTCATAGCTGAATAAAAGCCCAGACGTGTATGGAAAAAAGCGAACGAAAAGCTTGTTTGCGAGATCGAGTTCAGAAATGGACCCGTTGCGGTTGCGAGCCGTACGTATACTTTGAATTAGGAACGTCTGTCTGTCTGTCTGTCTGTCCCATTTGTGTGTATCTGTGTGCGTTGTTGTTGCGCACCCTTGAATCGATTTACGAAGCGCCCTTTTAAGAGAGGTTACGTAGAGTAGTACGCTTGTTTTGTGAGGCCTCTGCGATAGTTAGATGAGATGATTTTGTGCTTAGTGATGCATAGGCCAAGAGGGAAATAACACATGAATCGAGTATAGCCGAACCGTTATACTACGTGTCAGTATAAACTAGCCGGGGGGACAGTGCGCGCGTGGTTAGGTTGCGGGGGGGGGGGGGGTGAGCATCGAATTTCACCGGGCACAACCGCTCTTCTATCGGCTTGAATTGCTCTTGTTGGCAGGTGTTTCGGGCATACGTGGGTAGGCCCAAATTTTTGCAAGATATTGTTTTCGTAGGCTCATATTTCCTAGAAAATTTCAATTGGTAGGCTTGATAATTTTCAACTTCGCACATTGGCAGGCCCGTTTCTGAAAATATTGCTTGGAAAGCTGCCCACGTATGGTTTTGGGGCCACGCTTTACCTTTGGTCATGCATATTCTATTCCCCAAGTAAGCGTGAAACAATATCCAGAGGGTGATCATAATGTTAGGCTATGTCCTCGGCGTGTCGGTTGCCTTGTCGCGAGTCTCTGTCTGGTTGTCTGACTATCTGCTCAACTGGAATAGTCAGTCTCTCCCCGCGTATGGCGGCGCGGTCGGTGGTTGACGCGCGCGAGGTGGCGCGCTTTGCGCGCCTCGCGTCCGCGTGGCACGACGCGGACGGCGCGTTCCGCGCCCTCCACTCGATGAACGCGGTGCGCGTACCGTGGATTGTGGGAGAAGTCAAGAAGACCACTACTACGGAGGACAAGTCAACTCCACACGTACTGGACGTGAGTTGCTGTTGCTTTCAAAGCCCTTTAAAATAACTTGTATTATTATTATTCATAATGCATTTTAGTAGACCGGAAACGTGAACTATTCAAATTCGTTATGCTGGCAGATTCCATCAGTTTCTTTCTGTGCACTTCTCTGGCGATGCAAATGAGCCTCAGTTAGCCTGGGTCACGGTAGGCTCCTTTAAGGTTGGCTGTGGCGGGGGCATCCTGTCGCTGGCGCTGGCGCGTCGCGGCCTCCGCGTCACAGGCGTGGACGCGTGCGCGGACGCGCTGCGGTCGGCGACTGATGCGCAGGCGACGCGGATCGTGAGTGCTGGGTTACGGTAGTGTTATGATAAGGGGGGGGGTTGCTCTGCTAAGTGGCACTTGGTTTCTATGGCGATGTGAGGAGGAGGCGTTGTAATGAGCAAAGTATGGTATGCAACTTTAGTTGAGCATGTGATTCATGCCTGTTTGAAAGTTACGTTTCCTCCTCCACAGGATAGCGTAGCTTCATTGCACATTGTTCATGAAAGGTCAAAAAGACGCGAATAAGATGCCCTAGATATGAGCTAGCAACCCACTCGGTTACAGTTGTTTGCTTTTAGGAGAGCGAAAAAAGAAAATGTATCTATTCTTGTATTTTCAGCACGACGAGGAGACGCGTAAACGTCTCGAATTCCGGCACTACGAAGGCGACTGTTTGAGGGATATTGGAGGTGAGGGACGGGGGGGGATCTTCTAAGATGGGATACGTTTCACGCCGCCTTCATCTGCAGTGCATTTGTTCATTGGCCGATGACACCTCGCGTTTCCCTGTTGCATAAAAATCGGCATTAGGATGGGCATAGATGGGCACGGTTGCAGGCACCGCGGTTGGGTTACCGGCTTACTGCAGAATTTTTTTTCCAAGTCTTGGGTAGCTATTGGGTGGCCTGCTGCAGGAAAGCAGCTTGACTGAAACTCTCGATCTTTATGTATGGGATGGTCACTGCAGTAACCTACCCGCAAGCGCCCTGGCCATCTATGGACAGGGGGGGGGGGCGATCTTCGAAGATGGGATACCTTTCATGCCGCCTTCATCTGCAGTGCATTTGTTCATTGGCCGATCATGCTTTGGCGTTTACTAATGATAAATAAGTAAGTAAAATGTATGGGGACGATTGCAGTCTTCGACGGGGTAATCGCTTCGGAAGTTGCCGAACACGTGCCCTCGCTGTCGTCGTTCGTCGCATCGTTGGCGGGCGCGGCGAAGCCGGGAGCACCGCTCCTGTTCACGACGATCAACCGAACCCTCCTGAGTAGGGTCGCGGCCGTTTGGGTGGCTGAGGTGAGCGACGATGAGCGTTGAAGGGAGGGTTCTGTTGGTACCGTATTCTTTGGCAATGGATACTGCGCGAGAAGGAAGGCGGTACAAGAGAAGCTGATTGTGAGCGAATTCGTCATGCTGCATTTTGAGTAGATTTCGGTTCCGAATGGACAAAATGGAGGATCCTAGCAGCCATTGTAAGAGCAGTGCGATGTTTAACAGTGGCTTGGTTTGGTCTTACAGTGCCTGACAACTGCTTGCGAGAGATAAACTATGCTGTAGCCTGACAAGCGATAGTGTCTCCTAATTTCGCTGCTCTTTCGTCATTGTCGTTCGGGGGGGGGATAGAGTGAAGGGAAAGAGGGAAAGGCGGCGATGGAGAGAAGAGGGTAATTGTCTTGGTGAAATGAGATGAGAGAAGGAGAGGAAGGGAATGAATAAATGAATGAGGCTCCGAGCAAGATGAAAATGACCAGAACAGTCCTGCGCCTTTTTGCCATGTTTTGCATAGAAATTGAGAGTAGCCCTTTGACATGACAACGAACTGTGCGCTATTTTTAATGTAGAGCAAGAGCCGTATCCTGCGAGGGTAGTAAACTCTGCCATTTTATCGCATTTGTACCGTTCCATCAACGTTAATTTGTTGCAATGACCGATTTAAAGGGATTGAGGTGGTTTCCTTAACGACTGCGTAAATGGCTTTCATAAGCATTAATAATACTTGCTTTGCAGAACCTGCTCGGAATCGTGCCCCAGGGCATGCACGACTACAGTAAGCTGGTCCGGCCCACCGAGCTCGCCTCGCTACTCGCCGGTCACGGCTGTACCGTAACCGCCGTGGTGGGACTCGACTACAACCCGGTTACGGACCGCTGGAGCTGGACCGACTGTACAGCCGTTAACTATGCACTTGCGGCCCGGAAGCTGTGAAGTGCCCCGTTCTTGTAGAAATTGTAGTAGTTTGACTAATATCACATTTGTTATTATGTATGTGTTCTGCATAGGTACGAGCGGGTTGAGCGAAGCCGGAGGATAAAGATATTTGAACCGCAAAATATTGTTGTGTGGCATATCGTCCGCGGTTTTCCCGAGCCGCGACGCGTGCGAAACGCGTCTATCGAGTTCCCCTCTGCCTACCCTCCTTTCCTTTCCCTTTTCCCGTGTCTGTATGTCTGTCAGTAGCGCGTGCGTGTGTCTGTGTGTATGCCAGACGGTTTGGTTAGATGAGTAGAGAGTAGAGGAAGCTTACAGGGACAGACCCACCTCTTCTCTTCTCCTCGCCACCGAAACTCTCTCTTCTAACCAGCCATGGATGACGAATACGATGCGATCATTCTCGGAACCGGACTCAAGGTGGGCGTTTTTTTCGTTTATGAAGTTTTCGGGTTCGAACAGTATTCATAGGCTGATTCCGTGAATGATAGGCGATGCTTATAGATTGGCCAGTATTTAAGCTGTTACCTGCAACACAGTGTTCTAAATGTTAAGCGAACGAGCCAAAATACCTTGGGTACGGTGTTTTCCGTGCGAAAGTTCCTACCGAAATCAGGCGTATTTTTCGGCTTCTCGTTCGCTTAGCATTTTGACTGCGGTCAGAACACTGTGGCAAGTAGTTGTCGCAACAGCAAACTTGCGAATTGTGAACGGAATATTCGGGTAGGGTCAGAAAAGCCAAGAAGATTACAATACTTCAGATTTTTATATAAAGTCAATAAAATGCCATTTGCAGGAGTGCATCATCTCGGGCATGCTGTCCGTCTCGGGCAAGAAGGTGCTGCACATGGACAGGAACAACTACTACGGAGGCGACTCGGCGTCGATGACGCCCCTCGAACAACTCTACGAGAAGTTCCAGGGTGAGAAGAAGGGGAGGGGGAGGGGGATGGGATGATGAGAACGGGGGTGGTGATGAAATAACCGTGTTCTTGCTCTGCTCCCAAAAGTTAAAGCGCAATTTTTTGCGAATTTTACGGTTAGCTGCTTGGATGTCGAATCTCTCGTAATCGATAGCCCATAGCCGCTCATACCCGTTCGCCTCATTGTCAGGCCGAAAAGAGAGTGCGCAAAACGAGCGTGATAGCTCGGTCATAAAGGAAGAAAAACGTGGGGAAGAACGAAGAGATATATCACGGATAAATATTATCATTATTATTGTTATTATTATTATTATTATTATTATTATTATTATTATTATTATTATTATTATTATTATTATTATTATTATTATTATTATTATTATTAAGCATTATTGTTAAGCATTATTATTGTTATTAATAATTGAGAGGAAGATAGCGGTAGTTACTATTAAGCGGGAGATGGAGGCGGGACAAATATATTTACGCGTTTGCAGGCCCGAACGGCAAGCCGGCGCCGGAGATGGGCCGCGGCCGCGACTGGAACGTCGACCTCATTCCCAAGTTTCTGATGGCCAACGGGTCGCTGGTCAAACTGCTCATTCACACGGGCGTGACGAGGTATCTCGAGTTCAAGTCGATCGAGGGAAGCTACGTCTTCAAGGGCGGAAAGGTACGGGGGGACGGGAGGGGGGAGGGGGGATGGGGGATGGGGGATGGGATACGGCGGAATCTGTGGGTAGAGAAGAGCGTTTCTTATTATGCCAACAACTCGGACCTGGGATACGTTGATGAGAGTATGTGAAGAAGGTCTTTTGTGATGGGTATGCTTCGCCAGTATGCGTAGAGCCAACGGGTCTACTTTTTATGCTTATGTTAGCTTGAAACGTAACTCGTATGCTCTAGTTACTTCGATAGCCGGGCCGCGTATGATGTGCACAGCGTTGGTTACGCTGTGTAGAATAGGTTCGTATGCAAATTGAGCGCGAGTGGAGACGAGAGAGAGCATGGAAATTGGGGAGACGCAGAGACATTTGCAATTTCGGAACGCGCGCGGACTGGTAAGACGTCGCGTGATGTGAGCCCCCCTTGCAGATCTACAAGGTTCCCGCCGATGAGATGGAGGCACTGGCCACGTCGCTCATGGGAATGTTCGAGAAGCGACGGTGGGTGTGGCCGCATTCTTATTATTCCCCGCTAATTTGCATTGGTGGCAAGCCGGATGAATTGCCCCTGGATTCTACCTAGATGTGATACTAATCCTCATGCTATATATATATATAAACTTTTCGTCTAATCTATATGAGAAGCTCGGCACTTGCAGCTTCAAGAAGTTCCTCGTCTGGGTGCAGCAGTTTGATGAGAACAAGAAGGAGACCTGGGGAGACCTCGACCCCCACAACAACACCATGCAGGTAAGAGGGGGGGATTGGAAGAAGTGGCAGGGTTACGATGATGAAATGACAATTTTGTACTGTATATACTATTAATACGGTAGTAGTTGATGATATTGGGTATGGGGAATTTCGACGCATACTCGGTGGGCTTGTTTTTTTTTTGTTTGAAAATATGGTAGTCGGAAAAGCTGTCCACGTTTGGAAACCATGCCATCGAATATTTAGAACAGAAGTATGACGAAATACTGGCAATGCCTGTGTTTCAGGATGTGTACACCAAGTTTGGTTTGGACGACAATACGGCCGACTTCACGGGGCATGCTCTGGCTCTGTACAGGAATGACGAGTGAGTGGAGGAAAAAGACGAGATTGGATTGATTGATTGATTTATCCACGCTTAAATAGCAAGGCATTGTGTTAATATCAGGCAATGCAATGACACAGTATAGCTCATAGTCAGGTATAAGAGGCGCTTTTAAAAGCTAATTCGCGATGCTTTTTTGAGAGGTTCTCTCGCAATCCTCCTCATTGTCGCCATACGTGGGCAAGGTCTGCTGGCAGCTTACTGCAGTGGTCCTCCCATACACATAAATTGCGCTGTTTAGCTACTATATCATTGTGCAGTGAGCTAACCAGTATTAGAAAAAGTTGTGCAGTAGTAAGCTACCCAACCACGGTACCCTGCAACCGTGCCCATCTATGATTGGCACTGTGCCAGGTACAAGACGGAGCCCTTCGCGAAGACGGTGGAGAAGATTCGTCTGTACTCGGATTCGCTCGCGAGATACGGCAAGTCGCCGTACCTCTACCCTCTCTACGGACTCGGAGAGCTGCCTCAGGTCAGGGGTGGTGGGGGGGGGGGGGAGAGATTGCAGAGTTTTGATTAAAAATAATGATAATAATAATAATTTATTGTACAAGAAATGAGCGAAGTCTTATTATTAGAAGTAATTACGCAGTTCTGTTTCCCATCCTTTTGTGCTGTTACCGGGAAAAGAGGGGAGGATACCCCTACTGTGCAGACGGGGTCCATTTTTGTAAAATTTCCTCACTTGAAGCTAGGCGGATTTCGGTTGCCGTTGGGCTCTTTATGCAACTGAAGATCATTTTGAGCAATAATCACCTCGTTTTATTTTCATAAATTACTGGAAAGATATGCAACGCATTTGTTTTCCATGAGCGAGTTATTGCGGATAAATACTGTAAAAAAATAAAGGGCCAAACAAAATCAGAATAAAGATAATGATGATGATGATGATGATGATTGCAGGGCTTCGCGCGTCTCTCAGCCATCTACGGAGGCACGTACATGCTCGACAAGAAGGTCGGTTATTTTTTTAAAGGAAACTAAAGTTTTTTAAAGGTTAAGTACAGATCCAAGCGCCTTGTTACAGTCTTGAGAACGCATTGGCTTACTCGCCATGCCATTCGTGATAAAACCGCATAAGAAAATGAAAAAAAAAAGTACGGCAATCCGCCAATTTTCCTGATGATTGGTATGCTTAGGTTGACAACATTGTCTACGAGAACGGAAAGGCCATTGGAGTCAAGTGCGGAGACGAGATTGTCCGGGGAAAGCAGGTACACGGCCTTTTTTTTACAATATTTTTTTAAACATTTTTTATTGTCCCATCTTCGAAAGCTTCTCTGCAGACCAAACTGCGAATAGCCTGGGCTGGTGTTCGGGAGACGGTTTTAGTGCTGAAGATTGGTACATTCATTGCTGTGACCAGATGGCCAGACCACTCAGAAATATTATGCAATCAGAGGGAATGCACTCGATCAGGGATATATTATTAAGATATATTATTAATTATTATTAATTGCTTGTCAGGTCTACTGCGACCCGTCGTACGCGCCCGATAAGGTCAAGAAGGTCGGACAGGTTGGTGGTATTGAGCCTGCTTGGGCTCTCTTTTGCGGCCCCTCTTTGCCATATTTTCAGCAGGCAACTGTTTAACCTGGAAATATGAACATATCACATAACACCGTAGCTGAGATTGCTCTCTCTGACGTAATAGTATTATGTCCCTCATCGTCTCCCCCCCCCCCCTCATATTATACATGGGCGCGATTGTCCGATCGGACGTTAGCAGATGGGCGACTGCACCAGAGAACAGTAAAGTAAAATAAGGCTTGTTAGGATTCGTGCTTTTAATTAATTTTCTTTAATTATGTGAGGGTGCCTGCTGAGCGTTGAGGGCATGACTAGCCCATGTGTGTGTGTCCCACAGTGTTCTAAGTGTTAAGCAAACGAGCCAAAATGCTTAGGGTACGGTATTTTCCGTGCGAGAGTTCCTACCGAAGTCAGGAACACTGTGTGTCCCCCTCATCGTCCCTCCTTCAGGTAATCCGTGCGATCTGCCTGCTCAACCACCCGATTCCCAACACGAACGACGCGCAGTCGTGCCAGATTATCATTCCCCAGAAGCAGGTCGGCCGACACTACGGTACGTCGTTGGGGGGGGGGCCGCCGGCTGTTCTCCTTCTATCTCCCGGTCCGGCTCTGACTGCCCGGCTTTGCAGACATCTACATCTCGCTGGTGTCCAATACGAACATGGTGACGCCCAAGGGCTGGTTCATCGCCATGGTCTCGACGACGGTAGAGACGGCGAACCCCGAGGCGGAGATCATTCCCGGACTCCAGCTGCTGGGAACGATCACGGAGAAGTGAGTGGGGAGCGTGCCCCCCTGAGGGGATGACGAAATGATGTTGTGAAAAACCAGCATCAGATTTGTCTCATTTCAGCAACTCTTTATGAAATTATGCCGCGTTAAATTCACACACGCGCCGAGCTCGCTTCCCGTTGCCACCCTTTAATTTGTGTCAAAACTTGGAGAGAGAAATAACTTACTTGAGAAAGAAGATTTCAACCAGATACCAAGACTGAACGATAGCTCTTCTCGAGATCTATCCAACACATTTTACAGATTTGAAATATATTGACTTTGAAAGGTTTTATGCGCATTTTAAGAAATTGCGGGAATTCAAATCTGCTCGTTTCGCGTTCGGCGGCGCCGCTCTCCCTACTGAATTGGTGCAGAAATTAAAGGGGTGGAAAATGAGAAACGAAGGCGGCGCGCGTGATTTTAACGCGGCATTAGTGTTGATGAAGTGACCGATTTGCCGAAGTTATCCTACATAATAAGGGAAAAGCGAATTCAGCGAAAGCGCGCGCTGAATAAGAGATTCCGCGCATCAGATTCGTCACGGTCTCGGACGTCTTCGAGCCGACGGACCTGGGCACAGAGTCGCAGGTCTTCATCTCCAAGTCCTACGATCCGACGTCGCACTTTGAGACCACCTGCAAGGTCAGTCGGCCGTTGGCTTCTCTTTCTCACGCTTTTTTTCAAACCCCCCCCCCCCCATCCCCCTTATACTATTGATAGTAGAGCTCTGCAATAGAGTCCTTTTGATGCTTATGTTTCATGCATCATTCATAAGCGCGACGACACGTCTCGTGACCAAAAAAGAAAGAATGAAACATATTGACTACAAGGACTCGATTGCAGATCGCTAATTGATTGATTCTGGAAACAAACATAGCCAGCGGAAAGCGTCAGAGAGATAGCCATCAAAAGGAAAGTTCAGGGAACAGGCTACAAACTACAATTTGCCACGACCGTGCCACGACTACGGTCGTGGCAAATTGTAGTTTGTAGCCTGTTCCCTGAACTTTCCTTTTGATGGCTATGCTTCATCCACGGCAGCATAGCAAAGCCCTACGTTCTAGCATAGCATTCTAAATTAATCGTGAAAAAATCGCCCTTAAAAAGGCCCCCGAATTGTATGTTCACAGTTGTCCCTACCCTACTGATTCTCTTACCCCCTCCTTTCCTACCCTGTACACGTTTAGTCTAGTCTAGTATAGTATGCATACTATCAGTTGGGGGGCGGGAGGACAAAGGGTGCACACCACACTGCGTGTAGTATAGTCACACAGATTGCAAAGGGGGGGGCGGGAAATTCAAATTTAAATGTGGCGCGAAATTCAAGAAGAGCTTCCGTTCAGGACGTGCTCGAGGTCTTCGCCAGGGGAACCACGCATGAGTTTGACTTTACGAAGATTACGCACCTGTCGTTGGAGGATAACGAGTAAACCGGAGAAGATTGGAGAATCGAGGGGGGAGGGGGAATATTGGTTGTCTGTCTGTCTGTCTGTCTGTCTGTGCTAATGTGTCTGTCTGTGTGTCACTCGATTGATAGCCAAGATAGGGAGCGAGAGAGCGCAACAACTCTCCTCTTGTTGGCCGGTCGACTCTCTCTCTCTCTCTCTCTCTGTCCGTCTGTCTCTCTATTGCTATCTCTGTCTATCATTCTCCCTGCCTGACTCTTCTTCCCTAACCTTTTCTATCACTCTCCTCGGCCAGTATTGTTCGGTTCACGTCCATTGTCTTGAGAGTGATGTACTACTTTCTGTCTCTTTCCCTCTGTCCTCTCCTCCTCCTCCTCCGTCCGTCCCTCCCTTCCTCCTACCGGAACATCCATTCTTGATTCGTGCCCCCCTCTACTCGTCCTATTCCCCCCTCCTAACTGTTAATGCTTCCGCGCCGCGTAACCTCTCCCCCCGTCTATGAACATTGCGTTGTGTAACTCCTCCGTCTGTCGTTTCCCATTTCCCTATTTTCCGGCTTTCCTTTTCCTCGAATTTCCCGGCTCTGACCGCCCCGCCCCCCCCCCTTTTCTTGCGTTTGTGTATGAGCTATTCACGCACGGTTTTCAACTTCCCCTCTCCTTTTCTCGTTTATTATTCGTATATAACCGTTATTGGGATGCAAAGAAGAGATGATAACTTGTTGGAGTATAATTATTATAATTATTATTATTATTATTATTATATATATTTCTCTCCCAGTTGCTATATGTTGATATCGGAAAGGTAGAAAGAGTAAGAACTATACGGAGAAAGAAATAGCAGGCACTCTTTGGGAGTTTTCCTTTAAAGCATGCAGAAGCGCTGGAGCAGTGTACGGTAAGAGCTCTTTTGAAGTTTGTAAAACCGCTGACGTTTTCTCTCTCCCTCTTTATTTACCGCTGTGATGCCCTCCCCTTCTCCCCCCCCCCCAAACCCGGCCCGATTATACGTCAACACCTCGGCTGGCCTTGGTCCCCCGGCTAAGGTCTCTGCCCTAAGGCCTGGTGGCCCTAGCTTAGGGTCGAGGTTTTAGGGTGACCTTAGCTAAGAAGGACTAGGGTTGGCCGGGGTGAGATGGCTAATGCATTCCCTCGTTTCGTCTGTTCTTCTTCCTTTGTATGCCTCGCAGTTTGTATTCTCCCGCCCCTTCCTGTCCATCTGATATCATTGCTTTTGTGTGTTGTAAAATGTTGGTTGAAACTCGGAGTGTAGGGGAGCATTGGAAGTGGCATCGACCCTGTTTGGGATGATAGCTGGAACAACAAGATCAAGAAAGAGGTTGAAAAAGTCGGTTAATTTAGTACAATAGTCTCAAAACACGGAGCTCGCACGTTGAAAATTTCGAGCTTACTTAGAAATTTTTGGCTCGTTCGCTTAGCGCGTTTAGGCGAAGTGTGTCGGAGGTAGAGCCGTCGAATCGGGTCTTTTCCACTGTTATGCGTCATGTATTGCATAAAACCAGCAATAACCTGGTTATACGGAAGCAGATGAAAAATAACCATAAAAAGGACCCGATTCGACGGCTCTAGTCGGTTTGATACCGTCCAACGGCATGGGTTTCCCGTTCCTAATCGATGGTAATGCCCTTAATGCTGAGTGATTAGCGTAGTAGAGGGAAGGGCTGATAAGAACGACGGAAGGAAGGGGAGGGGTGATCACAGGAAGGGCATGTGATAGAGTGTGTTGGGAGGAGAAAGATGGCCAACTAATGGGGAGGGGCAAATCTGCAATGGAGGAATAGCGCCACGAGATAGATAATATTATGTGGCTTTGGTTTTAAAGGGAGGAAGCAGCCTCTAAACAAGAGTTTTAAAATTCGATGAAAATTCTTCTAAGGTTTCAAAATGTGAGAAAAAACATAGTGACAATAAAAAAATTGAAGAAAAAACTCGAAAATCGCATGTTTTATTTTTTCGTTCCGGGCTTTCGTCGTTAAGAGGAATGTCGCTTTTGGCTTAATTCCTTTCGCTAAACACAGTAACGTCGTCGTTGGACGAAATTTCAAAAAATCATTTCTCGAATACTATTAATTTTTATTATTTTTCCTTTTGTTTTTATACTAATTACTACAAAATCTTTCATATAAGCTTCACTTGAAAATCACTTCCGTGTCCCTAATATCGTCTTCGCATCGTCTGGCCATTTATGGTTGACGAAAGCGTTCCGTCAGTAAACGCTCATTCCTACTTCGCCAGCGTTCTCTCCGTACCGCTTCTCCCCCGTGTTCTGACAACAGTCAACATGTTTAGCGAACGAGATATACAAAAAATAACCCTGACTTCAGTGGGAACTCTCGCACGGAAAACACCGTACCCTAAGCATTTTGGCTCGTTCGCTTAACATTTAGAACACTGTGTCCCTCTCGTTGGAAGTAGGAATGACGGCAACCGACGGAACATTTTCGTCAAGCATAATTGAACACCTACTACACTGAGAGAAGATTCCGTTGCGGATTTCCGAAAGTCTGCATTCCGTTACGGAATGGACGGAAGAAGCATCGCAATTCCGTGAATAAATGCGGAATCATTCCGAAAGCGTTTTCGGAATCATTCCCGAGTCAAAAACCTGCCCCAGCAGGACTGGCCTACCGTAATCCACACGCGTGCAGACGCGTCGCGTGCGAAGAGATTTTATTTTCGTTTTCTTCGTGTTCTGTTTTGTGAGCGTTCTTTAGACTGTTCTATTTGTTTTCATATTCTAATTAGACCTCATTGATCTGAGCTCAAATGCATGCTTTATTCTTTCACTGTAGTTGCTGCGTTCGCAGGTGGACGAGCCGGGGGTACAGTTTGGGCCGCATCCCCGGGAGGTCGGGGGACTACTGCCCGGGGGCGACTACTCGCTGATCCAGCAATCCGCCAACTGTAAGCCGTCGACATCGGCCGGGGAAGAAGATACGGGAGGACCTCGGAGTGAGTGGAGTGAGTGGGTTGAAGGTAGAGTAAGTAGATGGCATACGGTGGTAGGTCCCTAATCTATCATAAACTTACGCATTAGTTTGGTAGGCTCTACAAAACGGAGTTTCCGTATTGATAGGCTAATGGTATGGAGTAGGCGCTGATTAGAACCTCAGTTGGCAGCTGTTATGATAGGCCTGAATACAAAACGTTGCGTGCGCTACCGTTGTCCTTGATAGTTTCAAAACTCTGACAGTTCAACATCTAATTATTTCTTAATATTGCAAAGCTAATCTTCTTAAGGAAACGTCGCGTTGCTCGCGCTACGAACGGGAGCTGGAGGTGGAGAATCTCGGGGCGCACCGCATACACCTCGCTGGAGCAGACCGCCTACTACGCCAAGTCTCATATGATTAGGAGTGGTACCCTGCAGACCGTCTGGCGATGAAGCTGGGCGATGATTCATCTACGGGTACGTCGTAATCGACTGCCGCAGGCGACAACCTGACCCCGAAGGACGAGAACTGGCACAAGTACGTCGGACTAGTCAACCAGGTCCTACTTTTGACTTCCGAGCAGGGGATAAGTCGTATTTGAAATTTACTCGTATTTTTATTTTGCGGTCGAGCCTAATTTTCTAGGGGCGATAGAGCGAGAATGTAAGCCAAAAATTTAGAACAGCGGTGGGGGCTATTTTGCGGTGCGGTATGGGTGATTTCATAGTAAACGACGATTTGCGGGCGCGAGATGTCTCACCCCGAAAAGTACAATTAAATACAGTATTTCCGTCTGCTTCCGAGTCATCTTCTCGGCTTTGCTTCACGGAAATATGATCTTGGTAAAGAGCCGGAGAGTGTGCCTAATTCATAGTTGTCTATAAATTGAGATGCGATTAAAGGGTAATCGCTGCAGTATCTTGGTACACTAAGAATAAAAACACCAAAATGTGAAATGAATCAACGGGAAGGACTCGTGTTCCGGTCTGCCGCCTGTTCCCCGGTCATGCGTCAAGTGTGCCTCCGGTCGTGCCTTCATCTCTACATCGGCATTGTCGCCGAGTATGGAGGTGATCTTTGATCTCTGTTTCATCTTTATTTTTGCATTTTTCTGTTTAATCTTGGCCCATACCATTTTATAATGGTGGCTGATCTGTACTTTTTGCAAGATATCCCCAAAGTTACCGTACCCTCTTCTGATTGTGAGTCCGCGGCAGTTGCCCGACCGCAGCCTCAGTAAAGTAGACTGGCTGACTCGTCACATGTTTTTACAGTACGCTACAATACCCTTTTTCCAGTGTCTATGTGTTTATCGGATGGTTCGTACTCGCGGGTGTTCCCCTCTTCCAGGAGTGTGCCTCGGGCGTCGCCGTTGGAGCACGATGCTACGGTGGGTTACTGTAGGCGGTGTCTGGTTAGAAGTGGACAGAAAATCGATGTTCAACTTCTAGTATGCAAAATTAACTTAGTTTTTCAGCGGTTTAAGCGCTAGAGAGATTTTGTTAAAACTCCGGCCATTGCAGGCTTTGAGATCGGCGCTGAGAATGGACTGCTGGCTACGACCAGCGCGAGGTCCAGGAACGGTACCGATTGATGGTCGACGAAATCGAAGTCCGATGGAAGAACTCGGAGAAGCACACCAAGTAGTCGAACAGCTGTGCAGGTCAGTGGGGAAAATGGTTGAGAAAAATGTCTTCGCATGAAGGAATCCAGACAAAGCAGGAACGAGTTTACTGAAGGAATATTTTGCAACTAATATGCAGACGAAAGTGAGATGTATAGGTACATTTGTTATTAGTCATTATCCTCCCCGACCTATATCAAATTATTTGTATTAACATAAATTGTGCATCGTATAGCTAGAAAAGGCGTTTTCTGTAACACGTTACGGGAATATTTGATTAATTTTCGATGGAAGTATTTGTCAAGGGTCACGTGTGGCCGCGAATCGATCAAGCACGATGTGTTCTTCGGCCTGCCCCTGGCCGGCGTCGCAGAAGTCATCAAGAGTGTTGTGAGTGATCATTGATCTTTGATCTTTTGGAAAGTGATCTCAAATCTTCGTATCGCTTTTTTCTGAGCAACTGCGAAGTCATACATGGGCACGGACAAGACCGTCGGGTGACCCCTCTTTTTGGCAAAACCTTAACTTAGTTGGTCCCACATTATTCCAGAGAGCTCATTGTTAGGGTAATAGAATCTAAATATGTGCACTGGTAGGTACCAAACTGAAACAGTTGCCAGTATGCCCTGCCCATGTATGGTTTCGAGCAAAAAGGAAACTAAGAAACTCAGGACTATTCTGTGATAACAAAAATGCATACTGTAGAAAGGGGTCGTAAGAAGCATCCCATCTCCTGTATGATAACAAACATACGGTCTAAATACGTTTGGTTTCGACCATCGAGTTCGTGCTGGCGGCTCCTGCGCAAATGGATGTGCGGCCATCTATACCATGCTGGTCTCGTGCACGCCTATACCCAACTGTGTCCCGTAGGACTCGTTTTAAGCTGTTCCTTGGGGGTTAGCCATAGCCATACCTGTCGGGATCACCGTTTTTACTGTAATGGGCGATCTTTCTTAGCATTGCACGTGTTTTGTGCTTTTCAATTTATGCTTATTGTATTTTATTTTAAGTACTTACAATTTGAAGAGGAGGTGTTATATTTTTATGTCTAAATTTTGAAATTCTACTTATATATTCATTATATTTGTTGTTAAGTTGTTTATTATACAGTATTTCAAACCACCATTACTGTACATTGTATTTTGTGCCTGATTTTTCTAAATAAAGAAATTCCGCCTCTTCTATGGTATTACCCAATACGTTCTGAACATGCCACGGTTGAAATTGAACGTCTGCAAAATATCTGGCACTGAGCGGGGTCGAACCCGC
>LS827634.1:138909-155903 GCA_900490955.1 Micoletzkya japonica
CTGTATCGGGTCTAAATAATTGTTCGCGCCGTTATTTTTTGAATTCCCTGTACATCAAGCAACTTTTGCTCACGTTTTCTCAGCAATTTGTAAGAGTTTTTAATTTTTACTGTTATTTTGTTTAGAATTAGAGCCCTAAAATCACAAAAAGCAGGCCTGATTAATGCCTCAAAAATTCTGTTTACACCACCTTTAACATTTCGACCACAGCATCCCAAGCGTCATAATAGGGTGGTTTTCGCGCATAGGATCCGATCCTGTAGGCGAACCAGTGAACGGAAACACTGTGAACCGGGAAACCTCCATTTCGCCAAATCGGTCGTTTCATCAACACTAAATGCATGCTAATTATGGTTGATGAAGTGACCGATTTGATGAAATGGTGGTTTCCGAATGAGCCAATATTATGGTTGAGGAAGAAGATGTTCCGCCTGTTGTCACCATTGCTATTAGCGGTACGAAGAGAGGAGTCCAGACGAATAGGGAATGGCGTTAATAGACGGAACGCTTTAGCCAATAATACTCAGCCAATATCGTTCTTGTCCTTAAATTGTCAAAAAGTGCAGATTCGGTACGATGGTCGCTGAAGAGGCGAAGCGCAAGGGGCACCTGCGCTACCTGCACTCGCGCATCATCATGAACAGGTAGCCGGGAAGTCGTCCGGATGCTATTTTCCGGAATCATTTCCGTCTCTAATTCCCGGCTCTGCAGCGAGGAGATCGCCTTCTACAACGGACACGAGGCGGAGAACAAGCAGCTGGTGGCGGCCTTCCACAAGCTGAAGGAGCAGATGGCATTGATCTACAAAAAGCGCATTCCGTACATTATGATCGGTAGGCTTTCTGCTTATGAAGTAGAAGTATGAACAAATAATAGAAAAAGTACGAACAAATAATAGAAAATATGCCCGCATTCTCTGTTTACCCGCCGGAACTAGGTTTCAGCTCTTCCATAAAAGGTCCATAAACGACTATAGTGCGTTTGCAATACATAGTGGATTAAAAAGATCCTTCGGAAAATCATTCCGACTATAATTAGAGAGAGTGTGCAAAGGTGAGAGTATTAGACTGATTTTGGAACGAAAGAAGCTGACGGATCGGTTTACTCCACTATATATATATATATATAGTTTGCTTTTTTCGTTCATTTCTCGGTCTCTTGATGTAATTAATACGCTTCTTCTTCAATTTCTAAAGCTCATCGGACTGCCAAGTTGTAGTCGTGACTGCTCGGTTTTTATCGCCCCATAAACGCGTATTTCAGAGCAATTCCTGATGAAGTACGTGTGGTCGGGCGCGGGTATGACCATGATCGCGCTGCCCATTCTGACCTCGGAGTATGGAGCGAGTAAGTTCGGGAGATCAGAGATCAAAGATCAGAGGTCAGAGATCAAAGATGACTTGAGACGGGAAGCGGCTGGCGGACCAGGCGGACGGCGGCGTGTCGGAGCGGACGCGCGGATTCACGACGGCGAAGAACCTGCTTGTGAATACGGCCGACGCAGCCGAGAGGCTCATGACCAGTTACAAGGAGGTACGGCGGGCTTCTCTTTCCGACGCTTTTCCTCGGTTATGCTTCAGGCTTCTATAAATACCGGGACATGCCTACAGAGCGTGTAAACTGAAACATAACCGTGGAAAAGCGTCAAAAAGAGAATCCTAATGCACAGGGGGGGGGGTTAGACTGCATCGCTAGGCGAATAGTAGGAGGCTTGATGAGCCGCCTTCGTGAGAGATCAGGAAGGAATGAGGCGTGAGTGGAAGGCGATGTTGGTGCCCAGCTTTATCTCAGACCTTTCGACCGTTACATGTCATCATCAGTGAGAATACTAAGAGGTTCTCGAGGGCTACACTATTGAGTCGTCTCTAGAGTAGGACCGGGTAAAATGTCCCTACACTGAGCGAAATTACCCCAGCTTTACGCCTTATGGGGTAAATTTTACACCGACTGGCTGGGGTAAATTTGAAATTACCCCAGATGGCTGGTGTAATTTCAAATTTACCCCAGCCAGTCGGTGTAAAATTTACCCCATAAGGCGTAAAGCTGGGGTAATTTCGCTCAGTGTAGCTGGCTAGGGAACCCTGTATTCTGTTCTAAGCATGCTATATGATATTCTATGATATTCTATTCTATGTTCTATGCAGATCGTCGAACTGGCCGGCTACACGTCGCGCGTCCACGAGATGTTCAAGGTGTTCGCGGAGGCGAAGAAGGGCATCTACCAGCGAACTGCAGATGAAGACGGTGAGTTTCTTTATTCTTATTTTATTTATTACACTTACGCCGAAGCCTGCAGTCAAGCGATTATAATTGATTTTTCATGAAAATTATGCGACTACATCCCAGGACAACTTTATCAAAGCATGGTAAAGCATATTTCGAGCCTAGCTGTCATGCGATTGTCATTCTGTTTCCAGCGATTTCTTGAAATTAGTCATACTATTTTGCCTGCGTCATGAAGAGGCAAAGACTAATTTAATTATTGAATAAATGAATAATATTGCAGATGGCAGCAAGGGCAAGCAGGTTCGCGAGAGATTCGACACCTCGCGAATCCAGGGCAAGGTGGTCTACTCAGGTACGGACGGGGTGTTAGGCTTCAGGAAGGGTATATTACGAGATGCTTGGAAGAGGCTGGAATGAGCATAAGTTGGCGATTTAACACAGGAGATAGCTAAAGAACATGCACTCTTCAACGCTAAATATATTCATAGTTATTGGTAGTTGCTAGATGTTTTATGGATTTTGCTATTAGTAGACTCATTCCAACGTTGTCTGGACTTGATTTATGTAGCGCCTACTACGAGTTTTGGGGTCGGACGGAAGAGGAGTCAAGGAGAAGATAGATATGAGAAAAATGTTTCGTCGGTCATCTCATTCCTATCAACGATGAGAGAGCGAAGCTGCATGAAGAGAGTGCAGACAACGTAGGAATGAGTTTGCTGACGGAATTTAATGATCGCTGGAGATTGCAGACGACGGGTCGATCGTGCTGCACGAAGTGCCGATTGTTACGCCCATCGGAGACGTGGTTGTGCGCTCGATGAGCATTCATGTAAGGAACGGGAAAATGGGGAATAGCGAAATATCCCCTGTCATAGCCCGAATCCTTTGACCAGAATGATTGAATGATTAGTTTAGTAATAAATTAATCGTGATTAATTTAATCGGCAACTAAGTCGGAATTATAGTGGATTAAAAAGATCCCGTTGGAAAATGATTCCGAATATAAGGCGAGTGAGTTTGCAAAAGTTAGACTCATTTTGGAACGAACGAAAGAAACTGGCGGAGCGGTTTATCCCACTACACCCCGCGAAATTTCACCAACAAACAGCACCTAGTGAATCATTCACCACACAAGTTTCACCAGCTGGTGAATGACGAACAATTCACCAGCGGGCTGGTGAAATTTCGCTCAGTGTATAAAAAAATTCAGATTGTGCCCGGCATGCACGTGCTCATCACGGGGCCGAATGGCTGCGGCAAGAGTTCGCTCTTCCGGATACTCGGAGGACTCTGGCCGGTCTATAGGTAGGTATACGGTAGCGTTCTCTTCTTGACGCTTTTTCTCGGTTATGTTTCATGCTTCTATGACGCGCTGTCGGAGAGACTCGAGCAGCCTTCATAGTGGCTTGGCACTAGGAATTTTATCTTTCAAATCGGCCCGAAAGAACTTTTTCCGGGTGGACAACTTTTTGGAGGTCAGAAAAAAATCACCTGATTTTATAATTGCGTTTTATTTAAATAGGACCTTGTTTTTTGCGCACGTCACCTAATCGTCTACAACTTTCTTCACAGAAGAGATACCATAGTAAAAGTATAACTTTTTAGAATCCTCACAAGCTGGGGAATTCAGCCGACTATTTCACTTATGCCAGGAACTTCGAAAATTGTGTGTTTCAGCCGAAAATCCGAAGTCAACGAAATTTCGTTTTCCAGTTTTCCTTCAAAAGTCTCCTTAGTAGCACGAAAGCAGAAAAGGTCTCTACGGATTCGAGTTCTAGGCTTCTAGGCTATCTTTTGAGTAGAGCATTTCTCTTCCGGAATGGATATCAGGAATCTGTCCCTGTGAGATTTCAGTTAGTAGAGCGCACACTCAGATGGCTTCTCCTATAGTGCGCGCCACTTAATCGCCTACAACTTTCTTCAAAGAGCAAAGATTGTGGTAAAAGTATATTTTTTTTAGAATTCGCAGAGTCTGCGGAATCCGCCTAACTGCTTTATGTATATCAGAAACTCAGAAAATAGTGTTTTCACTGTAAATCCGGCCTCGTCGCAATCTCATTGTTCAGTTTTTCTTCAGAAAGTCTCCTTAGTAGCTCGAAAGCAGAAAAGTATTCCTCGGATTCGAATTCTACGCACTTTTCTGCATAGGGTAAGATTGTTGCTAAACGGTTAGCAGGAATCTGTCCTTGCGAGATTTATGGAGGAAGGGCCCGCGATCCCTATCAGGTATCTACAGCTTGTCTCCTTATTTTTTTATTCATTTCCTCTCTTTTATATTCTCCCTTAGAGAAAGATTTATTTTTTGTTTTATTGCAAAAATTAAACAGGGATGCTGTAACTACTATCTAATTTTTTTTTGAAATCCTAACTGTCAAAACCAATGCGGACAAATTCATAAAAAAATCGAAATGGGATAAGCGCAAAACTTCTATTTTTTGTGCAATCGATTTTTCAGGCTTTATTAGAAAAATTTGAAAATCAGGGACATGAGTCTTTACGCTTACAGTATTATATTTCTCCTCTGAAGAAAGTAATGAAAGTAATAAAAATAAAAATAAATAATGCGGTAGAGCACGTGTTCCACAGTGTACACGCTAGGAGACAAGCGATAGGTACCTATCTGAGCGCGCGCCCTTCTTCCACAAATCTCGCAAGGACAGATTCCTAATAACCGTTTAGTAACAATCTTACCCTATGAGGAAAAGTGCGTAGAATTCGAATCCTGCTTTCGATCTACTAAGGAGACTTTTTGAAGGAAAACTGGTAAACGAAATTTCCTCGACATCGGATTTTCTGCTGAAACACACAATTTTCGAAGTTCCTGGCGTAAATGAAGTAGTTGGCTGAATTCCCCAGCTTGTGAGGATTTGGAAAAGTTATACTTTTACTATGGTATCTCTTCTGTGAAGAAAGTTGTAGACGATTAGGTGGCAAGGTCCTATTTAAATAAAACGCAATTATAAAATCAGGTGATTTTTTTCTGACCTCCAAAAAGTGGTCCACCGTAATCAGCACGAAATTTTGGCCTGAATGCAACGATACGTAGTGGATCGTTCCGTGTGTCAGGCGAGAGCGTGGGCAAAAGTTATTGAAAGCATTTTGGAATCAAAGTAACGGACGGAGAACGCTACAATTTTGGATGAAAGCTTCTCGTACTTTTTTGAAAATGCAATAGTCGGATACGATTAGCTTCTCTTCTATGCTCTTTCTTCTCTCCCGTGGTACAAATTAGCATGGCTACAGTACCCCACTAATGACGCCACTGCAGAGGACGCGTGGAAATGCCGAAGAAGGAGCAGATCTACCTCATTCCCCAACGGCCCTACATGACCCTCGGCACGCTTCGGGATCAGGTCGACCTTTTCATTGACATTATGCGTTATCGGGTTTGAAAACCAAGCGCGATTAGCTTATTTATCGTCTGACTCTCTTCATTCTTCCACGCTCCTCACAGCTCTCTCGGTCTCATAATGCAATTTTTTTCAAACCCTAATGCGTTATCAGGCAAGGAGCTAACCAGTGCGTAACTTACGGCTGAGGAAAATGTTTCGTTAGTTCTATTTTCGACGAGAGAGAGAGAGTGAAGCGGTATGATGAACTGGGAATGAGCTTACTCGTAACCTTTTTGTCAGTAATATTTGCATAGATGGTTCATAACCGAATGCATATCCTTGAACCAGTCTCGGTGATTGTGAAATCCTGGTCGTGCATCGTCGTGATCGTCCTGCTCAGGTCATCTACCCGCATACGGTCTGGCAGATGAGGAAGAGGGGCATTAGGGACGAGGATCTGGAGACGATCCTGAAGAAGGTCCACCTCAACCACATTGTCGAGAGGGAGGGAGGTGAGGAGAGCATGTCCATTCCATTCCATTCCATTCGGGTGTATTGCTAACCAATATCTTTCGCTGCTTTTGGTAACGCGACGCGTCGCGGTTATGAATGTGAAACATAAAATCAAAAAGACTCAAATGGAATGCTCTAGTGGTCAGGAGGGGAGGGGGGCACAACATTCTAGATAGAGCATGCCATTCGGGTCTTTTTGACGTATATGTTTCACACATCATTGATAACAGCTATGCGTCTCGTCACCAGAAGCGGTGAAACATATTGGTCAAAAAGACCCGAACGGCATGCACTAATTCTAGACCTTTGCAAAGCGCAAATCACAGCATTCCAAGCGTTCTTATAGCTAATAGCGGTTTCCGCACATAGGATTTGATCCTGTAGGCGACTAAGTGAACCAAAACTTATGAACTAAAAAGCTTAAGTTCATTACTACGATTTCTAATAGCTCTGAAATTTTGGTGCAGATTGGTTCAGCCACTCTTGAGAATATTCAAAATTAGTGGCTAATTCGCTATTAGACACATTCTTCTCCGGGTGGAATGCTGTGAAATGGTAAGAACTTCATCCTTATGAACTTCTCTTACTTCTCTTATCTTACTTCTCTTACTTCTCTTCTCTTATCATACTCCTAAGAGTGAGTATGATGTTAGCATGAGTGCCTATGCTGAAGCCCTTCCCTTCGCATTCCTAATCCTTAATTCGTGGTGGGCAGCACACCGATCTACCGTATTAGTAAATGCCGTAATGATTTTTCGCTTTCCAAAGGTTTTGCATTGCGGCAGAATACTGTGGGGGGGGGGAGATTGGCTTCTGACGCTTGATACTTTCTGACATAGATCCTTGGAAGCATAGCCGTGGAAATGGCTCCGTTTTTATGTTTGGAAGGGTGACATTTACTTTGTTTTCATAGATTTGCCTGATAAGTTGACCCGAATTTTAGGTTGGGACGCGAAGTCGGATTGGATGGACGTTCTCTCTGGAGGAGAGAAGCAGCGAATGGGACTGGCTCGGGTCTTCTACCATATGTGAGACGGGGCTGACAATGGGAAAAGAATGGGAAAAGAATGGGAACGAATGAGAAGGAGGACAATGAGAATGAGGGCTGACAATGACACAATGCTGCATGCGATAAGGGAGAGTATGGCAATGGCTCAAGGTGTTCAGGAAAACATCATTATGAAGTGATACAGAACTTAAATTGACAAATGCGCGCTACTAAAAACAAATTTTTTTTCACAAAAAATTTTCCATCGATTGTTTATCTGCAACAGCCACGGTCTATATGCGCATCTTGAAGCATATCTCTAATGCCATGAATCTGGCCCGCTTTTTTACTACGCCTCTTCCTGTCGTATCCTCCTACCGTATGCAAAGCGGAGACCACCGATAGATAAGCAGTAGAGTGGGCCATTCACCCCCAACCCCGACTTCCCCCCTATCACTGGGGGTTCCCCCCTGTATTCGTTCTTCATTGCTGGGGGTGGGGGTAAATGGTCCAGTCTAATAAACAAACTAATATTCCGCTTTACAATGGGCATTACAAACCAGCGTTCATTCATTTATTCTACTTCACCGGGGGTAAAATGTTTCCCAAGAAAGAGCTATGGTTGAGAAAAAAATTCCGTATTTCGTCTCATTCCTACTTTTGACGAGAGAGCGAAGCGGTATGAAGAGAGTCCAGGCAAAGTAGGCATTAGTTTACTGACGGAACTTTTTCGTCAATAATAAATCCTCTCACACAATATGAAGGATGCGGAACTCAAATTGGCAAGTGCGTGCTACTAAAGCAACTCTATTTTTTTCATAACAATATAGAAAATGTTTTACGCATTATTGATCCGCAATAATTTTCAGGCCCCAGTACGCGCTTCTGGACGAGTGTACCTCTGCCGTGTCGATCGACGTCGAGGGCGAGATCTACCAGGCGATCAAGGACGCGGGCATCACTCTTCTGACTGTCACCCATCGACCCTCGCTCTGGTTAGTTAGCTTCTCGGTTATCATTGACGGGGAAAAGTTCCGTTAGCAGCAAACTCATCGCATCGTCGCCTGCTCGAAGTGTTAAATAGGCGAACGAGCCAGACAGAACGTTGGGGCCGAAATGTTTTCGGTGCGAGTATTTCCACGAAAATCAAGGATATATTTCGGTAGTCTCGTTTGCTTACAGCATTTGCGGGTGCTCTTGGAACATTGTGGAACCCACTTTATAACGCGTCGAGCTCTGGTCAGAAATTGGCATGCGCATGCGGACGGACCGAACCTTTTCGCGGATTTATACGAAATGAGCAAATCGGTCATCCAGTTTTCGCCAATCATGGGTACATTATGTGGATTGCAGGAAGTTCCACACGCACCTTCTGACGTACGATGGAGAGGGCGGGTACGAGATGAAGGAGCTGCTGGGGGATACGGAGGAGGAGAGGATGGGACTGGACGAGGAGAGGCGGAAGTTGGAGGAGCGACTCGCCGTCATCAACAAGCAGTTGGGAGATGATGCAGAGTACGTGCATTAGATGGAGATAAAGAGATATACGATCGAGGGTGGCGACAGAGCAGTGTACGGTTCGCGAACGTAGAATCTATGGTTTCCGAAGATAATTCCATTTATCAGTTAGAATGACGGGGAAATAATACAGCAATCCGGAGGTCCGGCGGGTCGATTCATGGGTCAGCTAATTTCTTACCTAAGATGAGATAATGAGAAGATGCGCTGAGCGAAATTTCACCACCATACAGCACGTAGCGAATCATTCACCACGCGAATTTCGCCAGCCCGCTGGTGAATTGTGCGCCAAAATTCCGCTCAGTGTGCGTGAAGAGAGTAAGAATGCGAAAATAGATATGTTTATTCGTATGTACACAACTAAGCTTTCGCTAGAACACGGGATCGACAACAAGTTTTGACCAGTTGTAAACCCTCGCTCCGTGAGAGTGGGCGGAGCTCCGTGAAAAGGGGGGCGGGGCTTGGCTTGAGGAGGTGGGCGGATTCTGGTCATACAACGGGTTTCATTGCAGCCTCCGGGTGGATTCGGGCACCTCCCGCCTGCAAATGTCTGTTGAGGTGCTCTCGAGATTAGCGACGCTCTTGCTTCCCTCGCAATAATCTCAGCTTTTCTGCGAAATTACAGATATATATTTTCCAAAAAAAAAACGAGCCCACTGATAGGCACCCGATATGTTCGCTCGAATGCACTCCTGAGTTCAGCCAGAGTGAAGTAGGAGCGCATTCATATGTTTCGTCAATCGCTTCTTTAGAAGAAAGAAGCACGGTCATGCTAGTTCTGTTTTGGGTCATAGAAGTGTGCAAGCATAATACGCATAACGAATCTTTTGCTGATAAACGGTTAAACCAAAATGGTATTTCAATTTCGTAAACGGGAGAAAGCGATGTTCAGATAAGAGCTTCCGAGTCAAGCCTCGAGCGCGAATCGTATACTCTATGCTTTAGTGATGAAACTTTTCTCACGGGTAATACCTGCTTTCTGCTGAGTTCCTCCTTCGACGTGTGCTCCTTGGTCCATTCAGCTGGCTTAGCCGAGACGAAGATGCAGAAGAGGGTAGAGGAGACCACCTGGAAGATGTAGTTATACTCAACAATAATATCTGGTTGAAATCACGAATCCATTCCCCAAGAAATTCCCCGCAATTTGCACCCAACGAGTGTATTCGCCGCCAGTCGTCTTAGGAATGCTTTCCCAAAACAGGCGAATTAGATATTTACAAGGCACATATATTGATGCATGTTCTCTTAGTGCGTGCACTACCCATCTATCTACTGCATACACTGACCATGCATACCGTCTATCTATCATCTATCTAGCTATCACAGTGTTCTAAATGTTATGCGAACGAGCCAAAATGCTTAGAATACGGTTTTTTTCCGTGCGAGAGTTCCTATCGAAATCAAAGTTATTTTTCGGCATCTCGTTCGCTTAACATTTTCATTGTTGTCAGAACACTGTGCTATCTACTGTATCTATACTGACCATGCAGACGGCGCATCCCCTGAATATGTTTTGCCACCTTCCGATGTCGTCGACTTGTCCTTGCAAGAAAAGGTCAGCCAGGAAGGGAACGATGAGCATCATCGCCACACAGAGGAACGAGAAGATGCCCGTGATGATGTGACTGCAATTGACCGCATTCCATTCCACCTTTACGGGTTGTCTTCTCAAATTGCTTTACAAATAATGAGCAATGTCTATAGTAGTGCTATTACTGCAGTAGTGCAGTAATAAAACTATAACACGAATATAATAAAACGAATATTTTTTTATTTACCTGTACTGCTTGGCGATGAGCGGGCCGGCCTTGAAGAAGCCGCCAGTGTCGATTCCGAGAAAGCCCGCCGTCCCGCCGAGAATGAGCATGTTCAGCGTCTGCAAACTTGCAATGAGCCCGCCTCGTGCGTAGGCATCAAACTGCTCACCGACGTCACCCATACTTGCTTGCTTTCGCTCATTGGAGCATTAACCTTCTGATTCGGTGGCTGGCATAAACATATATTCGGGGACATACCCGAATATATATTTATACAGCCAATATATCCGAAGGTTGTTCCAACGGGGTTATAGGTATAGGTAGATGTTAAGTAATTATAGTGGAATAAACGGCGATCCGTCAGTTTCTTCCGTTCCAAAATGAGTCCAATTCTCTCATATTCGCACACTCTCTCGCCTTATATTCGGAATGATTTTTCGACGGGCATCTTTTTAGTCCACTATTGTAACACCCACCGGCCACTCGTCGCCCAGGAAGCCGAGGGCGAGGTAGCACGCCCCGCACAGGTACATGGCGACGGAGTTGAAGAAGCGCAGTTTGTTCGTGTCCGAGAGACACGTCACCTTGTCCGAGATCAGCCCTCAAACGGCCGAGAAAGCATAGCTACAGGCCGACCGGGGGAACGGGGCCGTGGCGATGATCATAGCCTCGTCTTTGGCATTGTTTTGCTGTATTTCGTACAAAGTCTTGTAGGGAAGTGAGCTGTATATGGTAGGTAGAGCATTCCATTTGAATCATTTTGGATGCCTAGATATGCTTCCCAAATCACGACAACATGCCATAGGTAATATCATAAATTGATAACAGATTGATTGTAAAACATAATCATCGAAAAGATCAGATCGGAATGCTTTACCTTGCGTTTTTTCCTTTACCTTTCGGGCTCTATGTATTTTACGCAGAGTTTGCGAGAGTCGTGGATGCTCACCAACGGAGACTTTCGCGATGAACTGAAGCAGTGGAGGCAGAGCAGCGGAGAATCCTGTCTTGTTGACGGTGAAGCCGAGAGCTGAATAGCTATGCATTAATTTTTTTATAATTTTTTCATTATTCAAATTTATCTTATTAATGGTCGAGTGCAGTGTTCCGTCGGTTACCATCACTCCGGCCAGAGAGCGAAGCGCTATGAAGGGAGGCCAGAGAAAGCAGGAATTTACGGAACTGTTTCGTAGATAATATTATATTATATTTAAATAAATAAATCTTGTAGAACAAATGCGACCTCTGGACAGGTAGATGGGGTAGTATGCGAGCATGAAGTTGACGACGCCAAAGTTGGCCACCGCCCCTGCGAAGATGCCCCAGACAGCGGGCGTCCGAAGGATCGCCCCGTAGGGCGGACGACGTTGGGGGAGCGATTTGCTGCGAGGGAGGAGGGGGTAGGATTTGGACAATGTGGATTTGGGCCGACGATCCTTTTTATTCTATATTGCATTGTAATCTCAGACTTACTCAACTACAATCTTGCCGACGGAAATCTGCGCCTTCTCGATGGAGCCGACCAGGGGATGACTCTGAAATCAGAAATTGGGAGTATTTTATTTATTCATTTTTATTTTTTCATTTTTTTCAAGCGTGCGGTCACGCAATTATGATTTCTGTTACAAGCATAATAAACTTAATTAATAAGTTAATAATAATTTAATGAACTCACATTCGGACTGTTGCGGTAGAATGCTCCGTAGATCGTAAAGAGGACGAAGGAAAAGGCCGCGTGCGAGTAGAAGACTGCCCTAAAGCATATCTAATTTGCATATTCTGCAACAATGCGTATTATATATATTGTGTATATTTATAAAGTATAGATTTACGTTTATACATGATGATGATGATAAAGTACTCACGGCCACCCGAAGGACGAGGTGCAGATGGGACCGGAGATGGACATGGTGATGACGGACGAGAACTGGACGAACGCCACGAGGACCGAGACGAGCAGACCCACCTGCACAGAGAGGGGCTTGGTGCTTCCCTGCACTGAGCGAAATTACGCCAGCTTACGCCTCATGGGGTAAATTCAAAACCTATTTTACCCCAAATGGCTAGTGTAAATTCAAAATTACCCCGGTCAGTTGGTGTAAAATTTACCCCATAAGGCGTAAAGCTGGGGTAATTTCGCTCAGTGTGAGAGGTAGACTAGGGACCGGGAAACGGGCCATTTCAATGGGTTATGTTTCAGGAGCCATAAAGACAACAGCTGCTTATAAAGCTGACAGAAAAGTTGTTTATAAAATTGTGAGTGAAATGTGACGGAAAACTTGGCCGGTTTCCAGCTCTCTTGAGTGGAGTGTTCGATTCGGGTAGCCTGATGGTTATGCTCCACGATGAATTCATAAAGAAGCAAGAGGCTTCTTATCCTTTACTGGGTGATTTATAACCGTCAAATATACCCGAATCACAGGCTTTATTGCAGATAGCTCACACTAAAAACATATGAAAAGCTTTACTTGCTTATACGTAGCCCATTTCGAGGCAAACGCTCCGATAATGGCGTAGTTGACACAGAAGGAAACGCCTTGAAGGAAACGGACGGACATCACCGCAATGAAGCCATTCTGCGATAAATTGTTAACCTATTCCTACTTCGTCTATCGGGCCTCAAATAAAGCCACTTCCGATGTACATAATCAACGAATAAAATTTGAATCCCTCTAAAGTTGTGGTGGACCCTCTCCTACTACGTGCGAGAAAAGGATTTATCCGACTACGTACGGTACCGTCAGCTCACAGAATACTACAACGGTCGTACGTATTATGTAAGCTTGTAGCCTGTGACAGCACTCTCGCTACACTCAGCGAAATTTCACCACCATACCGCACCTAGTGAATCATTCACCACACAAATTTCACCAGCCCGCTGGTGAATTGTGCGCCTTTCACCAGCGGGCTGGTGAAATTTGTGTGGTGAATGATTCACTAGGTGCGGTATGGTGGTGAAATTTCGCTGAGTGTATGCTTGCTACGTCAGAGGATCGTGGATCATGAAGTGTTTTCCCCTTCCTATCTACCTATCATGTACGCAAACATAGGTAGCGGCCACCACTCGTACATACGCTATACTGTAGTCGATTCAGACTTTTCGCGGGTATATTTCATACATTATACAAGTCTATCAATATCCCGTTGTGCCCGACTTGGAACGGCGGCTCTAGCACAATGTTCTAAATGTTATCTAAGCGAACGAGTCGAAAAGTTTGGACTACAATGTTTTCCGCTCCAGAGTTCCTACCAAAATTAAGGTTATTTGCTGCATCTGGTTCGCTTAACATTTACACCTCCGTCAGAACACTGTGCTAGGGACTCCCGTAACAGCGGCTGAACTTTGCTTCCATTCACGGCTGTACCCATACTTACTCCTCGTATTGTCTCTTCCCTGTAATACTCGACTGTTCGGTTGGTCTCTCCAACGACTCTCCGTTCATCGCATTATCTCTCCCTCGCACCCCACTCTTCTCCTCCTCCCTCCTCTTCCCCCCCCCCTTTCACGTGAACCACCCGCGAGATGCTTTCCTGTTCCTACAGTGCACACAATCTGTTCATTGTGTCTAATACCCCTCGAACACTGTGGACTCTCACAGTTCACCCGCGTCGACTTCCTTGCAAACACTATCGTATCACGGTGATAGATACCATCAATCCGCGTGGTTTCTCTACCTATTTTCGTCGCTTCTGCGCTCTGGACTAGACTGCCTAGTCTTCGCATGCGCTTTGCTAAAACCCTAAATATGACAAAAAGGCACTGCGGTTTTGAGGGGCTAGGCCCGCCGTTCATGCGTCTACCGCCCGAATCTGCGTCAACGTCCCGACGAAGAGAAGAGTTATTGATTTCCCCTCGTCCTTCTATTACACTGAGCGAAATTTCACCACCAAACAGCGCATAGTGAATCATTCACCACAAAAATTTCACCAGCCCGCTGGTGAATGGGCACACAATTGACCAGCGGGTTGGTGACATTTGTGTGGCGAATGATTCACTAGGTGATGTTTGGGGGTGAAATTTGCGCTGAGTGTACTCACTCGAATGGCCATTGGCAGAAGGGCCGTGGCGACGGCGGATAGCATGCCGAGGAAGCAGAAGACTGTTCTGAAGGACGATATTGTGGGAGGAAAATGAACGTCGGGAAATCATGAACTCCCGAGTCGGCGCGAAAATGTGACCAATTTGCTGTTTTTATGGTATACCTATCTGCACTTCTTACAACATTCCGAAGCTTTTTCACTGTATAATACATTGACATGGGTATAGAAGTACGTATGTGTGCTAATTATAATAAATATACTACCGTATCTACAGTAACCAAGCCCGCGTACCGTATGCCGTAACGATCGATGAGATAGACGGCGATGAAATTAGTGGAGAGGGCAGCGATGGCCACTATGGAGAGGTACCACGAGTACTGCTCTGCAAGAGAGCATACCTTATTTTAGAGAAATTAAATGAAATTAAATAAGCATACACTGCTTGTTTAATTTCATTTAATTTCATTTTTCGTTCATTTATCATATCTCCCGCAATGTAAGCAGGGAACACGATAATATATTTGCGACGTGGAGTTAGTTGGTAAACCATGGAATGAATTTCTGACTTACTCTTCGCATCTCGTAATCACCTTGTCTCATCTTATTCACGAAAGCACGGAAATCCCCTGGAATATACCAATCTTTTACCTGTAGTAATCGTGTGACGGTCAGCGTTTTCCTCTGCTGTTCCGTTTTCGATGGGCGCCATGCAGATCATGACAAAGTTGATGGCCACGATGTTAGACCTGACGAATTATTATTGGTCATCTTCGACACACGAGGAAGAGTTTGAGCTTATTCTTGGATCGGACTTAGACACTATCTCGGCAATCCTGTTCATCTATATTTGCCCTTTCGGCGGCCCATACTATGTGCTAAAGAATTCGAGTGCTATTACAAGCACCAAAAGTTTGACATATTTTCGTTACGAATTTTCTCCATTCCTACCTATGACGCTTTCCTCTCCTTTGAGAAGAAGTCATTTATCGTTTGTTTTGGACCTCTTTCAAAGAAATATGATGGTATGAATGCACATATCAAACGTCTACGATTTATACACCGATTTGAAACATGCTACAAGTATGTCAAATTCCATGGCGCTTATAATATCAGACAAAGGTATTGCGAACATTGGATCCCTTTTACACAGGCATGATGGCATAATTGCCCATGCACATAGATACCTAGCATAAGTATCGTTAGTAGAGCTCTGCATGACAGTTGTTTAACTTTATGGTGACCTTCAAGCAGCTAAAGGTATGTAAATATTCCATGTATGGATCTACATGAGAGCATTCCATTCGGGTCTTTTTGATGTATATGTTGTATACATCATTCATAACCGTGACGCGTCTCAACACCAAAAACATATTTGTCAAAAAGACCCAAATGGAATGCTCCTATCTATAGTTTAGTCGGGTAACTGACCATATGCTGGCCAGACAGAAGAGGACGATGACAAGCACGACGAAGCGGACGTGCGTACCGAACAGCGGCGCATACCGCCGTTCCAGACTCGTGTCCGAGTCCGAGTTGCTGGAGCTGAAAGTAGACTGCTTTTTGAGAGCAGAATTTTGGAGGAATCTGCAATGGAGTCCTTGCAATCAATATTTATTTATTATTTATACTTCGGTGCTTTCGGTAACGAGACGCACGAAGCACACACATTATAAGGACTCGATTACAGATCGCTAGAATTGTGATGACCACACAGCTTCTCTCGAAGAAGGCATGACGCGTACGATTACATGCTTGACGAAAAGGTTGTCCTGTTTACTATTATCAACGATACGCAGAAAGTGCAGAGGGAGTGGGAACGGGTTTACTAGCGGAACGTTTTCGTCAACGATATAGCTCATCCAAGATCCGTAACAAATACACGGATCAATCCTTTGATCCCGGAACAGATTCCTGGCATTGATCTTCTGTTTTTAACAACCCAACCGGAGGTCGATACCGGGATTAAACGGGCTATTCGCAACTAGACCATACTGTAGCTCACGAAAAAAAAATTATATCCATTATCAAAGTCCGATTGCGTAATATTATATTTACAGTGTGAAACATAATCTTCACAAAAATTACGCAGATACGTTAAATGCTTTATCTATTCGCGCGTTCTTGCAGTAACACCTAAATGCTACCATATTCCCCAGTAGAGCATTCCATTCGGGCCTGTTTGGTGTACATGTTTCATACATCATTAATAACCACGACACGTCTCGTCACCAAAAGCAGCGAAACATATTGGTGTCAAAAAGACCCGAATGGAATGTTCTATTTCCCAGTCCTACCGTATCCCCCTCCTCACCTCTTCATTCGACGACCGATCCACTTCGCCGTCACTCTCGACACCTCACCGGGTCAGTTATTATAGAAGTAGGGGGGAGTGTCCCTCGGCTTCTCTGCGTCTCTACCTCCCCGGTACTCTCTAGCCCTGCCCTTGCACTGTCTGCACTCTCTTGTATTACTGTACACTCTCCCCCTCCCAGGGGTGTGTTGCTCTCTTTGCTCCCCCTCCTCTTAACCTGCTTTACTATACTGGATGGCAACAGCACCGGAACACTTGTGATGATAAGCAAAGCACCGGAACGACTAATTGAGTGTCGGGAATGGGAG
>LS827634.1:159792-178930 GCA_900490955.1 Micoletzkya japonica
GCTCTCTTCATTCTCTCTCGATCAAGCGCACCCCTTTCAATCTCGGACAAGAAGACGAATCGTTCCCCCTGAAGACTTGGCGCACGGGGGAACTAGCGCCAAACCAGGATTGCGAGGATACTCAAGATCATGGACACCGCGGGCTGAGTGAGTGCTTGACGAAGATTTGAAGACCCAGTCCTCTCCTATCTATCAAAACACCCCCTCCCCCCCGGATACCCCTCCACTGTTAGCCCAGATAAACGGTGTAAAACTGAACTGAACTGAATATAATAGAGATGGACGTTGAAAATGGTTGAAAGATCTGGGAAAGAAATGCACAAGTGTGGAATACGTTATTATCCTCCTCGAGCACTCTCCATGATTGAATCGTGAATCAGCGTTTACTGTACGAAAGGGAGAGCATTCTTCTCCTCTCAATATTTTTGTAATCACAACATTGGAGCCAGGAATATATAGTGTACATCTTCTTCAAGTCAGACTTTATCGTGCAAGGAAGGGGGATATGGCATGAGGCGTCCAGATACAGTATATTTATAAGTAATACGGTAGGAGTGGGGGATACGGTAGGCATCGGGGAGCCGAGCTATCACCCACAGAAGCAACAGATTACACGCGATTATCACGATGGGGGGGGAAAGAGAGATCACTCTGGTGGAGAAGATAGCGGATATCAGGGAAAAATGAGAGCAAAACGATAATTGCGCATTCAAATCGTAAATACAGTTTCTTCGAATACTCATATGGAAGCGAGCGCTCAACCGAACGGGGTAACGTTTTCGAAAAGCGAAAGTTTGCATGCGAGGATGAAAAGTATAGATGGATACTAGATAGAGATGTCCAAACCGCGCCGTTTGACGACTACGTTTCATGCATTACTTAAAACGGTGCAGTTTATTATGGGCTATACAGCGAAAAATACTCGTGAAATGGGCGGTTTCGGTAGATCTGCAGTATACGATAACATTTGCGTTAGCAGAATGGCAAGGAAAAGTGCAACTATCCCGAGAAAGAGTGTCAGAGAATGCAGAGAAGCAGGCAGCGGATTTTGCGTATTTGCACTTTTCATTGCCTTTTTGCCATCACTATTAGCATGTTCAGTAGGGAGACACGGGACTGGTCATAACCTCGTCGTCGGTGGTCAAGGGACTCTTCTCTAGGACCCCCAGGGAGTGCGGGTGTTTGGTGGGAGCGAAGCGAATGACGAAGAACAGGTCCCTGAAATACCATTTCTAAAATAGTTCTTGGCTTGGAAATCTAAAGAATGCGCTTGGAAACCTAAAGATAACACATAGATTTCGCCTTTACGAGTTGACGTTGATCGATGATTTGCGCTCGGATTGTATACCTCAGTTGAAATTCAAAGTTTAGACAAGTTTACCTGAAGCCACGAGTGAAGATAAAGTAGAGTATCGGAGTGACCAGTGCGTTGATATTCATGAGAAGATTGGATACGTCGACCTGATGAGAACCGCGATTATAAATATTGTGCATGTTTGCACGGGATGGCTAGCGAGTTTGATGCACATTCTGTAATTGGCATATTTTCTGTCGGTATACTATTGATTTCCGAGACCTCTCACCAGCCACAGAAGGGAGTCGAAGGTGTTGTCGGTGGCGATCATGAAAAGTCGCAGACTGGCGGCCATCGTACAGCATAGGAAGAAGAACACGAAGACGCACACCGTCATCAGGGCTGCAACACAATCTTCTACCTAAATCTTATCTTTTCCTGCCGAAATCAAGGTTAGTTTTCGGCATCTCGTTCGCTTAACATTTACACAGCTGTCAGAACATTGTGGCAATTATATCTATACGCACGTATTTCGGTCGCCATAAAATAACGAAAGTCCGTTCTCTCCCCATATGTACACATCATTTCGATGGTATTATAGATGAAAATGTCAGTAGATAGGTATCCTCGTTCCTGCTGCGTCACGTAGGAATGAGATATATAGCTGGCGGAACATTGCCGTGCATAATACTGCCAAATATCGCTGACATGCCACGAATTTTACAGCTCATAGGGCTTGCTAAAGTAGACTATCCATATCCGTACCTGTACGGTACTCGGCCGGGCGACGGGACATGGCAGAGACGTGGATCTGCATAGTTGGTTTTTGATTTTTGATTTTCGATTTTCTCCGTAGGATAACCTGTATAGTTGTATATTTCAATCGGTTACTTGAGTTTGCAAAAGGGTGAGAAATTGAGCTTCAGCTTCAAATATTGGAATGATGGAGAAGCAATCAACGTAGATACCGTACCTCTTCATTCCGAATGAGCTTGGACGTGTTGATGTTGAGCCATATGAGAATGATCATCGGACAGCCGTACACGACGATCCCGTACAGTATGCCCTCCTGTAAAGGCCTTTCAATTTGAAATCGCAGAAGCTTCCGGACAACGCGTGCGTCCCACATCAATTGCGTTGCAAGTTTGGGTAGATATGCAGTAATGGAGCTTGAGTTTAGCTAGCAAGTTAAGATTGATCGATTGAATTATCCACAAAGAAATTGATCGTTTTGCAAGGCAATATTAATAATATCAAGATGAGATACACGAATACCTGGACAATCTTGTAGAGCAGACTCTCCTTGATCGGCGACGCGACCAACTGCCCTCGTTCGTCGAGTTCCAGCTCCCAGAAGCGAATGAAGTTGAGCACTACGAAAGTTGTACCGTAACCGGAAGCTCAACGTTTTGACCGCATTGCAAATGCTAAGAGCAAAGGGTACACCGAAAATATAACGAGATACACCCATTCGTCGGTTTCTTTCGTTCCAGAATAAGTCTCATTCTCCTACCTTTGCACACTCTCTCGCCTGATATTCGGAACGGGCTTCCGACGGATCCTTTTAATCCACTGTATACCTAATTAGGTTAGGAACGCTCGCGCGGAAACCATATCAACCTAACAAGCATTTCGGCGCCATGCGTGGGCGGGTGGGGGAAAGCTTACGTATTGCGAGGAAGGCGACCAGTCCCACCGCAGCCTTGCTCCTCCTCACGCAACACAGCCGCTTCTTCCATGGATTCGACGGGTGGCAGATGGCCTGAAGAACACACTTTTAGTTCCTTATATTTGTCGAGCTTTTTTTTGCAAATTATGAAGCTCATAGCCCCCCCCCCTTGGCGTACTTCCCTTTTTTTCAATTTCCTTGTCCTCTGCTCGGATTTTTTGTATAGGATAAGCGGAAAATCGTAAAAAAATTATTCCGAAACTAGTAGGATTGATTACCTGATAGCGTTGAGCACAAATGAGCGCCAGCAACCAGATTGCTGCATAGTTTGCGGCCAGCATCAACGGATACCTGAATGATCTTTAATCTTTAGTCTATGATCTTCGATCTTCGATCTCTGACCTCTGATCTCTTACCCCTCCTCTTACCCGATTCGAATGGTTCGCTTGTTGATCTCCTTCAGCTGCTCCGTCTCGACCGGGTACGCGTCGACGATATACTGAACGATCTCTGGGTGATCTCTGATCTCTGATCTTTGATCTTTGATCTTCCAAACCTGTTCCATCGCGGGCAGAATGATGACGAAGACGGACAGGAGCAGCTGGAGGGCATTGCAGAGGGTGAGGGCGATGAGGTAGGTGAGGAGGGAGGTGCGACGGAAGTACGAGTGGGTCGAGACACTGACAGAGGTGGTAGAGTTGACGAAAAAATGGTCCGTCAGTTCCGTCGGTTAGTTGATTAGACAGTTTAGAAAGGCACCGGAATCGGCGCTATATCTTTCTGTTTTCTCTACTACAGTAGCAGAAGAGAGAGCGTGCCAGAGTGAGAGAGTGAGACGTATTTAGGAACCACAGCAACTGACGAATCGGTTTATTCCAATATATTAACAGAAACGTTCCGTCAGTAAATGCCATTCCTACTGTTTTAGTTACTCAACATTTCGTGAGAGAAAGCATGTTGTCTATTATTCCGAAAACGGCAGCAGGTGTGATAGGTAGCGCATATATATATTTTTTTCTCTTATTTTCAGTTCTCCAAATTAGCTTTCCTATTCCATGAAAGCCGGACAATTAATCACTTGTAGATCTGTTTACTCTGTTCATGGCTGCATTTCTGACAAGTGGCATAGATACTACAACAGCGATGCGAATAACACTACAAACTGGGCTTGTATTTCTAACCTAGATACCTAGATATTGCACAAGTGTAGAACGAGCAATGTCGCCGATGAAAACTTATATTTATGCTTGCCGTATACTTTGCGATACTATTAAATGGGAAAATAAAGACTAATTGTAAGAATTTTATTTCCCAGATTATGATAATACCTCAGAAAGGCGACGATGCAGGCGACGTTGAGCAGGAATCCGATGATGCAGAGAATTGGCTGGAAGTAGACGACGAGGTAGCAACTGCAACGGATCATCTATTTATGGTTGAGGAAAATATTCCGTCTGTCATCTCATTCCTACTTTCGACGACAGAGCGAAGCGGTATGAAGAGAGCCCAGGCAAAGTAGGAATGCGTTTACTGATAGAACTTGTTCGTCATATGATACCTTTTTTCTAAAAGTGGCGCTTTCATAGTAAGGTAATCACTCGTGTACAGCCCTACTCTTTTTTTGCCTTTTTTGATGTTTGCTTTGCTTTCTTCACTCAATCCATTCGCAGCTTCATGCATTTTACCTTATCCACGCTACACTGAGCGAAATTACCCCAGCTTTACGCTTTATGCGGTAAATTTTACACCGACTGGCTGGGGTAAATTTTAAATTACACCAGTCATCTGGGGTAAAAGAGTTTTTGCATTTACCCCATGAGGCGTAAGCTGGGGTAATTTCGCTCAGTGTACAATTTCCGCAACTCTTTCGAAGCAGCGCAAGCCTCCACCATCTATACTTGCATATTTGTCCGATCAAAGTTACCGCCATGCTAATAGGCCGTACCGATGGTCAGCGAATATAAACTATACAGGCCACAAATGGTCCCCTCTTCATAACTCAAGCTATGGTCAGTAGTAGCTCATAAGTGACCACTACCCCCCCCCCCCAACCTTCTCTCCATCTCATTTGCTCCCTCTTATGCCTTCGCTAGTCATCAACTCAGGCCTCGTAAATATCCCCCCTCGTTCACTCCTTCACCCCTCGTACTTGAGCCTGTTTTCAGCCTTACAGCGCCCCCCCCCCCGACAAATAGCCGGTAACGCCGACCGGCAAATAGGCCGCCGGCACGACATTTACTGCTACTACAAGCCGGCTCCGGTTCCGGCTTTGGACCGTGGTTTATGGTCTCTATGCACTATGGAAGAGCAACAGGATGGCGTTCAGTAAGGGAGTTGCTTGTAGTAATTTCTTGAAGAGTTCACAGTGAAAAAAGTTCCTTATTAGCTTTGTAGTTCGCATAGGATCACTTTTTTCCACCAGCAAGTTGAGATTCGCCGAGAAAAGACTAGACATACATAAGGGTAATCTCGTGTCATCTCTTTCGCCTCGCAGCACAATTAGAATGTAGGAGGGTACAATTGGAGGAGGAACGAAGCATCTGGTGAAGAAGACGAAGAAGAAGAAAAGAAGGGAACGGAGTCTGTGTATGACACGTGCAGCTGAGTGCGACAACTACACCCTCGCGGGCTCTCTGTCGAATAAGGAAACAATGAAAAACCCCTGTTTTGATTCTTCGAACACCTATTTGTAGGCTGGTTCTGCTTATTGACCCCCCAATCCTATTCCTCTGCTGTTTTCGCTAGTACGATGAGGGTCCAGGGACCAACCAACCCGATGCGGTTAGTCGGTCGCCCTCAAATAGAGCGATGAATGAGAGGGAGATGAGGGGGGGAGGGGAGGGTGGCTAATGGGAAGACGTCATCTTTGGGATGATACGGACCGGCACGCGCCTTGGGTACAAAGGAAGAGGGAGATTTGCAGGAAATTAACCGGTGAAGGCGTCTACGGCAAAGCATTATTGCCGCGAACTTTCCCGAAGTCAGTCAAGGCGGTCCTATGTGCACGAAAAGTGTACGTTCCGGAAGGTAGGAATGCACTAATTTCGACTCAATGAGGAGTGAAGAAAGGAAGGAGGAGTGAAGAAAGAAATTCGATTGGTGCACGGCGGCATTTCACCTTTAGTCGTCCGCGGAATGACTAAATATCGAGCGAGATGCAATTTCTTAACCTCCTTGGATTGGCTCACCCGACGAAAACTGATGGATCA
This sequence comes from Micoletzkya japonica, assembly GCA_900490955.1. NCBI lineage: Eukaryota > Metazoa > Nematoda > Chromadorea > Rhabditida > Diplogasteridae > Micoletzkya > Micoletzkya japonica. The sequence continues at coordinate 165,965 of LS827634.1, forward strand.
CTTTTCACTAGCACTTTGGCAGTGTACTCTGATTTAGATGAACTTTCGCTGCAGCTATGTGCATTCAATTTTAGGCGAAAACTCGCGTTGGCTAAGGTGGTTCAGCACATTTCAGAACGGTATCTCAGAAGTGAAGCGAGCCAAAAATATTGAGATACCTAGTCGCGCGGTACTAATCCATGGTATTGTTTTTCTAGCCGATGAGAAACAACTACTCCTAAGAGGTTGTTTCGCTGGCCATCTACATCCTCTTGCTGACGGCCCCCCCCCCCCTCCCCTCCCAGACATAAGACGGCCTTCCCTTCCCTTCAAATTCCCCTCCTCCTCTCCTGCCATGCACTGGGCGACCGTCGAATTCAATTAGCTTCCCGATCTATTTATCTCAGCCCCCTCTTATTCTGTCATATGTTTCGGACGCGGATTTGCCGCAAACAATGGCGAGAGTCTAACAATGAGTCATGAGTATCAAGCAAAACTAGAATGTGGAAAAGTAGAAAAGTAGAAACCGCAAAAGAGATTGCTGTGAAAACTACTACAAGCCGCACCCAAGATTTAGGTGTATGACGTCACCGAATATAATTTATGCCTATTGAAGCTATTTATGGCTATCTATGCCGAATACAATTTACTGTTCTGCTCCGGCGCGGATATCTATGGGCACTATAATGTTACGCGCATTTTGTGCGTTTCGACTGCTCGCAATCGGAAAAAAGTGGGTATGTCGCGAACGCAACAGGAACTATTTAATCGCGAGCACAAATACGATTACTTGCCCGCATGTCATGGGGATCAAGCTACATAGACACGATTATCCTAATCATATATCCTACCGGTCTTAAATTTGAAGTTAATCATAAAATACCCAATATTCTTATTCTGTAGTCTCGCTTTTCGCCCAAGTCACGTTCCGTCCATTCCGTTAATGTGCACTATCCATCCGTCCTAGTCCACCCTAGCCGTAGCCGTATATTTGCATGTGCCCCCGTCCTAAAAGCCACCCAAACTTTGGCCAGACTTTCGCGCGTATGGTCATATTTGCAAAAGTTCTGGCAAATAGCATTACCTCAAAATTTGCAAATCATTCCTCAAGCTTCGGTACCACTACGCGCCTGTGCTTTCAAATCTTTTTTCTCTCATGTCCTACAAAAAAGCCGCGGCACTCGAATTTCCCACGTAGGTTTTGCCCCGAGGCGCGGGTTTATTGCAGCAGGCGGAAAGCAATAGACCACCGTCTAGCTTGCTATGGATACTGCAGATGCACCCCCCGAAATTGCAACCCAGCCACGCTTCGAAAATCTACAGACGGAACGATTTCATCACGATCCTAGTAGTCAGATTACGATACTGTATGATTCGGGGAAAATGTTCCGTCAGTCATTTTCATTCTTATTTCCGACGAGGGAGCGAAGCGGCATGAAGAGAGTATTATTTACGAAAACGTTCCGTCAGTAAACTCATACCTACTTGGTTTGCACTCTCTTCACGCCGCTTTGCTCTCTCGTCGGAAGTAGGAATGAGAGCACTGACGGAACATTTTTCTCAACTATACAGACAAAACAGGAATGAGCTAACCGACGGAGCTTTTGTTGCTCGTTGCTCATCATTGTGTGAACTGTGCAGGTAAATTGATATTGACTGAGTAATCGCGTGATAAATCTTGCTGATTTCTATACGATCTAATTTTGCATCCATTTTTGCGCGATCGGTATGTTTGCAGAAAATGCATTTTCCAAAAAGATCACTCTCCCAACCCTACTCCGTCCCATGCTACAGTCAACTGCAGCTCTCGTCGTCGCCAATCTAATCTCAACAATAGCGGGCATTTCTCATGGTGGTGGTGGTGGGGGACCTGAGAGCCGTGTACGAGAGGAATGAATGATTAGTCGACGGGGGGGGGGGGGAAATGGGTAGAGCGAAAAGGAAAAGGCAATATGCCGGGAGTGGCGCAGGAACTGTCGCGGACAGAAGCACATTTCGAGGGAATCGTTTGTTCGCCATTTTTCAAGCTTCTCAGAAGCGCACCAATCGTGAGTATTTTTGCTCGTTTCCTAGGCGTATCAGCCTACACTATGGTCCGCCTGCACCAGTGCTGCGCTACGCTTAGAAAACCCGTCCGGGTTATGCTTCACCTATTAGATATATCGGTGTACCTGAAGGCGTCGTAGGGAAAGTAGTAGCTGCACGTGAAGGCCTCCGAGGCGTTATCCATTCATCATACACACACACTGACAGGGCCGAGAATTCGGGAGCCGGAATACGGACGGCCGGGAAATGACAGAAATACAGTAATGGAGCCTTAAGAGTGCGAAGCGAGAGCAAGGTCTTGCATTGCAAGTGTTCGAGAGAAGAGGAGGATTAGGAGACACAATAGAGAAGAGGGAAGGGAAGATGGAAAGGCAAGAGGATAACGGGGGATTGGGGGTGTAGACTTGTAATGAAGAGGAAACAGAGAGGGGGAGAGCCCGAGGGGTAGGCGGAGTCCCCCCAGGCGCCTTCTGCACACTGGTATGGCCGTGATATTCCGTGTCTGTCGGTCAGTCTCCGTCTAGGTGTGAGTGTGTGTGTGTGTGTCTGTCTGTGTGCTTCCTGTTCTCTCTCGCTGGCGGCGGAAACATTGTTCATGAATTACGAACGCGTCATGTGAGACTCAGAGGAGGTGGAAGGCGCGAAAAAGTCAGTATTAGTAGAGGGGGGATGATGGAGCTACGCTTATTTCTAGCCATGCTGGAATACAAATGCATGTGTACAATAAAATAAGCCATTCGATCAGTTGCCCCTCGTTTCATTCCACTATGTAATGGGCGAGAGGCCGGCGAATGTGATCGATCCAAGCGATTAATATCGTGGATTAAAAAGATCCGTCGCAATGTCATTCCGAATATAAGGCGAGAGAGTGTGCAAAAGTGAGAAATTAGACTCATTTTGGAACGGGAGAAACTGGCGGAGCGGTTTCTTCCACTATATCAAAGTAACAAAGTCTTTGTACTCCAGCATAACCAGCGTAAACGAGGGACAGCGTACTGTCTTTTGCAAATGCGCCATTGTCGTCGCTGGTTGCACTCTTGCTCGCTTTGTGGATGGACGGTACTAACATTCGTGAGAAATGCCGAAAGTGCCCTACCCCATGAATGAGTAATAGTACGAGGAGGCCGTCGGAGACCGGAAATAAGAAAACAATAAGAGAAGACGGGAAATGGGCCTGGGGGCCCCCAGACCCCCTGGGGCACAATAGATATTACCGAGTGAAAAGTGCGAAGGCGAACTGCCAACGGATATTGTGGAATAAAATTTGCGAAAACGCAGACTTCATAGGAGGAGATTGAGGACGAATGCTTAAGTTTGGTTATGAGGAAGATTCTCTTCCTCATAACCAAACTTTGAAATTACTGACGGAACTTATTCGCCAATAAGAATATGTTTTTTTCAAAGCACAATGGCACAGCTCTAAAAGGAACCACAATGGTAGTCGCTGAGTTTGCCACATTTCCGCGCGCTATTTATGCACGGCGCAATGTCATTAAATTGTTCGGGCGGGCGTTCGACGAAAAATGCGTGGAAAAGTTTGGAGATTTAAATACCGGCAACATCATTTCCGATGGCCTTCACATGGAACAAAGCGATCGAGATAACGGGGTTGAAGGTTGAACAAACGGGAATCAGGCATGTCAAAAAAGGGGGGGGGCAAATAGATGGGCAAATATGCATGATCTCACAACCCGCCTTTCTTCGTCCGGCTTCACTATTTCGCCCGAAAAGTGTCCTGGTCTTGCACTTTCCCTTTCATTCTGCCATCCTTAAGCGGAATAAATAATTGCGGAAGTCATAAGGTTGGTAAACGGCTTCATAAAGTGCATCATTTAGATGCGCTTCGTACATTCCAGAAAGAAAAAAACTATGGTTCAGAAAAGTGCTGCGTTGGTGGTCTCATTCCTGCTTCCTAGAGAGCGAAGCGGCACGAACAGAGTGCAGACCACAGTATTCTGACAGCAGTGAAAATGTTAAGCGAACGAGAAGCCGAAAAATAACCTTGATTTCGGTAGGAACTCTCGCACGGAAAACACCGTATCCAAAGTATTTTGGCTCGTTCGCTTAACATTTCGAACACTGTGAGACAAAGCAGGAATGAATTTACTGACGGAACTTTCTCGTCACTAGCATGTATTTTGTTCTTATAGTTGACGAAAAAGTTCCGTCAGTAAACTCATTCCTACTTTGTGTGGACTCTCTTCGTACCGCTCCGCTCTCTCGGCGGAAGTAGGAATGGGATAACTGACGGAACTTTTTCGTTAACCATGTGTGTGTGAAAGACGGTCTACTCATTGTCAGAGTTATGACGCGTAGCTTATGCGAAAGCTGAGACGATGCGTCCAGCGGAGCAGAATAGATAATGGTGCGAACTCGAACGGAAACGATGCTGAGACTCCGCACAAAGCCGGCCTACCTACGCGAACCCCGATCATGACATATGGCATATCTCTGTTGTTCGTGTAAAACATTACGTCACCTCGCAAGATCTCCAATGGCTTGGAACAGAAAATAGGTAAATAAGAAACAGAACTGTATTCTAATAAGCTTGAAAGATTGCATGGTGAGCGAGGGATGGCTATGAAATAGAAGATAATCAATGGAGGATTCGGCAGAAATTCATCCATCCTCAAGTCTTCTGTGCAATTGTGTGCACACTCTGATCGTCTCTTTCTTCTTGTTGACTAATCGTCCATTCAGACGGTCCTTAGAAGAGTAGGAGGAGAAAGCAGAAGAGAAGAAGAAGAAGCGAGTACTGGCAAAAGAATGGTAAAAGATTGAACGGCTCTGGACGATCCCCTACACATAAGAGTCTTTCTGTAAGTTTTAAAAGTATTATAAATTATGAAATATCATTCGAACTGGCATGTTAGTGTGAGCGTCAAATGCAGTATCTAAGGAATTTTAAGAAGAACATGAAGAATGTGTAAAAAGATGGCCAATCTCTAAAATAAGCTACATACCCGCAGTGGTCCTTTTGGACCCCCAAGAGACGTAAACATGGCCTTCCTTAGCTAATATGTTTGCAGGCCAACTAATTTGGCTGATGGCACCTAGATATATCTAGGGACTAATGTGACTCATGCATAATGTTGCGACCTGACGCAGAGAATCCCGCTAATCCCGCTAATCGAGCCATCACGTTGGCTCGATTAGTGGGATTTAGCAGGAAATAGAAAATAAAAGATTCGAGCTTTAACTGCACCTAACCTATGCCATGAATTTCTGTGTGGTTGATGGCAGGGCGAAATATCAATTTCAAAGCCATAGCGCAAAGTTCGAATGCTCCCTTACAGCGAAAACAACGGCGCATTTCTCACGGAAGTGTTGGCAAGACGCACGCTGTTTTGAATATGCCACGAGCGATATCAGCGAGGTCATCAACTATGTATTTAGGCGATTCTCAAAAGGATTGCGAGCAAATAATAATATCTCAGAAAAGCTAAAGTGAATACAAAATAGAACAGAATCTATCGCAGTAATGGGACGCCTTAGGCAAGTCAGACGGTGTGTTCTTTACAAAAAGAGGAAAAAAAGAGTGACATCTGTCGGGAGCGAACGAAAACTTAGCTAGCTATGTAACTGGAAAAGATATCTACAGCATCATTTTGTCAATAAATCAGAGCTGTATCTCTTCTCAGTCGGCTAATACATCCGATTTTGTGAAAAGCGCGTTGCTCTTTGCACCTTCACTACCCCGCGGAGAGTGAATGAAATCGCATAAAACTCGGAATACCCGATTAGGATGATTAGATCTACTGAAAGACCAAAAGAGCCGATATGGTCAGAAACCCGTGGTACGGTTCCTTTAAGAGACCATAAGTTGAGAACGCGATACTCTAAAACCGTTCAGAAATGGCTCGGAGGACCGCCTGGGGGCGCATTCAAGCCCGGAGGGCGAGATAGAACAGGAGAGAGAAAGCGAGCTGTTGAGAGAATGGCAAATGGGGAGGGGAGGAGGAGGCTAGTGAGGAGCTAGTTGAAAGGGGAGGGGGGATGGAAATGACTGAGAACTTGGATGAAGGGGAAAATGAGGACGGATGAAAGGAGAGGACGGGATTCGCTAGACGACGGGAGGTCGACTGAACTCAGAACGGGCAAGTAAGGGAGGCGTAGAAGGCTGCATTTCAGGAACTATACCAGGAACTTTCTGCAGATAAGACACAGTACTCACATCCTCGTTGTTAGAAGAACGCGCGGTATTTAGGAATTTATGAACTAGTGCTATGTAAATTGCGTGAGCAATATCCGGAGGGTCTTCGATCTACAGCTACCTAGATAGTCAGCAGTAGGTAGGCTTGCCCTCAGGGTTCGCCCTGAGGACACGGCAACACGCAAGCTAAGGTTGGAAACATAAGAACCGGTCAGCTGTTCTCCCCCCTCCTCTCCCCTAGTCTGTCTTCTCTCATCCCCTCCCCCCCCCCTCTTCCCTTCTCCCAACCAACTCCACCCGTCGCTTCAATAACAATTTCGCCTGCTGCCGCTGCTTCGTCTTTTTCTTCAGCATATATGCCTTCCGACAGCGCGCCTCCCCTTTTTGCGTGTAATAATAACCGGGATGAATGCGGGACGGTAGATAGGGAAGGCATTGACCATTTATACGGCTGAGAGAGTGTTTGAAGAACGAAGAGACGCAGACGAAAGTGCGCTGGATTTTCAAAGCCTACGTGGAACAGACTGCAAGTTGGACGATAGTGCTGTGCCGACGAGACACTGCCGTCAAAATGTGTGATTTATTTGGGGGGGGGGTGAGAAGCTAAGAGTGTAAGAAATAGTGATTAAAATTACTCGCCCTCACAATTCTGTTGAAGGACGGGCATTAGGTTATCTAGTGTGCGCGCTGCTGCTAAAATGAATGAACAGAAAGATGGATTGATCAAAAGGGGAAACTAGACTGGATAAAGGGTTCGCTGCTTTAGGCTCTGTAGGTATGGTATCGCGAGAAGTGTGAAAGATAACCGGTAAGGGGAGCCAGTGAGCGAAGCCTAGTCTATCTAGGCCGTCAGACCCCACAGAACATAGTTCAGCCCGCCCTCGGCCCAATAATTTTGCAGAATAATAATCGTGTGTGGTCTAGATACTCCGCATAATATCTTAGTAGCTCAGACTGAGCGCATACTCAAGTGTTGACTACCTTCGCCGCTTCTTTACGCTTCTTCGTTTTCTCCCCCCCCACTCACCGTAAATAGCCTCGGATAAGTAGGTTGCATGCAACGTAGTATAGTCGAATGAAACCAGTTTCTTTGGTACCAAAATTGTCGAATTGTATGACTTTGGCATATTCCTCATGACAATTGTCATTCGAGTTTCTTCTAAATCCACTATAGATGGCAACAGTAAAGCAGGAATGGATTAGGTACCGCCTTCCGCAATAATACTTATGAAAGAAATTCGAAGGCAAGTCGAATTCATCTTTCATACATCCCCACTTATGCATTCGCTCCTCCTTTCCCTCTTTGTTGACTACAACCATGGAAACTGGCCTCTTTTGCGGCTGAAGAACAAAAGAACGAATAAGGGACAAGAGGAGCGAGGAGAGATGATTTATACATAGTAAGATGAGCAGATGATAAATAAAAAATATATAGACAACTTAAAATACATATATTACGGGTGTGTAGTACATACTCGCAATAAGAATAGCGAATGTCCTGAGGCTATGAGCGGTGTATGGTCCATTTGCATCATAAATGTTTACTTTTCCTCGCACGTGCAGCTAGTGAAAAAATAGAATGAGATACGCTAGAGTATAGTAACGCGCAATTTTTACGGGAGCCAGTCATTTTTTTAGCTTCAGTGAAGTAATTTGAGCAAACTCGAAACGTAACGCATGTCCACCACTCTATCTTCACATGCTTCTTAGAATTGCAATTATTTGAATTGTATAAATTTCTGGTTGTTTTCAGGTCTTGCTTGTCCCCGTGTACAGAGATATTCATAACCCTCACACCAATCAACAAAGCGCATTATTGTAGTCTTCACTAAATCTGTCTGCCTTGTAGAAATGAATCTTTTCATATTCATGTTCGTTCGTCTTCAGATCAAGCAATGATACGTTACTCCTCTCACTCTAGAAGGATGGTAGCACTGTGACCCCAAGCTTGTAGTTTTATTTTAATTTTTACAGCAGAACCCACGGTGCTATCTATACAACAAGTCTCAAACTGTAAAACAGTATCATATGTGGACTGCCCACATGTTTTAGGTGAGCTTTTGGATGAAGCTCGAAAATCAGTTTAAATAAATTAGAATTAAAAAAAATTAGAATTTTAGGCATACCTTTGCCCGCAACGCGCAGATTCAAAAAGGTATCTACATTTGGTTTGGACTTATTGTTAGATACTTCCCCGCTGCCCTTTTTCTGAAACCCCGTGATTGGCTATTACACAGTTTCTGTATCACAGTCGGGTATGATTGATTGATTGCTGAACAAAGCAATGGTTGAGTGGTGCGGTGTTCCGCCAGTTGTACCTTTACTTTTCATAGAAAAAAGAGAGCTTATTGTTAGAAGAGCAGCGCTTCGGATATTTCTACGATAAATTACAACATAAATCAAATAATAATTAAATTAAATTTAACTAAAATAAAATAAAACTAACGGCAGTCTCGAAGTCGCGCTTCCGCCTCGTGTATCGCACACCATCCACATTGCGGGGCAGAAGATGAAGATGACGAGAGGTGGGGGATGAAGGAGCGAGGAAGGGGACACTGCAAATGGGGGGGATTATGAGCGGGGAGAGGGGGGAGACAAGGAAGAAGAGTGGGGGGGATGCGGTGGGGAGATGGACACGCGAGGGAGTGCAATGAGACAAGGAAGAGATACCTAGGATCGGATTGGGGTTTGAAAACCAAGCCTTTTACTTGCATTACGAGACCGAGAGAGCGATAAGGAGCATGGAAGAATGCAGAGAGTCTGACGATAAGTACGCTAATCGCGCTTGGTTTTCAACCCTAGATCGAGTGAGTAGGGCCTTTTTTTTCTTTCTGACACTTTCCCCCGCACAGTGTTCTAAATGTTAAGCGAACGAGTCAAAATGCTTAGAATACGGTGTTTTCCGTGCGAGAGTTCCTACCGAAATCAGGATTATTTTTCGGCATCTCGTTCGCTTAACATTTTGACTGCTGTCAGAACACTGTGCCCGCAGTCATGGTTATGCGAAGCATTGCGTACAGAAGAAGCGTAGAATCCTAGTGCGAGAAACGCACATCAAAATTCGATCGCGAAGAGTGAATTAGAGTGAAAGGGAAGGAGAGATGAGCGAGCAAAAAATATTTTGCGATCTCAGATTAACGAGAGAGTTCAGTGCACCGATTAGGCTATGCTCATGGAAACGACGAGGAGGAAATCGAAAGGTTATGTCTAGGGAACGCGGAATCAAGTTTTCGGCAACGGTTCATATGCTTTTATAAAGGTCTATCTATGCAGTCGGACTAATGAAACATAACCATGATAATGACCCGTTTCCCGCTCCCAAGTAATGTCCTAGTCGACACAAGCTATGTAGCCTAGCACGAGTGCATATCCGATCAGACACATTACCCCCGCCGACTGGCAATCTCACGTCCGGCATTTCTCCGGATACTAATTCCCGGCGGCGCCGATAACTGCGCTATCTGACAAGTAGGCGTCGTTAGCAAGGTGACTAATTCCCGGAACGAGCGTACGGACGACAAGCACGCACTGATTGAACATGTTTTTGGGGGAGGAGTTCAAGAATAGCTGAGGGAAGACGCGAAATGTTGCCATTTCGATGGAAATGTCACGAGAATAGTAGAAGTTAGCTGGAAGAAATGCTGATTTTGTTCAAAATATACGCCATCTTTCGTTAAATTAGGTGAAGTTAGACTGCGAGAATTCCATGTGCTAATATGTACAGGAAAAGGGTTATTATTTGAAAATGAAAATTGGACACACGCTGCGCGATTTCTACTCTAATAGGGTTGGGAAGTCTGTAAAGAGGCCGTTCCTGTCTGAGCTAATGCTCACGTGAGCAGAGAATAATTCCTGAGAATTATGGCGAAGTTCGTTATTCTCGAAGTCTACTTGGCTAACGATATAATACGACAAACTAGTACTACACTGAGCGAAATTACCCCAGCTTTACGCCCTATGGGGTAAATTTTACACCGACTGGCTGGGGTAAATTTGAAATTACACCAGCCATCTGGGGTAATTTCAAATTTACCCCAGCCAGTCGGTGTAAAATTTACCCCATAAGGCGTAAAGCTGGGGTAATTTCGCTCAGTTTACGCTCATTGTCAGGATCAAGTATGTTTTTATCACGATAAAGAAAACGTTTCATCCGTTGTCCTCTTTCAATTTGCAATAGGAACGCTTATCGGCATAAAATGAGAAAATCACAAAAAGTTCAGAAACCGTGAAAATAGCGTAAGCGACATTCGCTTGGTCGTCCACCATTATGGCCACCACTCTCCTACGGGAATTGCGACTCCAATTGGACGGGCAAATGCTGTATACAGTCTAGCGGAGGGAAGATATAGAGTGAGACAATACCGAGAACCGTTGGCGCATGAGGAGAAAGATGAGGAGAAAGAGGAGGGGGAGGGACGCCTACTGAGAAGAGATTTGCATAACCGAACAAGAGGGGGGGGATAATACGGGTCCAGTGATAATATTAATGGTGAAAGTCCATTTAGACGATATAATGAGTAGACAAATCTATCTAACATGTACACTGAGCGAAATTACCCCAGCTTTACGCCTTATGGGGTAAATTTTACACCGACTGGCTGGGGTAAATTTGAAATTACACCAGCCATCTGGGGTAATTTCGCTCAGTGTAGCTCAATAAGCGACGGAGTGCCCCCCAATATGTTCATCTATGACCAGAGTCTGGCTATTTCCGAAGCATATCTTCATGGTAACTGGTTCTAAACAAGAGGGAGATAGACGAGACTGAGTCCAAGCAAACACACCTTAAAGGATTCGTTCCTGGACTTGGGAAGATACTCGAGTCTAGTTGACAAGTATGGGCATGGGAGATTACTGGAGGTTTAAAATCGGTTACTCTTCGACGATATGTTTCATTGCTTTTCGTGGCCAGACGCGTGGCGGTAATGAGGGATGCGTGAAACGTAAGCATCAAAAGTGACCGATTTTAAACCTCTACAGATTACTGGAGTTGGAAGAACAGACAAACACACACAGACATAGACTGGAAAAATTTGAAGTGATTTGCTAGTGAGAAGTAAACGTGAGGATTGAGAAGACCGGCAAGGGTGTATAAAAAGTAACCTTAAAAAGTATCTCGATAATCCCCTAACACCTGCCTTGATAAGATCAAGGTTCGGATTGCGTCCGACAATTACACGCATACGTGACTCGAACAAGTACATAGAGAGTCTATCAGACGAACGACGAACTCTCTCGAGTGGAAAAGCTGACAAAAAACTGGTCGTCCTAGAGTCTAGTTTCAGTCGGGGGATTTACTTTCGGAATGCAAAATGGCCTGTTGTTGTTGGCAGGAAGGAGGGACCTTTTGAAAGAGGGGGGGAGGGGTGGGATTGGAGAATGAGGAAAAGGTTAGAGGGGGGCATGGGGAGAACGAGGTGCCTGGGGGAAATTAAGTGGCACAGGAGATTTCAGAGGGATCCAGGGGAATCAAGGAAGCATGGCATTCAAGTACAGTAGAACGGGTCAGTTACCAAGATTCCGAAACTGTCTACATCTCAAGCTTTCTCTTGACTGAGTTTTCGAATTGATCCATTCCAAAAACATTTGAAGGGAAAAGGAAAAAAGCGTCGAGATATATTTCAAGCGGTTGAGGAAGTGCTAAAATAAAGCATTTCAGAACCTCGTGGGAGGCCGTATCGAATAAGCCAAAGCAAATTATTGTGGCTCCCGTTCACGTCGTAGTATTCCCTTTCTCACACAACATGCGCGGCGATCAAAGCAGAGAAGGCTATGTAGGAAGGCGCAGGACGAAGAACGGAAGAAGGGAGGGAAACGGAATGGGAAGATCATGAGTGGGCTAATAAAGGAGGAGGAGGAGGGGAAAGCGGTACACAATTTGAGAACGGGCGGAAAGAAAACAGCAGAGATCGTAGATGGGGAAGAAGACCAAGGGGAGTGGACGGGTACGGTACGGTATTACGGGGCAAAGTTGAGATGTGTAGTTATTTAATTTAGGCTCAAGGAGAGCAGAATTTGTTTGGGGAAAGCGTTGGTCTTGAGAAAATTGCATTTTGATGGTTAGTTGCTGTTGGAAGAAGTGAAATAGCCAGAAACGTTTAGAGGTGAACAGCGAGATATATATCTATGCAGTAATGCTTTTTCAAAAAACTAACAAAAAAACGTCACGAGAACGTAAACCGAAATTCGGCTGCTATTTGTGTAATACGTGAAACGTATCCGTAGAAAAGAAAGCTGCTCGATTCTTTACGTGAATCGGACGAGCCATTAGGCAAAATAACATAAATATTATTATTATTATTATTAAAATAAGTGGACAAGGAAAGATGAGACCGACTAGTGAAGCTGTCTGATATCACTTAATAATATGCGAAAAAAGTTATGGAAGGTATATTTCATGGCAAGAATGTCTCTGCCGAAACATTAGAGAAGCATTAAAGGGACATGGAAGCGAGAAATTTTGTGAAACCCAACATGACCATACTTGTAAAATATGTTTCTGAGACGATAATAAAGATAATAGCGTTTGAAAAATATTTTTAAAAAATTTCTGCAGCGAGAGATATTTATTTGTTCCGGGAATACGTCGATTCCGTTTACCTTGTTCCTATGCGCTAAACGCCGTAAGACTGCGCCTTGGCTGGGAAACGATTTTTAGGATATCTCGCGAAGTAGACATTTTTGTGCACACTGGTTTTGGTTTTTATATTACTTAGGCGATAAACTTTCATATGAAAGCCAATCTTTTTTGGCTTCCATGTCCCTTTAAAGGGGGGGGGGGGGGTTAT
>LS827634.1:179941-231638 GCA_900490955.1 Micoletzkya japonica
AGAGGGTAGGGAGATGGAGAGTGAGGTGAAGAGGATGGGCAGAAAAGGAACACCCGGATTGAATTAAGGACGAAACTGGTGGAAGCTCGCATTTTCGACTAGCCTTAGGCTATTGCGAAGTTGCAGTACAGGAGACAAGCGTATCTAATTATCGCCCAAACATAGATTTAAAGGAAATTAATTTCGGAAAGAAAATGAAAAAAAAAGAAATTTTTACTGTTTTTTCTCTGCACCTCTCGTGCAATGCGATATGCGATGCGATAAACGGAAGGGAAATGAGGAGGGGTGGGGGAGAAGGGATTGACACAAGCTCAAGTGTTGTCCATAAGGAAGTTGTGCGGGAATCGTGCGCCGCCTACGGGGCAAGAGGGGAAATTGAACGCGCGCCGCTCGCATAACAACTATTATACTAGCCAGAACGCATGCGGTTTGTCGGGCGGAGCTTCGCTTTAGTATATATGTATCCCCATGTGCTAATATTTACTGTAATGAAAGCATACAAAACGAGGCGTTATTTACGACTAGGTGAGTTGCGTTACTGTATCATGCTACGGAAACAAAGCTTGGCGGTCTTTGAGAAGAAACTGATAGGGTCGGAATTTTCCGCCATTTCTATGTGCAATGCAGAGAGCGCCGACAGAGTGGGCGCGAATTTACTGACGGAACGGTCTCGTCAATAATACCGGTCTGGGTTCTATTTTCGGGTTCGCCAACCAAAAGGGGAATGAATGATCACGGGAGGAACGATTGTTTTGGCTCGCCGAGGAGCGTCCGCATCTCAATTTCCTAGAAGAAGAAGAAGAACGACTGTCGAACATAATAGGCTAAGGTTAGGCGCGTGGGGAAATTATCCAGGCTAAGTTGTGTGAAGTTTTGTCGACTGTATGCATGCTGCTAGGATAAACTCCTAGAAAATTAGATGCCGTGGAGTTTGTGTATTGAAGTGTTTTCTCCTATGGGCAATGTCTTTTTCACACCGAAACTTCACTGTGGCGCAACTATTCTTTGATACTGGGCCCACGCCCACTGTAAACTGGCACAGTGCACTACCCTTGCAGAAAGCCTCAGAAAGATGAGAAGATGAGTGGAAGCCGAGTGGGCGGGATGGTAATTAGTGTTGTTCTATGGGGACGAGGAGGGAGTTGGTCATACGCAGGGACTGTTCTATATTGTTGACTGCAAACCGTCGTCTCGAACCGCTCAAATATGCGCGAAAGTCCTCGCAGGGAAAGTGGCGCAAATGGAACCGGGATACCCCGGGAACTTTTCGCAAAGCGTTGCACTTTTGGGGAATTCTCGAAGAGGGCGAGGAATACTACATGGTATTCTGACCCAATAAACTTCCGCCTATCGCAGTGCCTTTGGATCACCCCCCCCCACCATGCTTACAGTTTTACAGTTTTACACCGTTTATCTGGGCTAGCAGTGGAGGGGTTCCAAAGGAGGGAGTCTTGATAGATAGGAGAGGTCGGGGACTTCAAATCCTCGTCAAATACTCACTCAACCCGCGGTGTCCATGATCTTGAGTATCCTCTTGATCCTGGTTTGGCGCTAGTTCCCCCGTGCGCCAAGTCTTCAGGGGGAACGATTCATCTTCTTGTCCGAGGTTGAAAGGGTAGAATGAAGAGAGCCGACCACCCGCGACGAGAACAGAGAGGAAGAATGATTCTCTCTCACCATGCTTAAGCCTTTAAAATTTGAAAAAAAAAGAAAAAGAACCCTTTTGGACATTGGTTGCCCAAAAGGGTACTACTAATCAATAGCTGAAAGGGAAAATACGCACCACAGAATCTCGAGCTTTGGATGTCCTAATCATGCATATGGGCGGAAAGTGAATTAACAGAACGAATGCCGCAGATTACGGGGAGCATCGGAATAAGAGCAAGTTGGGAGGGAGTACTATCCTAGGACAGGGAGCATATCCATCGAGAAGATGGGATGGACAGTTGGAAAGGCACGGATTGAGGGAAATATCTGTACTAGATATAGATATCTGTACTATACGTCCGTCAGTTACGGTTGAGGAAAATAGTACGTCACTTGTCTCATCCTATTATGCTTCCAGAAGAGAGTAAAGCGCTATGAAGAGAGTGCGGAAAAATTAGGAATGCGTTTTTTATTTAAACTTTCGTTAAAATTAGGAATTTGCAATTTCGTTAATAATAAGTCATGCAATTTCAAAAGTGTCGAATTCGCTCGTGTTTCCACATTCTCTCACCTAGTATGGCTCATAGGCGGAACTTTTTATTGCTCTACAGATAAAAGCCATAGCATCTCGAGTCATCATGCAAGCTGCTCTGGTGAGAATGAATTCAATACATGGAATATGGGAATCCTCGCTCGATGAAGAGATTATCTCTAGTATACGCTCTAAAGCTATAAAAACAGGAAGGGAAAACGCTCTATTTGCCATAATAATTGGTATTATTCGGGAGCGATTTCTGCATGGAAGGTACAAATTTGTTTGCAAGACGGTGTACGGTCCTCGAATTTCAAAAGACAAGCAATAGAAAATGCATAGATTGCGCGGACTGTTCGCTATTTTCATGTGGACGAGAGGGCAACATGAGAACACCTTATTCAGAGATTTAGATTGTCAGGACGCTCAAGCGCTTGATTTTAGTCACTGATATTGACGCAAAGGTTTGCACAATGTTCTGGCAACAGTCAAAATGTTAAGCGAACGAGATGCCGAAAAATAACCCTGATTTCGGTAGGAACTCTCGCACGGAAAACACCGTATCCTAAGCATTTTAGCTCGTTCGCTTAACATTTAGAACACTGTGTTTGCGACAGGAGGTCTACATATGGAGGCAACTGATTGAGCATTTCTCTCAACCATATTTCTTCAAAGCTAACCATTTCTAGTTTTAGAAATATACCAAGATGCAAGAGAGCTTCAAAAGTCTTCCTGACTACAGTCCTCCCTCCCACTAATCGCTCATTTCTCTGCGAACTCACCAATTCTCTTGAGACTCTATCCAGTGAGATAATGATGAGAGGACTAAGCAGTTGATTGGGGAGACTGACGCACAAATTCAGGGGGAATTCATGTTTTCCTGGAGATTCGATGATTTTGCAGGATGCGCTGAACGCATTTCACGCCGGTCCAAAATACACTGGAGCTAAATTTCGTTGGAAACTTCTTCACTAAACAGTAGAAGAAAGCGACGACGAGGGAAAGGAGAGGAGGAGAGGGGGGGATTAATGGAATCACTTAGAAGTAATGAACAGAGAGACACCCTCCAAAGTTGGAAGGGGGGAAATGAGAGGGAGAGAGGGGGAAAGCGGCAAAGAGTGAGACGTGCCCTGAGGGTAGAACACCAGGAAAGAGGGGATGACGCGCTCTATCCTACACACGCAATTTAGTACCTACGAGAGTCGAGAAAGAGAGTAGGAGTAGGAGTGAATACACGGAGAGAAGGTCAATTGCTGCAGTGCAGAGAACGCTTTTTTAGAAGAGCCGGAGGATCGCAGATGAGGGCCAGCCGCACGTTTAAAAAAAATCTGAGCTAATCAGATAATGTCGAGATAATCTCGAGATTTTTTTAAATTTCGAGCTAGTTTTCTCAGTTTCGGGTACATATTCATGCAATTTGGTCATCGGAATCGGGATTCTCCGGCCCTGATTGCCATATAGAGGCAGAAAGAAGCATGAAATTTCATCAAGATTGAGTAGAAAACGGTAGCTCACCATTATCTCGACGAGATAATGAGGAGCTACCTCACCTCAGAAAATCTCGCCATTAATTCGGAGCTCGCCATTTTTGGCGAGAGAGCACGCGTTTTTGAGAGAGCAAAACTGTGCAGTAGATCCGTGCTCTCTTTTGCTCTCTTCATTTTGCATACTCTCTCGTCGCTCTCTAGCTCCCAATTAATCTCGAGATAATTGCGAGACTCACTCTCCACTGATCTACCGGTCGACCGCAAAAGGGAGGACGGGGTAAATTAGAATAAGTTTCGCGGGCCTCGCTCATTGGAGCAGATTGGGTGATGGGTAAGGAAGGCGCAGGGCGAGCAGTCGCCTCGATAGCATAGAGGTAAGGTAGTCGACTGGTGTTCGGCAACCGCGGGTTCTAATCCCCATGGCCGCGAAAGGTTTGCTGGTGGTGATACTCAAAGATAGGTCGAGATTATTTGCAGCTTTTCTTATCACATAATGACGAGCTCTGTCTTGAAATGGGTAAATAATCTCGAGATAATTTCCCACATTAAACGTGCGGCAGGAATCTTATTCACGAAATTGCGTTTCATCAATAAATCATTCCTCCTTTGTCTGCACTCTCTTCATACAGCGCCACTCTCTCTCTAGAAATGAGACAACTGAACATTCTCTTCAACAGTGTGGGCAACGCTTTTCATACCATAGATCGTACCCGAGGCAGGAAATGTTCGAATTTTCAGAAGAAGAAGATGCCCTGTAAGCCTTTTTGATCTGTGTGAGTTGTGATACAAGACTCGAGTCAATGTACTGTTTTATGTTCTACATACGCTTACATCTTCCGTTTCGTCATTTTCATATTAAGATACCCTAATAAGCGAAAATGATTCTCTGTCATGCGGCACCAACGTGAAAATTCCCTCAACTTTTCGCCTCAGCCTACTGTTTTGGGGAATTATACCCTAGCCCGCTAGAGTAATTTCTTTAATTTTTTTGTGGTGCCTTGCGCTAAGGAATTTTCGCTCTGTGTATTAGGGTTCTCGGTTATGTTTTTTTCTATGAATACCGTATATGCCCACAGAACATGAAAACTGAATCATAACAGTGGAAAAGCGTCAAAAAAGAGAACCCTACAGTGTAGATATGTTTCAGATAGCAATGAATGAAGCCTCGTTTCAATGTGGACCAGATATGGGTCAGACTGCTGCCTTGTTTCTATGGAAACGACACGCTTCCTGTCGAGAGAGGGAGCGGAGGGAGAGTGAGACATATTGGGAGGGTGGAGGGAGGGAGAGAGGTAAAGGGGTAGAGAAGGGAAGACAGAAAGGCCTCCCTCTCCTCTCTTGCGCAGATACTAATCATAACGTGAGCTCGAAATCCTCTTTTCTGTGCTTAGGATAGCATTTGAAGCGCCCGTATTTTGTACAACAAAACGGTTTCCTTCTATTTACTTGCTACGATTTCGTGTTGTATCAAACTTAATTTGCCCTTGAAATTTCCTGCTTTAGCAGCGCATACATACATGAGTTCGAATATTATTGGAGGAAAGCGAACGTTGAGAGAGCTGCGCAGTTCTTTCCGCTAACCACCGTGAAACTTCAGCCGGAGCCGGGCTTTAGCCTAAGCTGGCACTTTGCCAAGAGAGTTTCACTGTATTTAGCGGAGGGCGCTGCAAAGATTTCCCAACGTTCCCTTTTCCTCCAATAATAATTCATTGCTGACTGTGGTAATCGCAAAGCTGAGCGTTTTCCGAAAAAGTTTTTTTCTCTCTCTTGTAGTAGCATTTTCAAAGACACTTAGCCGTTTTGGAAATCTACCTCACATGTATCCTGGAACGTACGAACAAAGCTTTACGCGCTACGTGACTTGATATGTTTCTATTTCGCGAAACCTCAATTTCAACCTCATTCATCCCATCTCACAAAGGTCGTCCATCAATACGTTTATCCTGAGTGCGCTTCGCGGTGTCCTCCTTTTCCTATTATTTTCACCCCTTCCCAACCCCCCCCCCTAATTTCCCCATCTTATCCATTGCTTAGCAACAGTCACACACACACACACACACACTTTCATGCGCAGTCTGTCAGCTAAGCTATCTGCAGTCACCCCCATCCATTCCCTGCCTATAATAACTAACCATACCCTCCCCCCCCCTCCACTTCACGATATTCCGCCACTACCAAACTACCACCGATGGGTACGCTTTTCGATCTATGGAGAAATCATCGTCCGATATTTTCGCGTTTGGCCGCGGAAGTAAAGTGTTTTCAGTGGCATAGGTTATGGCAAGCTGTAAATATTTCTTGCCTATCGGTTGCGAAAACTCCTTGATTTCCTGATGTGTTCCCATAGCAACGGTGGGCGATTCGGTTGCCCGGCGAATCCGTTCGCAGAATCCCAAAGTCGTCAATGGACTCTGATCAAGATTTTCGCTTTTTGGCTCAGAATTGGCGCGAATTCAAATAATTTAAATGATGCCTTTGCAGGGCCGCGCAGATGGTGGAGAGGCCGTCGTCGGGCCAGAACCGCAGCCTGAACCTGTCTCAGACTCTCGATGAGCTGCTCGGGATCGGGAAGAGTGGTGGGACATTATTCAGAATATTTTTAGATTTGGTTGAGCTTGTACGAATACTGACTGGATATAGGATGAGCATTCCTACTTTGTCTGTTCACGCTGCTTCGCTATACCATCCGAAATAGGAAAGAGATATATAACCACATTTTTTCCCCGGCCGTAACCTTCTCCTATCCATTCTTTTGTAACTAGCGTGTTCTGGAAATAAAGTTATTATTATTTTATTATTATTATTATTATTATTATTATTATTATTACTATTATTATTATTATTATTATTATTATTATTATTATTATTATTATTACAATAACAACCCATTCCACCTAGATGACTCGCGACGCGACTCGACCACGGCCAAGGTGAGCGTGCTTGCCCAGGTACGCCCACCCACACGGCACGGACCCGAGGAGCGGGAACAGGTGATAAGAGTAGGGGAAGAAATATTAAAGCATTATTTAAACTAAAATATATTATTAATATAATATTTTCGAAATTTCATTTAGTGTTCCTCGCATAGTGAGTGACTCATGCAGGTGCAGAGATGGGCTTGCCGCGAAGATGAAATATGCCAAAGAAGTGCAATAACACGGAAAGGGGAGCCGTTCCAATCGTATACCAAAGTGAAATACTAGCAGAAGAAAAAGTAGAGGGATATTTTAAGCGGCCGAATAATTGAAGACGAGATGGTGAATGGGGAAAACGGGGGGGGGGGGCAATCGAGAGATAATAGGATACGCGCTCGGATGGAGCGGATGGCGCAAATGAGAGGAAGAAGGGCGTCATAAGGGGATTATGAGTGAACGAATGAAGAGGAGGGAGACGGAAGGGCATGAACGAGGAGATGTGTAGTTAGCCTTATTAGGGATACCTTACGAGATGAGAGAATGCGAAAGGTCGGCGGCAAAGATTGGCCAGAGAGACTTTGGACAGAGAAATCTGGCAGCAATGCCGATATTGAGATGGGATTACTGAGCGAGTTGTTGAGCTATCGATGAGATAGGTAGCTCTTGGATGGCTTTGAACAAGAGTCCCACGAAAGGCTAGAGAGCGTTGCGGTAATGTATGCTCCCCCGGGGGGGGGGGGAACGGAGGAGGAAGTATCCAATGAAGTAGTGGTCTTGCTATTTACGGATAGGCACGTGTAGTAGCAGCCTCATTTGAATTCTCCTCCTTCCCGCCGATTTCGAACCACTGGCTCTAACAGAGAGCGCAACGAAAACAATGCACGCAAGAGATGATGGTAATTTTAAAGCATTGAGGGAATTAGACGCATTTCGAACTACAGAACAGGTGTATAGACCAGTCGGGGCAACCCCAGCCCAGTGTGCGTGCACCCTGATTCAAATTCCGAAGATATAAGATAGGAAGAAGACCACAGGCGGTACCCGAATATTCACCAAAGCTGTTTTGGGGAAGCTTCAAGTGACCCTCGACTCAAATTTCACCAAAAAGACGCTGGAGAATACATTCACCAGCGGGCTGGGGAATTATTCCCGAAGTGTGGGGGAAATATTCTCCAGCGGGCTGGTGATATTTCGCTCAGTATACTCCCGGAACAAATTATTATTTCTCGCTGCAGAAATTTTTTAAAAATACTTTTAAAACACTATTATCTTTATTATCGTCTAAGGAAATTATTTTATGAGTATTGTCATGCTCGGTTCCAAATAATCTGTAGCTTCTATGCCCCTTTAAATCATAATAAAACTTAATAGTAATCAACTTCAGAACCTGACCGCGCCTGATCCCAAGCCTCGACGGAGATGGGAGAAGAACGAGAGCAAAGAGGAAGAGGCGGATACGGAGTTTATGAACAGACTGTGGGTTGACAAAAAGTGGTTGAGATAATAAGAGAGATCGATGATATAATAGATAGCATAGCGTAATGCCGCTAACACGGATAAATATTATTCTATTGTCATTACGTGACGAAAAAGTTACGTTAAAAAGGCATTCCTGTTCTTTTTGCACTCTCTTCATCTCGCCCTAGGAATGAGGCTAAGGACGGAACATTTCCCTCAACCATATAAGTAAAGTAGTTAATAGCTGAGTAAATAATTACGAGAGAAGATGCATAATACGGTAATACCATGTGTATGTGTGGCCAACCCGTTTCCGGGATGATACTTGTTTTGAGGGAGTTACGCCCCATACGTGAATAGATAGATATCCGTCATGCATAAGACCATAACTCAATGCACATCTGAGAGTGACTTAGTAGTCATTGTGGAATAAGGAGGAAAAATAAGCGTCAACTTTCCGGAATTTAGGAAACATTGTAAAATCCGGAATTCAGGAACGAAATGCGACGAAGGTCAGTGGTCATGACATCACCCGCATCGTCCTTCAACTCGAAATCGAGCGATGGGCCAACGTTGAACGCGTTGGTAAGTTCACATTCAAATCGTGTATTTGACAAGCATTAGGCATAAAAAGAACTTGGAATGAATATGTAAACAAAATGATAAAGGTCTCCGGTGAAATCGAAAAGCTCGAGGCACAACGTTCTGACAGCAGTGTAAATGTTAAGCGATGCCGAAAAATAACCCTGATCGGTAGGAACCCTCGCATGGAAAACATTTATTGCAAGCATTTTAGTTGTCCTCAAAAACGGAACGATTTAATACTTTTGATTTAAATAACAAACTATTCCCGCTGATTACGCTGTCCAGTTGACTCCTTACGTGTTTCCATGGCAGAAATGAATAGAATCGCAAGAAAATTGGAGCCGGAGAGATAGATCAGCGCGCGTATTTGCATTGACAGTTCGCAATCGTTTGCGTACTTTTTGTCAACTTTCGCGGAACCTGTAATAACAGAACACTGTGTTAAGCGAACGAGCTAAAATTTAGAACACTGTGGAGGGAAAGTCGAACAGCGAAAGGGCGCTTCTTATGCTCGTGTTGGCATATGCCCCCCCCCTTACAGCTGCCCAAATGGCATAAAACTAACCGGAACCAGCTGCTTTCGAGAGTATCTAGAGGCCCGGTTTCCGAAAACCTTGCAGTTCGTTTATGCAGATAGTTAGAAAATCAAAGAATTCTTGAGTAGATATGTAAAACCGAATTAAAAGCAATCGAGATAGGGGAAACTGACAGATCTTACTCTACACTATGTGACAGTATCTACTCCTATCACGGCGCATTTGAGTGTAGTGCCAACCACGAACAGCGAATGTTAGTGGGGAAAGTGTCTGCCGAATGGAATAGAGTGGCTATTGTTACGGAAAGGGTCATGTGGAGATAGGGAAGATACGAAAATAGATATCAAGAAAGCAAAGCACAAGAGAGTGCGAGGCGCGAAAATCGTAGATGAAAAGGAAGAATACGCACATAGTGTAATGTGTGTTAGGCAACATATCTTTTTCATTTTTACAGGGAATTTTCTGGCGGCGAGAATTGTGCTGTGCTTAGTGAAATTTCGAGTATCTAGATAGGAAGCGTAAACGATTCGTGCACGATTGGTCCTTTTGCCTGAGCATGGCAGCCTAAATAATTCACGGGTGATGCTACTAAAAGGAAGCAAAGTCGCATAGATGGAACGTGATGTGAATATGAGAGCAGTGTCACACCCACGCTTCGCATTTTCCAAAGACCCTTGTGGTTTCGCAAAAAAGTCCTGTAAATACTGCAGATGTCACATTTTTTCAGTTGTCTCTTTCCTACTTTCGATGATAGAGCGAAGCGTGTATAGAGAGAGTCGAGAGTACCTAGAGCCCGCAATACCGATAGCCGATTTTCACCGGTTATGTTTCACTACCAACATTGTCAGAACCGCATCTCCTAATACGTATGGAGTGAAACAGAACCCTGGAAAAAGTGCCTAATTGGATTAAATGGTATCGATTCGCGGGCTCCAGTCCAGAGACTAGGAATAAGACAAAAGACGAATGAATTCTCTTAAATCTATGTTGCAGGCCGAATCGCAATCGTCAAGCTCGAGTGACCTGAAGACCTTTCGCATTGAAGAGCTCAGCTCACGAGAAGCAACCCCGAGGAAGGAGGAAATGGAGGAGAATGGAGCTGCCAACGAAGCCAAGACGAATGGAAAGATCGCTAAACGTGAGCTATAGCTACAGTTTACTTCTTACTAGCAAATCACTGCAAATTTTTCCGTTTGTGTGTGTGTGTGTGTCTGTCTGTCCGTAGGTCGATTATCTCCTTTAGAATTGCGAATTTAAAAAAAAAGTTCTTACAAGACCCCTATTCAATTCTTCATACCTCGGGATCATTTTTTGCGTTTTTGAAAATTTTGAAAACTAACCGAGAAAATCGATATTTGTGAAAAATTTCTAAAAAATTTCTACTTTTATCGGAATACGTTTTAGAACACGGGGGATCGTTTTTGGTCAAAAAGTCATCAGAAAAAAACTGAAATTTTTCGAGGATACTTTGGCAAAATGTGCAAAAAACGATTGGAGCGAGCGAGATCCGAACTAGGGTAGAATCAACTCCATGCCCGGACCCTTATCACCGATCTAACAAGGCACATTTCTCGCTTCTCTCGAGTTTCGCTCATGACCCTTCATCGCGCGCTTTATAGCCTCCGCCTTGCTTGATTCATTGAATTCATTCGCCTCTCATTTCTTGCGGCTGGTCCTCTCTTCCCAGATCCCTTCACATGTATGCATTGATCCTCCGAAAACATTGACTATGACGTGAAAAAATAAACTAATGTAGTTGAGGTGTACTGAGAGCAGTGGGCGCCGAATCCGTGAAGCGTGCAGTGGGAGCCATGTGCTATGTGTCCAGGAGCGAAGCTCCTGGACCATATAAGCAGGGCGACCGCGGCACGCTTCGTGGATCGCCGGATACAGTGTAGTTTTGTAGTTTAAGATCGTTTTCGCATTTATAGTACAAGGAGAATGAGTTATCCGATAGCTTTCGCCAAGTTGGTTTACACGGTTAGTCCTTCGTTTGGTTATGAGGTTTAAACTAGAGTTCTGCAATCGAGTCCTTTTGCTGCTTATGTTTCATGCATCTCTCATAACTGCGAGACTGCAAATTTTAATCACAGATTTTAATCACAGATCGCTAAGCCTATAGCAGTTTACTTCTTATTAGCAAATCACTGCAAATTTTTTAAGACGTATGGAAAGATCGCTAAACGTGAGCTATAGCAGTTAGTACTTCGTAGATTCTGAACTTTTCCAAGATTAAGTTTCATGCACATCTAACGACACCCGGTGATAAACTAAACAACCATCAATCGACCAGAGTGGCCGGACGGCTCCAGTTCTAAGACATGCAAAGCCTCTCATATCTATCAAGACTCCCTCCTTCGGAACCCCTCCACTGTTAGCCCGATAAACGGTGTAAAGCTGCAAACTGTAAAACAGTAAAGGTCTTTGTGCCTCTTCATTCTATATTTATATGGCCTCTAGTATGAGCTCGTCATCACCTTTCACATCTCCGTGCACCAAAATAGCCTGCATAAGCACAAAGTCATGCGGAGTTTCGCCGGTCCCTGGAGAATAGCGCCAGGAGCCGTTTTAATAGACAATCATCCATGAAAGCCTGATGGCACGTCTATACTTTAATGCGATCAAGTAGGATAATGAAAGCTGACTGACTTGTGAGCAATTCGAAAGTGTGAAAGTTTTGCGGAATAAAGCAGACCTGCAGAAATAATCTATTATTTCACGTATATTCCTGATTTCAGCTCAAGGCGAAGATGCGAAGAAGGAGGACAAGCCGAAGGTGGAGCCTAAGAAGAACGAAAGGAAAGACGAACCGGGAAAGGCACGGTCGCGATCAGCAACGAGCGCTGTGAAGAGGTGAGAGCGAAATAGATACTGAAGCATTGGATATTCATAATCTACTGTGACCGTAATACTATCTCAATTGCTATAATGAGAAAAAAAAGTGCAAAAATTTCCAGAAACAAGCGTAAAACCCAGGAATACATTGTAATTTATAGAGTATTTGTGAGAAAAGCGAACAGCTTCCGGCCGAGATAGTTGCCCGGGCGATAGAAGAGGAGGATACTCGCGCTTCTCGCGTAACGCAATCACGGACTTGCAAACATTCGTGGAACGGGAAAGGAGGGGATGGAAAGAAGAGTTCATGACATGGAGAGATGACGATTCCTTCGGGATATTACGGAAAAAGTCGCTTGCGCTTTGAATATATCAGTAAAGAAAATATATATTTTCTGCAATCCATTGTTTAGCGATGATTGGTAGATATAGTGGAATAAAAAGATCCGTCGGAAAATCATTCCGAATATAAGGCGAGAGAGTGTGCAAAAATGGGAGAATTAGACTCATTTTGGAACGGAAGAAACTGACGAATCGGTTTATTCCACTACATTTGTTCAGACCACCCACGCATCCCGCATCCGCCCCCACCCGTCCCCTGAGCGTACTGTCTGGGAAGAGCTCGCACGAGGTATGAGAAGGGAAAGATCAAAGATCAACTAAATAGTTATAGAGATCAGTAAATATAGTGGAATAAACCGATCCGTCAATTTCTTCCGTTCCAAAATGAGTCAAATTCTCTCACTTTCACACAATCTCTCGCTTTATATTCGGCATGATTTTCGACGGATCTTTTCAATCCACTATGCATAGGTGTAGGCATAGGCTAAGCTACGATACACCCCGAAAGCGTTGCAAGCACCGACGTGAAATCAAGTGCATGGAACACTTGAGGTTGAGTGCGCCTTGAACTCTTGGGAGCATAGATAGGTATGTAGGCCGACGAGTACTACATATTACTGCACTTCGAGAATATTTGCGTCCATTGTTTGGAACTTTTCCGTATCGGGAATGCATTTTACAAAAGTGCTGAAATGAGGGAATATTTCCGCTTGCGAAATATTCCGTCCGCAAAAGGATCAGGAATCGATTCCCGATGTATTGTCAGATACGAAATAATTAGTAAAAAGATATGGCAAGTTTTTTGTGTGTGTACCGGACGTCAGACCGGCTCCACATTTACTTCTGACAAATAATTTCAGTTGTGGCTCAAAACAAAGCGAGAACAGGACGCGCAGAAGAAGAGAAATGAGAAGCAACAGGAAGAGGCACGGAAAAAGGTAGTTTGGAGTTTTATTTTAAGTTTTTTTTTATTTACGGGAGTTAGCTGAGAAGTTAGAAGAAAGTATAGGTAATTGTAGCTCGAAGAGGAAAAGAAGCAAACCGCCAAGAAGGTATTCGAGCGGTGGAAGGAGGAACGGAGCAACGAGGAAAAAGAGAAAAGGTTTTTCATAGTTTTTCACATATTTATTTTTCTTTACTTTTTTGCTTTAGTTTTCCACATATTTATTTTTGCTTCGAAAGCCAGCGCGATTTACACTAGGATTTACAGTTTTTACAGTAGTATTCCACTAGTTTGCAGCTTTATACTCTCCGCATAAGGGTCTTGCATTGGGTTTTGTATTGGACATAGGAAACCCTAGTAAAAGTAGATTGAAGTAAAAAAAGATTTTTGATGATTTTATGTTAATTAAAATTCTCGCTAAATTAAAATGAATTAAAATGTCTCGCTGCTGCAGATTGATGGAGAAGGAGAAGCGGAAAGCTGCAGTGGAAGTCAAAAAGGCGGAGGACGCCGCCAAGAAGAAGGAGGCCGAGAAGGTTCGAGTGGTTTAGAGTAGAATTAGCCTATCCGCCGGCGTCTTATCCAGCGATTGTAAATACAAAGAGTCTGCTGCTGCCCCCCCCCCCTCTTCATCCTAGTCTCCATTAGATTAGACAGAGTGACATCGCGAGAGGGATATCCGAGCGCATACTAGATATGCAGACTTTACTTCCTTATGAGGACTGACCCGTCTCATAGTTAGCTAGTTTATTGTCCCCTATAAGGGGCGACGACTTGGATACCTCACGTTTCCCTCATTTTTAGCCATATTCCACGTTCTGACTAATTTTGTGCTGCTAGGCTTCCGTAGTATGAGTGGAAAAAACGGATAATCCCTTTATATTTACGATGAGAGAGCCAATAGCGGTATGCACAGCGAGAACAGCGAAATTTCACTAGCGCCCTAGGGAATAATTCCCTAGCACACGATGCCACCACAAAAATTGCCTAAATATTGAACCTCCTCCTACAGTTTTAGGGAATTTTTTTGCCTGGCCGCCTACCGACCAAGCCTATTCGTCACTGATCTTTTCAGGTTTTCGAGGCCTGGAAGAAGGCAAAGATGCAACAGGTAGTGGAGGAGAAGAGGAAGGAGCGGGAGAAGGAGGAGAGGGCGAGGATGGAGAAGGCGAGACGCATCGAACACAAGCAGTTGGAGAGTCAGGCTGCCTTCGAGACTTGGTACGCTCCTTGTGACAACTTTTTTGCAATGATTTCGGACCTGACGATACATGCGGATTGTGTTCCGTAAGGGGTTGCGGAATACTTCGTAAAAGGTTCTCTCAGTTTAAAGAGTGGACTGGAATTGAATAATTTTAAAAAAAATTCATAAGTGCTCACGATTATGAACTACCTTCAATCGTGTCAACAAGGACTATAGCAAACGGGTTGCCTATTTTTTCCAAATATTTAAAAAAGTGCGAAATTCCAGGAACGAGGCTAAGCGCGAGCAAGAGCGCCTGGAGAAGGAGCAGAAGAAGTTGGACGAGGAGGGAGAGGAGGAAGCGGCGAGGAACGAGAGGGAGTACAAGGACATCCTGGCAAGGGAGGCCTACGAGACTTGGCTCGAGATTAAGGTGAGCTATCTAAGCTTTCGTTTTTTTTCCAATGAAATCAATGATTTCGAAAGAAATTGGACCAAAATACGCAAGATTTACCGTTGTCAGCGAGGTGTTCGCACGCTTAAGAGTTTGATGGAAGATGAAGCGCGTTTAAAGGATTACATTTAAAGAATTTATTGGCTTCTCTACTATAGTAGATATATCTCCTTCGCTCTCGTGCTATGCAAGTCGGATTATATTGATTAGAATAATGTGCCCTTCCTTAAGGAAAAGGAGGAGGAGATGCGCCGGACGGTCGAGGGACGCATAGCGGACTTTGAGGCGAGTATCGATTTACTAGGTTTCAGAGCAAACCTTTTCAGCCAGTGAACTAATGCATCCCTTTCCTCCACAAAGACGTGATTGTAATTATTAAAATTAAAAAAGTAATTATTAAAAATACCGAGAAGACAAATTGTAGGTGGAGCTGACTCGACAGTGGAGTGTTCCGTGGAGGCCGCCCTCTAATACTATACCGCGAAGTTTCGAGGGAACGGGAAACAGGTTGGGAGAATAATATACGGTAGAAAAGATACGATTATAAATCGAGGTAGCGCCCAACGAAAAAGATTGGACGCATTGGGAAGTTAAAATATTGTTCATCCTCGTTTTCAAAGTTCCGTTCGTGAAAACTTGAGCGAACTTATTTAGCATAAAGTGCACAGCCAAAAGTGCAAATATGCTCGGTAAACAACGGAAGTCCAACTCATTATAGTCGGAACATAGTAGTGTTGGCAAACCCGATAATGATTCCTCGGGTATTTTCCGCAAGACTGAACGAGAAGGAAAGAAACGAGAATATCGTTGACCTTTAAGCATTCAAATACCAGACCCGATATTCTCGCTCATTGCGAGAACCTCGCTATCTCATTCTTACCTCGTATCAGTCGGTCTGTCAATTTTTCCATCATCACTCTCTTGTATTTTCTAGCAATAATTGAATTAAGCCGCACTTCAACAGGAGAACCACTAGGAATGAATCTCGTTCTGAGCGAGAACCTCGGGTGGAGAATGAGAGACCCGAGAATATCGTTGCAC
Organism: Micoletzkya japonica; assembly: GCA_900490955.1. Taxonomy (NCBI): domain Eukaryota; kingdom Metazoa; phylum Nematoda; class Chromadorea; order Rhabditida; family Diplogasteridae; genus Micoletzkya; species Micoletzkya japonica. Next base: position 195,900 of record LS827634.1, read on the forward strand.
TTTACCTCATTACCTACAAAACTTTTTTCTCGAGCGAGGAATGGGAGGGGGATCATTCCTGACCGAGGTTCTCGTTATCGGGTTTGCCAACACTAGAACATAGATTTTTTGAATGCGAGGATCGAGAATACCTGAAAATCGTTTAATTTTAGATAAATTATATGAAATGCACTCAAAATGGCGTACTAATTTGTTTTATTACTTAAAACAAAAAAGACGAAATGATTCAGGAGAAAGTCGCTAGAGCGAAGGAAGACCCCAGTGAGTCGCACAAATTCGGCAGTTTCTGTGAGGAGGAGCACGAGTGCGAAGAGTGTGCGAATCAAGGGATAGCACACTGTCAAAAATCTATAAGGAAAAACCCATCTAGGTATCGCCTTTCTGAAGTATTTATCGATCTTTTCAAACTTGTTGACATTTAACATATTTGCTCCATTTTTTAGTGTCCGGAGACGTACAGAGATTTTGAGATATCTACTGAGTGAAAGAATTGTGAAAGGAGTTGAAATTCGGGTCGATTCGGTAGTACATGTTATATGAGAGCAATATCATCGTTTGGTATAGGCCATCTTCAGAAGCATATTGGGATCAAAGCATATAAATTTCAATTGAAATAAAAATGAATCTTACTCTATGAAAAAAAACTTCATAGAGTAAGATTCATTTTCTAGGCGAATGTACTCGGTGTCTCTGTATATATATCATAGCATTTGCTTTGTCTTTATGTCTTAATAAAAAAGTTGAATCCAAGAAGAATAAAGCTAATGTTGAGTTGAGCGTACCCGTCATATCATACCAAGTTTTTTTATGACTTTGCAAAAGGGAGAAGTACGCGTCGAATGAGGGGGGAACTCAAGATACCTCACAATGAGCACCTCGGGTAGAGTAGTTAAAATGTGATTTAGATACGGAAAAGCAGTACAAAGACGTGCCGAGTAAAGTGAGAGTAAATAATAGTATGTCAGCTTGTTCTGAATAATTTTCAAACTCCCCGTTGTGCAGTGCCTCTCCTTTTACATTTAGGTTATTTATCATTTAAAGGGAGGAAGCACAGTGTATGCTGATTTTGAATCTATTGTAGAAAAATACCAAGGTCCTCTTGATGATCCTAAGAAATCTTGGACTTCTAATGTTGGTAAACATGTTCCTTCTGGTTTCCGTGTAATAGTTTTAGATATATATGAGAAAAAATATATGATATGAAATCGTATGTTGATCTTTGTTGAGCACAGATGTGTGCAATTGTCCCTGTGGCCCCCTTAGAGTATATCCTAACTATGTCACGCGAACACAATACTTACAATAAATCTTATTCCATAAAGCAATTACAACGTGTAATACGCGAACTGTGGACTACTCTACTATGAAAGAGTTCAACAACACGAACTCCCAACACAACCACTCAAACCATCAACCACTACAAGACCACACAACCACTCCAAGACGAGACAACCAACCGAACTACGAAAATATAACAATTAACTGCGTGGAATCAAACACATGATACACAGCCGAGTGAACCGTCGGCTACCGTAATCGCACCACGACAAGTATCTAAATTAGGCAATACTATTTTTGATAAAACTAAGTATATAATACACTATAAGAATCTAAAGCAAGCTTTAAAGCATGGAATCAAACTTAAGAAAATTCATAGAGTTCTCAAGTTCAAAGAGAGCAAATGGTTGAAACCTTACATAACTCTCAATACTGATCTTAGAAAGAAGGCTAAGAATGAATTCGAGAAAGATTTCTTCAAGCTTATAAATAATTCGATATTTGGAAAGACTATGGAAAATGTCAGGGAAAGAGTAGATGTTAGACTAGTTTATGATGAGAACAAAATACTAAGGCTAGCCTCTAAGCACAATTACAGCTATTGAAATGGATAAAACGAATATAGTCCTTGACAAACCTATCTATGTTGGTTTCGCCATTCTAGAGCTAAGTAAATGGTTGATGTATGATTTTCATTATAACACCATGAAGAAGAAATATGGAGATAAACTAGCTCTATGTTATCAAGATACTGATAGTTTAATCTATGAAATTGAAACTGATGACATCTATGAGGATCTAAAAGATATGAAAGAACATTTCGACTTCAGTGACTATCCTAAAGACCATTTTTTATTCAATGAAGATAACAAAAAGGTTCTTGGTAAGTTTAAAGATGAACTGAATGGTAAACGTATGACGGAGTTAGTTGCTCTAAGACCTAAACAATATGCTTATCGAATAGAGGATGGCACTGAGGTTAAAAAGAATAAAGGTATCAAAATAAATGTAGTCAAACATATTCCGCTCTCTGTTCTCATTCTTCCTCTCTGTTCTCGTCGCGGGTGGTCGGCTCTCTTCATTCTCCCCTTTCAACCTCGGACAAGAAGATGAATTGTTCCCCCTGAAGACTTGGCGCACGGGGGAACTAGCGCCAAACCAGGATCAAGAGGATACTCAAGATCATGGACACCGCGGGTTGAGTGAGTATTTGACGAGGATTTGAAGTCCCCGACCTCTCCTATCTATCAAGACTCCCTCCTTTGGAACCCCTGCTGGCCCAGATAAACGCTGTAAAACTATAAAACTGTAACTGCAAAAACATATTCTTAAAACAGATGATTATAAAGATGTTCTTGTAAATAAAACAATCATGAGAATATCTCAAACTGTTTTTAGATCAGTGAAACATGAGATATACTCTCAAGTTCAAAATAAAGTAGCTTTTAATAATGATCAAAATAATACACAGCATAAGAGGCATTTGCTTTCAGATAGCCATAGAACTCTTGCTCATGGACATTTTAGGATTCAAGAAGAGTTAAGATGACATATTTAAAATTATAATTCTCGATTAATTTCAAAAACAAAAGACAATAATACCCACAATTATGAGTATTGAAACTTTGTATTTGAAATGTTGATAGTTCTATTTCATTATTAAGATACTCTATGAGTTCTTTGGGAGGAAACGGTGTAAAACTGTAAAACTGTAACTGTAAAAACATATTCTTAAAACAGATGATTATAAAGATGTTCTTGTAAATAAAACAACATCGGTGGCCTCCTCCCACTGACCCATATCTGTCGGGCGAACGTTAACATACCTTAGGTAGATTCCACTAATTCATAGCAAATAATGACATTTCTCTCAATTTCTATACCTTAAATTGTTTCTAAATACATCGGTAGCCGCCTCCCACTGACCCATATCTGTCGGGCGAACGTTAATATACATCGGTTGCCTCCTCCCACTGACCCCTCCCCATATCTGTCGAGCATATCTGTCGGGCGAACGTTAATATGCAGAATTCGCTAAACGTCCGTCTGTCCGTTATCATAGATATGGTACGTTATCATAGATACGTTATCTTAGATATAGATTTATTGCTGTTTCAAAAAGCACTTTGCATGCTTTGGTCTCGGGTCATTTGCCGAACTCTAGCGAAGAAGGTCAAACGACTTCCCCGTAAACCCGGCCCGCCTATATGAGTCAACATATGAGTGATGCTCCATTTTTTGGAATCCCCTCGAAAGAGCGGGATAGCGTTTTACGAGGCTTTAATAAGGGTTTTATTTACTAAATTATGAATGATATTACAAAGTTACGCTCAACATTTCTCTCACGTTCAAGTATAAAAAAATGTATCATGCTAAGCACCGTATTCCTTGGAATCATATCATGCTGTGTCAATCAATTGAGATCTTTCACGTATATAAAAAGCTATTGCTATGGCTATGCTAACCGATAAAATGACAGTACGAAGAACAGTAAGCGAGCATAATGACAGTACGAAGAATGTATTCTGATATCGTATTAAATGCGTCAATTCACAAATCAAACATGTGTACAACCAGCTTTAACTTGAGAATTTCGGGTCGATGGCGAGAGTTGGGATCGACTGAAAGGGGTTCAGGCTATTGCAAGTTCCACTAGAGTTGTCCAAAAGTACGCAAATGATTGCGAACTGTCTATGCAAATACGCGCGCTGATCTACCTCTCCGGCTACAAGTTTCTTGCGATTCTATTAAATTCTGCCATGGTAACACGTAAGGAGTCAATTGGACAGCGTAATCAGCGGGAATAGTTTGTTATTTCAAGCAAAAGTACTAAACCGTTCCGTTTTTGAGGACAACTACTCCCGTGGAACCTGTAATATTAGTTTGTTTAGTTTGTCATCTTAATCGATGGAGTCAAACCCTTCACTAGTCTGCCATACAAATTCGAACAACCTATGATTCGGTATGGTTGACGAAAATGTTCCGTAGTCGTCTAATTCCTATTTCCGACGAGAGAGAGAAACGGTGTGAAGAGAGTCCAGACAAAGTAGGAATGAGTTTACTGACGGAACTTTTTCATCAATAATAGTTACCGGGTTTCATGGTGACCGCCTTGACCAGTGGACCTCTGTGCGAGGAACAATCAGCGACGATTACAGCCAGTGGGATTCGGCCCTCCTCTGTGCGAGACATATGTGCGCAGCTTTACCAACCGTTATTGTGAATTAGAGCCTACCAGTGAATAACTTGAGGTTTTGGTTAGCCTACCAATAAGGCATCTGTAATAATAAGGCGCCTCACAGGTTAAGTTTCTCACAAAATGAGGGGCCTGCCACCCGATCGTCGGGTGCATGCCCATGTATGGTGAGCGATATCTTTACACAACGTTCTGCTCCAAAGGGTAGATCACGCTTGCAAAAGGAGAGAGGGGAGGTGAGAGAGCATGGGAATTTTAGAGACCCGATACAGTCGCAATCGGGCATAATTCGGACTGGCGGAACGCAGTGTCTTTAGATGTGATGTGAACGGAAAAAACTCTCGCTTTTCAAACTTTACTACGCACTATCTTTTATGCATTTTTTCAAAAAAAACATGATATATTATTGAATAAAACTCAACGTCCGTGAACGTTTTGACGACTGTGCACTAAGCACCGTAAGTCGGCATTATAGTAACGATCGGAACGGAATATTCTAGGCTTCGTTTTTGACCGTTTTCTCTTCTTTTTCTTGTTTTTTTTCCGACTATTCCTTGCTCGTGTTGAGTACTTCTATATCGCAACATTTTTCTAATGTACATTCAATCCCAGACATCTTCGAATTGAACGGAAAACGCAGTTTAGAATATTCCGTTCCGGCCGTAACCTGCGGTGCCGAAGTGTGCACGGTTAGCGCATAGTCGTCAAAACGTACTGACGTAGAGTTTTATTCAATAATACTATGTTTGGAATAAAGTATTGATTCGAATATTCAATTATTTGGACTAATCGTTCTCAGAGGCTACCTACCGTATACCAGCTGATCGGGCGAGAAGTGTCTCCTCCTATAGAATCCGACGACCAGCGTTCCCTCGCTGGTCATGAATGCGTACTGCGTCGTCAGCTTAAGAGCCGTGAGGTCCGAGTGGGGAGGAACGTCGAAGAGTTGCGCATCGTGGAGAAGCGAGACGCGAATAACCAACTGAGAAGAAGAGATGTGTAGGGTGGGCAAACCGGATCACTTTAAATCCTAGGATAGGCTTCATTGTGTATAGAATGAGAGGCATACGCACTCTTCAATAGTGAAGCAGCCATGAAAAACAGCGAAAAAGCTTTGTGTTTCTCTCCATTCAGCATTGCTCGCCTTACCGCTTGCTCGGCCAGTTTCGGGTCGGCCTGCTGCAATCCGATGACCTCCAGTAGCAGACGTCCGGCCGGATTGTCGTCCGTAACCACGGATCCCTTCTGAACGTATTGAAAACATTATTGACGAAAACGCCACACCAACAATCTCATTCCTACTGTGCTAGACTCTCTTCCTACCGCTTCGCGTTCGGAAGCTGGAAAGAGAGAACGTGTTCCTTCTCTGCGTACCCTGGCAATCTCAGCCGCAGCAATCGCGGCCAGATTCAAGGCCTCGTCCAGCTGCCGCAGCCACAGCGTGCGCGCGTTGCGATTGGCCGCCCGGAGATGGACGCATTCCTCGCCTGAGACATAGAGCAGTCTAGGGTTTAAACACAAAACCTTTTAGATGCATTATGAGACGGAAAGAGTGATTATGAGCATGGAAGAACGAAGAGTCCGACGATAAATACGCTAATCGCTCTTGGTTTCCAAATACTAGAGCATTCCATTCGGGTCTTTTTGATGTATCTGTTTCACGCATCATTCATAACGCGTCTCGTCACAAAAAGCAGCGAAACGTATTGGTCAAAAAGCCCCGAATGAAATGCTCCACTCAGATACTCGATTGAGGGCCCAACTCAAGTCTGGTCATACCGCATTTGAGCGAAAACGAAACGTCGTCGTCCTTCTCCTTCGCAATGGGAACGAGCGATAGCTCGGACAGCAGGAGGGGCGTCTTGTATACGGTAAGATGGACATCGGATGAGGGCGACACTTTGAACGACTCCACCTACACCAGGCTACTTAATTAGTTATAGTTTGGCTTTTTTTGGTTTTTGGTTTATCACCTTTATCTGGACTAACATTGGCGGGCGGGTTCCAAAGGAGGATTGCTTGATATAGAAATATGTAGTTTATTGTAAAATAGAGTAAACCGGTCCGTCAGTTTCTTTTCTACCAAAATGAGTCTAATTCTCTCGCTTTCGCACGCTCTGCCGCCAAAAAGTGATAAACTGAGGGATATATTTATTTCACTGTGCAGATAGAATACGTGTTCACGTGTGGTCAAGCATTACTGATAAGAAAACGTTCCGCCTGTAGTGTCATTCCTATTATATTTCCGATGATTGTGCAGGGATAAAAAGTAAAAATGAATAAATAAAACGCGCATCGTGAACGGTCTCATCAGGCGTCGTCAGCAAGAGGAAGTCGTTGAAGAGGAGGCACACGAGCAGCTTGCCACTGCGCGCCTTGTACAGGATGCCCGAGTGGACGAAGGTTCGCGGACCCTCAAAAGAGCTCCATTCGAAAGCGTAATCTTCAGCAAGGAAGACAACGTTCACGAAAGGCAGTCGTCGTTTATCTTTCATTCTATGGAAGACTTCCATGCCGCACGGGTGGGGAAAGAATGAAAGGAACTCGTCGTTCACTTGCTTCCTTTCCCAACCCTACTCCATGCTGTCTACCCCACCTGGTTCCTAGTCTGCGACGTAAACTCGATCTTCTCCCGCAGACTGTCACATCGCACGTGTTGCTGCGTCCAGCACAGCATCTTGAGGTTGTCCGCTTCGCGGATCTCCAGATTCACCTGGATGGATGGAATGATTCTGGATGGATTGCATACATTTGGATTGAGCTAACGCATACGCTTGGATACACTTAATCTAGATGAGTTACTGTCGTAGATGTAAATCTTTGTGATGCTCTCCCTGTGCACATGTTATGCTATGCCAACCTCGCTCACGACCGATTTGAGTAGTTGCAGTGCCACATCGAGTGATGTGTGCAGTTCGCTGCCCTCGGGCGTACACTGGAACATCTTCTCGAAGAGCAGGGGATACCTGCAAAGGAAGTATAAATGCAGCATGGCGACAGGGAGAAAGAGGCGACACATATCGTACTCTGACTTATCTTACACCAAGCAAATTTTTAACTCTATAGTAAATTAGCAGAAGTAATACCGCGTTATGCGTCCGAGGGGTAGCAGCAGAAAGTAGGAGAGCGAGAGGCCTCGAGAGTTCTCGTTCTGACAGCACGCGGCGTAGACGCGACGAACCTGCAATCGAGTCCTGCGTAGAGCTAGCTTCTCAGACTGGTCACATCAATGCCTACGCTTCGTAAATCCTTCACAACCGCTGCGAATTTCGCCACCAAAAGCATCAAAAATATCGAGCGTGTTTAAGCGCACCACTTCATCTATGTATTATGGAGAACAACGGAGAGACTACAGTACTTGCTCACGACCGTTTTGCACCTACATTTAAAAACGGCACACACTTTCAGCATACTGTAACAAGAAAATTTAAAAAAGTGCTACCGTATGATGCCACGAAAATGGGCGCGTTCGTACGCTTCACGCCCCAAATACCTTTGGAATGTCTCGTTTCTATCGCGAACTGAACTACACTATCGCGAACTGAAGTGTGCCGCTTCTAAAGCATTTTTGATGTCTTAGCTCTGCCCATATAAACGGTCGTGTTGCTTCGATCAACTGCCGAGGTTACTGTAATTCCACTTCACCTCATTATTCTGCAGTTCTCGCTCCAGTCTCTGCAGGGCACTCGTTTGCTGCGAGCAGAAGGTGACGAAAGCGGCCAGCTTGTTGATCTCCGTCGAGAAGACCACGCCTACAGATGATCGTCGATCTCTTGCCAAACTGATCTTTGATCTTTCCAGCCCTGATCTTTGATCCCTCACCCGGATTGTCTACAGCCATCCGCTCGGTCAGGTAGGCGGACAGCTGGATGAGCTCGGTCCAGTTCAGGAAGATCGCGTCGAGAGCCTCGCGGCCCATGACCGTGCGCAGGTTACGGTAGAAGAGCTTTTTGACCAGGACGAGGTCCGCGTGGTACCGAACTTCGGTAGAGCGCAGCTCCTGAGCGGCGCAAATCAGTAAAATTCTTTTTCATATTATATTATTATTATTATTATTATTATTATTATTATTATTATTATTATTATTATTATTATTATTATTTATGTAAATCTCTTAGGAGCATGCGATTGAAACCAAAACTGCAGCGCGATTCGCGAGGTGTATTTATTTATCGCGACGGAGCTCCGTCATACTGCAGCAAACGCCGTTTCGCTCTCTCTTCGGAAGTAGGAATGAGAGGACTGACAGGACATTACCCTCAACCATACCTCGAGCAGTCGTAATAGCTTCTCCGATGTAGCCGGAGGCAGTTGAGCGGAGTGCGGATTGGGACTGAAAAGAGGAGAACACTGCACCCCCCTAGAGAGTTTAAAAAAATAAAAAAATCCTAGTAAGAACAGTCGCTTCTGCGTTGCATCTCTTGGATTTCACAAACACATCAAGACTATTTTAGACCACATCAGCTGTCAGATAATAAACGAAAGTCGTTTGCTTCCATTATCCCTGATAAGAGTGCGCCTGACGACTACTATGATTCGATCACAATGAGCGAAAAATGAAAAGAAATACAGGGGGAGAGCTTGCAAAAAAGTCGTCAGGCGTACTGTATACATGTTGTTGAAAGACTCGGAAAATGTGTTTTCCCTCTCCGATAACAAGTAATTTAAAATCAGTGCACCCCATACAGTTGCACTGACAGGTGCACACTGGAGCCCGCGAATCGATACCGATTGCCGATTTTCACCGGTTATGTTTCACTACCAACATTGTCAGAACCACATCTCCTAGCTTTCGTGCACACTCTCTCTGTTCTGATTTCTAAATCATTATTGATTGGCTGAGCATTACCCAGGCTGTCGAAAACTGCTTCTTGCCGTTTGAGAAAAGGTTATAGCTTTTTTCGTAAACAGCTCTTTCTGAGACTCACAATCTTGCTACCAAACTCTCTTCCGTTCACACAAGTCTTGTTCAAACGTCATGGGACTTCAACACAAGGCTTACAAGAGCATCAAAACAGACATGCGTGTGCTTCACTTTCTCCACAGCCCTTCCCACACGACAATTCACCGGTACGATTCGAGGGAAGAGGCTTATACATACAAGGCGGTTGCGAAATCATGCAAGTTTCTAAATATAACAATAATACGGGTAAATGTTGCACAAACGTCAAGCATTCACCATGATTCGGCACGTTCACAGCGAACATTGAGGTATTTCAACCTTCAAATCATGCACAGATCAAAAGTACACGCACATTTCACTCCACTTGCATGCTGTACAATCTTCACTAAATAGCCACTATACAATAAGCTATCACACTCCCCCCAATCCATACAATGTATTTATAAACGCAAAACAGGCTACTCTTTATCCATCAATATTTTATAATTATTTATATTTTAGAGACACAAGCTATCGAAAGGCGTAACTTACTAATAAAAGGGCCCTCTACCTAAATAAATTATCAGAACACATAAATAAGGTACTGTTCTTTTCGCAATGTAATAGTGTATCTAGCAATGTTATGCATCATCAGGAAAAGAATTAGCATATAAAAACTACGGCAAACAGAGCGTTTTGGCACTAATATAGGATTATTGAAATTGTCAAATTAGCAGTAGAATTGATCCAAGAAGGGGGGGGGGGTATGCCGATATAATACAAGGTTGCTCATTGCTTGAGTTTTTGAAATCAGGAAAATATGTCGTCATAGTGCGAATGATTCCTCACATAAGCAAAGATCGGCAAAAAGATTTGCAATTTTTGGTAGATGGTTTTCGCATGCAAAGTAAAATGCATTGCCCAAGCAATGTTCAACTCCTGCCTACATCTCTGCGCAATTACAGCCTTCTGCTGAACAATATTCTATTGTCGGTCCTCGTATTCAAATTTTCATTCCGCGCATTCTTGAATGGACTTGCGCTATTTAGCATAAATCACAGCCAGAAGTGCAAATAACCAACGAAGGGCGGAAGCATTCCCGTCGGAACGCAAATTTGAATGCGAAGATCGACAATACTCTGATAAAGAGAAAATCGACAAACCGAAAACTCCTTCTCGGAAACTTCTACGTCTTCTACGTGCAGTTTGTCGCATTTCGTTACAGAATATACGGGAATTTGGTTGGCCGCATCATCAAAAAGTGAAGTAAATCTCTCAGAGACGAGCGGGGACACGCTCTCTCTATCCCATCTCTCGCCTTACAAACAGGAATCGAAGCTGAGATATTGGCGGAGCAGAACAGTACAAAAATACCTCCAATATCCCATCACTCATCCTAAATCCGGAGCATACAACATGAAAACGTAGCAACAAAGAACTGCTATGAGCGCGCGAAAGTGAATAAGGGAGACTGGCATCGTGTGGGTTCATGTGTGTGAAGCGTGATTCAAACACTGTGAGATAATCATAACGACGAAAAAACATTGTAAAACTGGCTAGGAGAAAGTGAAGCACACGGTTTTTGGTACGGTAAATGGACTGGAAGACTGAGACTGGAGAGAATACACAGGAGAAGATGGGAGGGCTTAAATCATACACGAAGCAGGGGCAGGGTAAACCGAAAGAAAGAGAGACATTCGAGAGGCAATGTTACGTGGGTGATCGTGGTGTGTGTGGGTGTGCAGGGGGAATACGCTATGTCGGGGAGGGGGGAGTTCAGAGGGGAATAGGTCCCGGAACGATCTGCCGGCTCGTCAGAGACTACCAACAGACCGGGCCCGGTGGTGTGGGTTACTGTAGGCAATCCGGAAAGGAGGGGCGGGGGGATTGGGATTTTCACCTTGCTTGAACGTAATTAGCTGGGAAGAGGCCGTGGGTGGTCGGGTCGGTGGTACGGTAGCCCGTCCACCATTCCGTGTCCGATTGGGACACGACGATGATCGCGTCGCCGGCCTGAAGGCTACCGTAATCTACCGTAATCTCACACAGGATAGAGCCATTTCGAGAAATCGAAGAAAAAAGAAGTGTGTTTCACAGCCAATACATGAAAAGTTTTGATGCGCGTCACGGTACGCGTCGCGGCTCGCCAGTCGCTATGCATTGTTAATGCTTTGCGTGCGCGCATCTAAACGGCCGTATGCAGTATACGGTATACTCGCTCCGTCCCACCTCGGCTGGGTAGCCTACCGCAAAACTTGGTGCAAGTATTGGGCATGCTTCTGCAGAAGAATATCGTGGCTAACATTTTCGATCGCTACGTATAGCAGAAGCAGCAGCAGCAGCAGCAGCAGCAGCAGCAATCTATACCAGCAGCAAACCCTGTCCGTCTGTGTGTCCCACCTTGAAGCTGAGCTCGTCCGTCTGCGTAGCGTCGTAGTCGAAGAGCGCGACGAAGGTGTGACCGACGGGCGACGAGACGGACGAGGGCGAGCCCGCCTGAACAGGGAGGGAGATATGGGGATATGGGGCTGAGGGGGGGGGGGCATACGTGGGCGACCTTCCCGCAATATTTTTAAAAACGGGCCTACCAGTGTACAAAATCAGGCCTAGCACTTGAAATTTTATATAAAATATAGGCCTACCAAAGTAAAATGCCGAAGAAATTTTGGCCTACCACCCATACTTCGGGTCGGTGCCCACGTATGATGGGGCTGAGGGGGGGGGGGGCATACGTGGGCACGTTTACCGTCAATTATTTTGAACTAGAGCCGACCAGTGAATAGCTTGAGGTTTTGGTTAGCCTACCAAGTGGGCATCTGGAATCACAAGGCGCCTACCAAGCTAAGTTTCTGACAAAATGAGGGCCTACCACCCGACTGTCGGGTCCGTGTCCATGTATGGGGGTGGGGGGGGGCATTCGTACGACGAGTTATCGATAGGAGATACTTATCGTATCTCTGGTCTATAAATCTTGATGGATCAAACTAGCATCGGGGCAGACAGTGCAGTAATCAGTGGGAAACTCCTCTGCATGAACAACACACGTTGTTGTATTTTCTTTTGCTTTGTCTGCTTTGTTCCTCTGCTTTTTTATCTTGTTGCTCAACTAACTTAAATTGTTTGTCTTATAAACCCCGCAACGGCTGACCTCCACCTGCACATAATCGCCCGGGAACCAGCCAACCTTCGCGTTTCCGTGCTCATCATGAATCTCGCCCTGCAAATTACTGATCATCGAATTCCGAATCAACCAGATTCCGCTAATCAATACCATGCAATTCCCAATGTCGGTCCTCGTATTCAAATTTTCGTTCCGCGCATTCTTGACTGGACTTGCATTATTTAGCAGAAGTCCACAACCAAAAGTGCAGAGAAGACGGAATCATTACTGTCCGAAATTTGAATGCGAGGTTCGACAATAAAGTGCACGAAACATTCATCAGCATAAGACCCATACATCTACCCTTCCTCATCTACCGTACCCCCCATCTACCGTACCTCCCACCATCCGGCCTCGCTGCGACTCCTCACCGTTACCGTATCCCCGACCTTGAGCGTCAGTTGGTTCTCACCAGCAGCCTTAAATCGAATTTTTTTAAAAATTCAATATATAGAAAGAAGAACATCCGTAAAATACAGCTATTGTCTGTTCAATCTAATACATGGACACGTTCGATACGTCGATCCATAAAATGCCGACAACATTGTTTTAATCGAATGAGCGCCTGTGTGATGTTCCGCTTTTACAACTGTTTTTTTCTCTTCCGAAATACCAACAATCGGAAAGTGCGGGGGCGCCTTACATATGCGCATGGTTTGAAACATGAATGTAACCGGCGCGCACGATTGACACTATCTATCTGTCAAATGTCGCCTTAAAATCTGACCCGATGAGTCTATTTCGAAATGAGTGCTTGCAACCGCACACATCACAATTGGTATTATAATGATTATGCCATGTTTCATTGCGTTTGCTAACGAGACGCGGTTACGAATGACGCATGAAGTATAGGCGTCAAAGGAACTCTAACGCATCGGCACAGATCAAAGAGTACGTCGGATCCGACGTAACCAAGGCACTTTTTGCTGTAAAAATTTACAGAATCAAGGCACTTTGGCCACGAAATCTATCGCTTTCTGCCAAATCATGCTATATTCTAAGCTTCTTAATGTGAATCAAGGCACTTTTATCTCGTCCTCGATCAAAAATCAAGGCACTTTGCAATTCAAGGACGTTACTCTTTGGCCTATGCCGGCATCGCCATCGGCACGTACGATTACAACCTACATCTAACTGTGGGACAGCGCTTCCCTTTAGAGAGCCGATACCGTAGTCAGATTTTGGCTTAAAAATCCATTCTCAATACGCGTCACGTACGCGTCGCGGTTCGCCACTCGCTGTGCATTTTAAATGCTTCGTGCCCGTTGATTTAAACGATCGTGATCGGAAACGCCCGAATGGGACTCTCGAACGACGCACCTGGAAGGGCGCGATGACCTTGGCCACGATGTGCTGCAGATGATTGGCCCCTGCGGCAGGAGCGGTGCCTGAGGCTGAATTAGCAGGATAAGTGCATAAATGCGTAAAGGTAAGGTACACAATAAAGTTACGCGTTTGACTTACTTTATAGCATTTAATACTTCATTTGATAATAGACCACCACCCGTCGAAAGAAATCGAACACCCAACATTTCCACATTATCTTACAGAAGAAAGCTTCGAGATCTTGTTATGATAAATTATTATTATTATTATCTCAAACAGCATACAAACTCATGTTTGGTGCTATGAACTACGGCATCGATACATCCTCTATGTATCGCTTTCATCCAAGCAATACTGCATATAAAACGGTATATCCCTCATTTACATAGATATATGTGAAACATACTAATCAAAAAGACGCGAATCGTATGCTCTACTCCCAAAGCAGCATAGATCACGTCGGGTCCAATAGGCTCGCTTTTTGAGTCTTTTTTCCGCACATGTTTCACGCTTCTATAAATTACACGGCATGTATGTGGAGCATGAATCGTGAAACATGTATTTGTGGAAAAGGCTCAAAATCAGAAGCCTAGGGTCCGCTCAGCACCAGTTCATACATACCCCAGTCCTTTTCAAACCCATAAAATCACTCCCTTCTACTTTATTTTGTCATGTCCTCTTTCTGCATTCACTGCTTATTTCGATGGAATAATAAACTATTATTATACCTGTAACCGCTCCAGCAGCCTCTCCTCCTCCTCTCTCAATCGGTCCCACATAGTTAGCCGGGAAGATGCCCTCGCGTCCATTACACGAACCCTGCCACGGGGTACGGTAAGCTACAGTAAGCCTCTCCATTTCACTCTGATTCCCAGCCATATTACGTGTTATTACCGTAAACCTGCTTTCAAGCTGTCGACGTCATGACAGCTCGAAGCTAACGTCCAACAATCTCCCCAAATGACAGTAATACCGTATCCCCCGGGGCTACCGTAACCTTACCGTAGCCCGCTCACCTTCCACCAGTCCGCGTTCTTCTCCGTTACGTATATCCTATCGCCCGTGACCAAGGGCAGATCGGTCGCCTCGACCGCCTCAAAGTCGTACACGGCCACGTACCACTCGCCGGCCGCCGCCATCGGCGTTCCTAAAAGCCGGCATTCCGCAAGTCCGGAATCGGCAAATTCCCGGTCCCCGGCCGCAGATAGAACAGAATTTGCACAGAGGAGAGAAGAGAAGATAGAATGCGTGAAATTAGGTGAAAAACTGGAAAAAGCACCCAACAAGCTTCCATTAGACGGATAAGCTATTATAGAACTCGACAAATGACCGACAAAAAAGCAGACTCTCAATACTAGTGCCAGCAAAACGCGGCCATCAGTCGAATCCTAACTGTTAGCCCACGCACACAGCCTTTCAAGCGGGTTTACATCAAACTGGGAAAGAAGCATGAAACCAGAACTTCGTCATCAAAGCTTCGTTTCTGGCTACAATTCTCTAGACATAGTCACAAGCGTGAGCGCTCGTTCCATCGATTCGTCTTCACGTGCTCTAGCAAAGGGAGAAGCACAGCCCGGGGGGGGGGAGAAGGTGCGATATCCCCTCCCGATTCCCCATCTTCTTCGTCCCATAAATCGCCTCACCCGCCACGGCTGTCTCGTTCTCGCTTCCCATTGCCTTCGTTTCCTCGTCCCGGAGAGATGATCCCTCGACCGAGTGAGCCGAGTGCGCGGAATGTACAGAATGCACGCTGGCACTGGCCGGAATGACCGAGGGGGCGGAGCCTGCAAGGGGACGGGGCACGATTAGGGGAAGAAGCATACGATTGGCCAATTTGGACGGGATGTTAGCTGAGCTATATATTGCGCTATGCTGTCTTCGTTGTGCTAATATAGGCGAGGTACACACCAATACGAGGTGTGAGTCGCATTTTCGGGTGAGACCGAACAAGCTAGACCATTTTAGCTTGTAGATAAAACTAGTATAATGGCCACTGTGATATCTGGACATGGTTATAGGAAAACGAGTGTAAGGGTATTTGAACGGACGTGGCTGGTTAGATTACGGTTGGAGTAGCGACCATTAGGATATGTGGGGGCCGAAAAAAGGACCATTAGGACATTGGGGACAAGCGGGGGCCGAAAGCTTTGGGGGAACGAATATGTAGATGGGGAACTGAAGCAGTGTGGTTACTGTTACGGCAAGCCCAGGCACTATTACATGAATAGCACATTTAACGCAATAGTTATCTTTGTATTACGAACACTTTCTTTCTTACCTGCGTCGCTTCCTCACCCTAATATTTAGAACTACCGTACCAGTCCCTCATATACCGTAACCAACGCTGAAGATACTCACTGGACGTCGGCGTCGTGGTCGACGACTGGACGAGCGACTGCTGACGGGACGAGTGGGCCGAGGCGGCGGACGACTGAAAGCAGGCGGGTGATCGTGCCGGGACCCGGGATCGTTTGAATGATCAGCAAAGGATTACGGTAACTACCGGAAATTTACTACTAGTAAGTAGCACAGTTTGAATGAAACGCGTAAACTATGCAATGCATCTCTTGCCAAAACTCACAAACCCACCATAACATTACTTCGTGAAATCGCCTAAACGTATTCCCCGCAATTTATCAATCAAGCCGCCCCCCCCCTTACCCCGTCCTCGACGACCTTCACGTAGCTCTTCGGGAACCAGCCAACCGTCCCGTCAGCCTGCCTCCGTCCTCGCCACTTCATATCCGTCTTCTCCAGGACCTGTCAACCGCATACACTTATCTCGTACCTCCCTCTCGGCTTTTTGAGTTATTATATAGAGCCAAACAAGCACACAGCTTACCCATGACAAGTAAGCAACTAAGAGTTTCAATAATATAACAACGCTTATCACGATATATAAATAGAAATTACTAAAAAAAATCGGCGCACCTCGATGGCGTCGCCCTTGGCAAAGGACAGATCGCCCGGGTTGCGGGCCTTCCACGGAAACTGGGCGACGCACGTCGCGAGGCAGGCCGCGTCGCCGTTGTGCGTGGACGAATCGAAGGACGAGTGTGGCGATGACACCTAGATCAATTGGCTAAATAAACAATTAATTTAATAAAATTATCTCAGAACCAAGCTGCATTCCTGGTGATAACAAAATGCAAGTTATACAAAATACAGAAAAACAATAGAAAAAAGCGTACCGGAAGAGAAGTTCCCAGGGCAGCCGAGGCGACTGCCATTGTAGAGGAGAGGGTCGAGGCGTCTGGAAAGTTAATTTAATTTTCTCATTTATATTGTAAAATCGAATATTGCATTCTGCATATCAAGCGAGAGAGTGATAGATAGTCATGGTACACGAGTCATCAGAATTCGAATACTTTCAGCTGAAATCCCTCTTATGCAAAATTAGAAGGAAAGAGCAAACTCACTCGGCTCTTCCAGGATCTTCTCAAGGCTGGGCGATGGTGTAACGTTCGAGGGGACGGTTTGCATTGGCTGAAACATAATTTAAATAATCTAAGCTAAATCCTTAAAATGCATTAATTTAAATTTATCTACGATTAAGTTAAATTTATCTACGTTATTTTGAATTATTTAATTTTAATTTAATTTAGTTTAATTTAAATTTACCGAGGTAGCGTTCGTATTGATGGGCGCAATGGGCTCCGCGAAGCCGACGGGGAACCAGCCAACCTGCAATGGTGTGTGTGCGTATTATACTTCTAAAGTTGTTTAAATAAATATTTTTATTAACTGCTTATTTGCAACTTCTGTACATGACTATGCACAGTTATATTCATTCTTCACAAGAGCAGCGCCACGTGTGGCTGTCTACCGTATGCTACAGTAACCTTCCCGGCAGTATTTCGGGAAACGGTATACGAAATCGTAACTTGGTAAGCCTACCAATTATCATAGTATATACCATCCGAAAGCTCCGATTGCCAATGCCTACGGTCTCCTATCTTGTCGTCAGTCTCCCTCCTTCCTACCGTATCCTACCGTAACCCTCCTCCCCCCGGTCCGTCCCCTCACCTTATCCTTAACCTGCCCCGCCAGCCATCCCGGCTCCGCCGCATGGCCTTCGAAGACGAGAATCGAGTCGCCTGCAATTTATGAAATCGTAGAAAACTTTCAAAAAATCTTTTTTAAAAGTCAAAATGAGAAGCGTGGCCGCTTTACAGATCGAGCTTTCAAGCAACATTGTCTCCCAACATGAGTGGTCTATGTCCATTGTTCCATCTCCCAACCGGTCTTTCCGCTTACTTCAGAGTGTTCCCCATTTCCCGGCCCCGCTCACCCGGCTGGAACGAGAGTTCATCGTCGGATCGCGCGTCAAACGCGTAGATTGCCCGGTATTTGACGGTGGCCTGCGATCCCGAGCCGGACGGAAGCGGGCCGTTAGAACCTGCGTAGATCTTTGTTTAACTCATTCTGAGGCTGAGCAATGAAATGAAACATAATCCATATATAATATTACGCCTAAACTATATATTACCAAATCATGAACCCAAGCTAATTCTACTCTTCGCATAATTCTTGCACAATAAAAATATATGGTGAACCCAAAACCATCAGAAAGACGCTCACTCGTATCATGGTGCCCGTTGACCGTACTACTCTCCGGAACGACGGGTGGAGTATCGTAGAGCGTAGAGGAGTGGCTAGGCTGCGAAGGGAAGGCGGTGGGGAAGGAGGATACGGTAGCTGGCGGGGAGGCGAGGGCAGAGGCGGAGAGGTCGGGCGGGGCGTCGTATTGGGGAAGCGACGACTGCAAGGGCTGCTTCGATCGATTGCTATCATTGCAGAATTGAAAAAAAGCGTTATAACAGACGTTGCAAACCGCCTACAACAAACAGGTTGTGACTATTCGCCACTCTAGTTATCTTTTTTCATGTTTTGCCTCGCGTTTCCGCGCGAATGCATAGACGCCAAATTTAAAAAAAAGTAAACCGTAAACGATGAGCAAAAAATCAATACATATCATCTCTCTGGACAGCTAGGAAAGGGAGAGCCTACCGCGAAGGCGTTGTGCGCGGACTGCGACGCGGCGGGCGGTACGCGGCTCGCGGATAGCTTCGATTGAAGGAGACGCTGCAATGGACCATTTTTTGCCAATGGTTGCTAAATAACTGCTGAGCCCCTATTATTTGTTTTTTTTTTTAAAATTGTTATGCTAACAATGAGACATCAGTAAAGGGGGCAAGTCTGCTGAAACAGCGTAAAAAGCTACAGTAACCCACCCTCCCCCATCCAACTACCGTATACCTTCTTCTCCTCGAGACCCGCCAGGCCGGCCGCATGTTCCCTCTTCAGGTCCTCTACCTCCTTGCGCAGTCCTTCCTCTAGTTCCTGAACTTAGTCGTGCTGCATATGTTTCCCACATGAGCGTAGTTGTAAGCTTTGTACAGTACTAGAATACATAATATATATTGAATGGAAACGCCCTTTTCCCAAGTCAAAAATAAACCATAGATCGAAACGACATAATTAGAAGGCAATTTGGAATCGAAAGAATGACGTCACTATTCGATCTATGCTGCCAAACTGGCTACCTTCTGCTTCTCCTCTACGTTCTTGCGCTGGGTAGCGTTGCGCTCCTTGGTCGTCTCCACCTTAACCGCAATCCTCGTAAGATTCAAAGCTACCGAACGAATAGATTTCTATCGCCACCAATGGCCTGTCATTTTATACACAACCAACCGCTGTTTGTAAAGTTTCCCGGTAGCTAAATTTTACGCCAATAATACCCCTACCGTACTCGCTATCCCTTGCCTACCTGTTTCTTCATCTGCTCCAACTTGGCCATGGCTGCCGCCTTCCGCTTCTCCATCTCCTCCAGTTGAGCGGATCGCGAGGTCGCGTCCCGATTGGCGCCCTGTAATTGCAAGTAATTTTTAAAAAACGCATGAATACTAGGTCGAATCACGAAATCGAAAGAATCAAACGTCAACCGAACATGGAAGGGCCCAAAGCTTATGCAGCTCAAAACATGCAGCCTACAACGTGCAATTTTGAAGGTAGCGTGAGTCTACCAAGTCAGCGGTGTAAAACTAAAACTATTATCCAAAATAGGTTAGGTTGCCGGTGCCCACGTCTGGATTAGAAGGGATCATTACAGACATCGTTCTCTTATAATACCTGCAGCTGCAGTAGTTGATGGGCCAGTTGCTCTGCTTGAACCGCAGCCTGCAAAGATTATTATTGACAGAAAAAAAATTCGAGAAAAAACACGACGATTCACCTAGTACACGCACCCATCCTAACGTCCCCTCGGACAGTCTTTCATTCTTCGCTATCTTCTTTTGTTTTTATCTCGCGCTTCTATGTAAATGCATAAATATCTATCTATCTGTCAGTCACAGCCATATATGCCCCCTTGCCCCCCCTCCCCCTCCCCTTGCCCCTCCCAACCTGCTGACTCGTCTTCTGCGCCTCCGCAATCAGCCTCAGCTTCTCATCGCGCAGCGCCCGCATGCCCTCGATGTCCTGAACCAGAGCGCCAAGCGTATCTCCCTTACAATTAGAGTGCGGGAAGCGGACCATTTTCACGGTTTCGTTTCAGGAGCCTAACATGTTGTTCCTATGTGCTACAGTATGACCATCACGCAGCAGCAGGAGCGAAATTGTCCACGCTGCGTACCGGTTACCCATATCTCCTAAGCTCCAGCCGCCCCTCACCGAACCTTTGTAATTCCCTCTATCGCCTCCCTCGCCTTGGCCACTTCTCCATCCAGATCCACCGCCTTCTCGTCGAGGGCCTGCACATGCCAAGATAGCAATCATATATTTCGGCGCCTATCTGGCGTAAGCAAATTTTTGAAAATAAAGCTTTTTCAAATAAACGAGAGGCTTAACTGGAACGATTAAGCTGACAGTATTGTGTGTGATCTGTAGAGTTGAGCATTTGCGTTTTTTGAAAAGCCTATGTATCGTGCACCATTCATAAGCGCGGCATGTCACCCTGCCAAAACAGTGAAAACTATTAGCCAAAAAAAAATGCAATTGATTGATTGATTGATTTATCCACACTTAAATAGCAAGGCCATGTTAATAATATCAGGCAATGACACAGTACAGTTCATAAGTAGGTATAAGAGAGCTTACTAAAAGCTCAATTTTTATGTACAGAGGAAGGAAAGGAGGCGATCAGCGTTCACCTGCAGCTGGAACTGCATCGTCTTCCTCTTCTGCTCCTGGGTTGCGAGGCGCTCGATCGCCGCCGCCTTTTGCGCCTAAAGAGCTGCGAGTAGCCAGAGATCAAAGACCACAAAGATCATGCAGATAGGGGGGGGGAAGAGCTACTCACGGCCAGGTCGCGCTTGCGCTTCTCCAGTGCGACCTTCTTCTTCTGTGCCTCCGCCTCCTGCCGCTGCCTCTCCCGTTCCGCCTGTACAGTGATCCATTCGACATACAGTAATCCTTACAGTAATAAGTAAGTTATGCAACTTTACAAATCGACCCATTTGTTACAGCTAGGCCATGGAAACAGTCAACTAAGCGAGAGACGGCATTCCTCTTCGAGGATTGCATTGGTCAGCCGCACGATCTATAATCTTATACGTTTCACGCTTCACACAGAAGAGTGTGGTCGATCGTATCAATCAATGGCTTCATTCTCTCCGGTATCATGGCACAGGCCAAAGATCAACGACCAAAGGTCAGAGATCAAAGATCAAAGATCAAAGCTCAATCCCAACCCACCGCCCGCTTCCGTTCCTCTTCCATCCTCTCCTCCTCCATCTGCCTCCTCCTCTCCATCTCGGCCGCTCGCTCAGCCTCCCGTCGTCTCTCCATTTCCAGCCTCTCTCGCTCGCGCTTCTCTTGCGCGTCGCGCTCCTGGAAAACCAGTAATTATCTAACCAATATAATATATATATATTTTTTTTATTAAATTTAAATATTATTAATAATATAATATAATTGTTTAAACCTTTTTGGCCTCCTCGGCCCTCCGCCTATCCTCCTCCTCTTGCAGTATCTGCCTCCGCCTATCCAACTCAGCCTGTCCCCGGTCGTAATTGTCCTTGCGCTTGTCCTAAATATACCGTTAAACTCAACTCACAAAATCAGCGTTATCGATTTATTGCTGATGAAATCATCGATGCCCACACAAAATCAGAGCGGATAGGCAAGCTACCGTACCTCAAACGTCTTCGGCGAGGCGATCTTCTGGGCGGGAGCCTCGCCCGAGGAGGGCGTGGCCGGGGAGTCCGACCTAGAAAGGACGATCGATCAAACAAATAGATAGATGAAAATTTAGAAAATTTATGCATTTACAGGGGGATCAATCGTCGACTTTTGGTGTACCTTGATTCTATCGTAGACATAATCATAAGAAATTCTTAATAACGTTCTTTTTTTTTGCTTCTTGCCGCAGCGAGACGGAGCAAAAAAAAAAACGTTAGTTATGGCGACACAAACTCGTTGTTCCCCATTCGCATTTCCCTGTCATCTGCATAAACTAGTCCCTTCTATTCTACCTGGCCGGCGTGTGATGGCACATCCCGGCCAGTTCAGGCGGCAGCGTCGACGGCAGCGCGAAGCCGGCCTTGTTCTGCTCGATCAGCCACATCGCGATCTCGAACTCCTCCACCGACAGCCGGCCGTCCTGCAGTCAACGCTTCTAACGCATACCCTTTTTTTTTCTTAAATAGCAAAGTAAGTAAGATAAATAGGTAACTAAAGCACTTTAAGGTGGTCTCAATTCCTAAAGAAGCGCAATACGTTTACGTTAACGCACAAATTAACGCAAAGTGAAACCGGTTCATTGTTGCATTCAACTCGACGTCGCCCTCAGTATGTCACCAAAAGGCATTGAACAGCATTCGTCTATGCAACCCCTGCTAGTGGGTCCCAAGCGGAAGGCAACCGTACTTCTCGCCATCAGCTACCGTATACCTTGTTGACGTCCGAGAGCATCCAAACGTGGGCCAACGCGTTGGTGGGCAGGCCACTCTGACCGAGAACGTTCCGCGCCGCCTGGCCATTGAGGAAGCCCGTGCGTTGCTGAAGAGTAGAGGACTGCGTAAATGTTGCAGAAAGCTGAACCGAACGGCTCCTAATGATGATTCGACAAATAAGCATGCTGAAAATGCATTTGCTCCCAACTATAAATATTAGGGCTGGTGAACTCGATCATTTCCTCCTTGTGATTAGCCTTCACAATGCATTAACGAATGAACGCCACAATTGCGTATTGTACCGCGAAATATAACTATGAAGCCAAAATAGGCCAAAAATAGCCTAGCTAGGTTATCGTACCTATAGAGCGTACGTCCCCCCGAGCTCTCCTTCGGGACTCACTATCCGCTCGACCAAAAGAGATCACTAAACCCGGATTCACCTTGTCGTGGGCGTTGAACTGCTGAGCGTACTTGAGCTTGTTCGCCTGGGGCATCGTCCAGTTGTCCAGCTGCTTGCCGCTCAGTGCGGAGCCGCCCGGCGCCACGGGCGGTCGCCCCGGAACGGGCGGGGCTTAACGGAGATCAACATCTCACCATAATTAAGCTAATTATTATCTTTACACGTCTCTTCTCTTCACCATCATACTGCGTTCCTTCGTGAATGCCCATTTATCTAGCTAAAGTTGGTCTAATCTACGTGACGACTCCTAAATAGTTAGACTGATGAGTGCACTATCGCAGTGTACCAGAGAACAAGCGGGGGTGCACGTTTTCCTGAACTAAATAGTGCACTAAATAAATAACTTAATAAAGCTACATAAATGCACACGATCTAACCCCTCATCGGCATGCCGGCTGGAGCCGTGTTGAATACGGGGAACTGCGCTCCTCCCGCTCCGGGCGGCGGTCCCATCATCGATCCGACCATCATTCCCGGCCCCGGTCCTCCCATTCCATGGTGCATCCCGGGGAGCGGGTACGCGCCCGGCATCCGTCCCATACTACCGCCTGCAATATCTTGCTACTCTAAAGTCATACATTTCATTCGGGTGCTTTTGACGGTTTGTTCCGCACCCACCACAGGCTAACGAGCAATATCCATTGATCTTGAAGCATAACTATCAAAAGCCGTGAATGAAAGGCTCTACTTGCTACTCTAACAGGCAAGAAAATGTTGGCTATATCTACGGTTGCGTCTCTATGCTAGCTATCTATATTTAGAGGCCAACAAAAGCTTTTTTCCATGTTCTACACTTTATTATACCATGCTCTGCTACGTAGAATTATGGTTGCTCACGCAAGCTACCACTTTTCTACCGATAACACGCTACGCTCCGCATATCAGTAGCTAACGAGAGTTCAATGCCTGCCATCGTGGCGTCCCATCAATTTGAAGTAATCTCGTGAAAACAATGCATCGCAGCTCACGTCTCGTATTTCGCATATCTACTCACCCATTCCCATCATGCCCGGAGGCAGGGAGGGCGGAGCGCCGGAGGGCATCGCCGCCATGCCCGGGATGGGTGGAGGCGCCCGCGGCATCGAACCTGAGCCAGAACGGGGGGTGTACGGTAGGCAGGATTACGGTATACAGTATAGCAACTTTTCCGAGTGAAGTTTCACTTCCCTGCATTTACGTGAAGAAAGAGTATTTATTTTTGGCTAAAAAAAATAAATATTCTTTGTTTTCTCCAAATACCGATCGATACCTGACAGCGGGACGTTGAGCAGTTGGGGCGGGAGGGTGGGTGGAAGGGGCATGCCCTGGACGGCATTACGGGTCAGCTTCATGGCTATCGAGAACTCGCGCTGGTCCAGCTGGCCGTCCCTGCGAAAGCATCGTTATTATAATGAGAATATTATTGGAGGAAAAGGAACGTTGAGAAATCTTTGCAGCGCACTCCGCTAAATACAGTGAAACTCTCTTGGCAAAATGTCAGCTTAGGCTAAAAGCCGGCACCGGCTGAAGTCTTACTGTGGTTAGCGGAAAGAATTGTGCAGCTCTCTCAACGTTCGTTTTCCTCCAATAATACCACGATTCTTTTCTTTTTTTCTTTTCTTTTCCGATTCTGCACTATTGATGAGCTTTACCGTCGGTCAGTAACATACTTGGGCAGCTTTCAGCTTTTGCTGTTCTCAAAAACCGGTCTGCCATATGCGATTTCACATTATCACATTATCGAGGCCACCAATTGACATTTCTTTGCATATTTGAGACGTATGGCCAGTAAGGCTGACCATATATACGTCTCAAACACTCACTTGTCCAGATCCGAGAGTGCCCAGATCTGTCCGAGGACGGGCGGTGGCAGGCCCGACTTGAGCAGGATACTGCGTGCCGCCTCTCCGGTTACCTGATCGATAATGATTATTACATTATTGATGGAAAAAGTGTTCCTCCAGTTAACTCTTTCCTACTTTGCGTCGTCTCTCTTCATACCGCTTCGCTCTTTCGTCGCAAGTAGGAATGAGAGGACTGACGGAACATTTTATCTCATAACTCGCGCAACTCGCTTCCGCTCTCTTCCTCTAGCATGACTCATCGTTTCCGACCCCCCCCCCCACCATACAAACAAAACACCCCTCACCCCTCCTCTCTCGCGCAATGGTCAATAACCCGAATACTCACACAATCATCTTTAATAATCAACATAATACCGTCTCAAGGCCGTCTAATTTGCATAATATCAGCCATAAAAGGCTTACTTACCCTTCCTCCGACCGGGCCGAGGGCCGCAAATTGGACCATGTTGGCCTCGTGCTCGGCAGCCGTAATCTCGAAGGGAGACGCCATATCTGAAAATAATGGAATATTATGGCGCGGTAAGTAGAGCATCATTCCATTCGGGTCTTTTGGATGCACATGTTTCTTTATCGAACATGTTTCTGTTTCTTTATTTATGTATCTTTTCTATATGTTTCTTTATTTATTTATCGAACACGCAACATGCGTATTCGATAAATAAATAAATAAATAAAAGTAAATGTTTCATGCATCATTCATTCAGAACCGCGACGCGTCTCATCACCAAAACCAGC
This sequence comes from Micoletzkya japonica, assembly GCA_900490955.1. NCBI lineage: Eukaryota > Metazoa > Nematoda > Chromadorea > Rhabditida > Diplogasteridae > Micoletzkya > Micoletzkya japonica. Next base: position 221,678 of record LS827634.1, read on the forward strand.
GAAACACATTGGCCAAAAGGTGCCTAACGGAATGCTCTAAAATGCTCTAAAAGCAAGGCAATTCGTCGTGATATCGCCGCACACATATTACTTACTAGAGCATTACTCGAGCATACGATTCGCGTTGTAGGAGCGGATGGCTTTCAGGCTGCATAGGGTAGACCTTTCGGGCTGCATAGATTTCGGTGAAACTTATTCATCAAAAAGACGCGAATGGCATGCTCTACTTTTATAATGTGACGCATTCGAATGCAAGACATAATTTCATTGAAAATATTAAAAAAACGGTAGGAAATCTATAAGCGCATTTACTTAACATTTCATCTGCTTATCGCTGTGAAAAAAAGAAATCATTGAAAAGAGCAGGAATGCTAGCTAATTTCTCTCCAATTCGCTTTATCAAATACAAGAAACCGAACCTCAGCAGTGAGTTGGTCCTTTGTCCATTCAAGCACAAATCCGTCAATAGCGTGATGCCCTGTAAACCAATGATTCTGAGAATAACAATGGCTGAAGCAATAAATTATAGACCGCAAGACAAACAACTTTATAGATGGTAAAGAATTAAGCAACGGCAAGGTGGGAGGAAAAGATGAGATACAGAGAGGGTGAGGCGATGAGTAAACGATGGACAGTCAATGCGAAGCAGAGAATGGAGGGGGAGAGGGAGAGACGTGGATGAGAGATCGAGAGAGGCACACAGACGCACACTAACTGACGGACAGACAGACTCAGACCAATCGAATGGGGGAACGATCGAGGGTGCTGATATTGGAAACATGAATTGCCTCGCATTTAAGCCTTTCAAGATCAAGAAACACTTATAACGAAACACATATGCTTTAGCTCTGGTAAGCTCATTTCTGATTTATTTTCAAACAAGGTAGATTTTAAAGCTCTCGCAGCTTATAACCATCGCTATACTTTCGTTAGTAGGAATGCGGCTACTGATGGAACATTACTCTCTTAGCCGCACAATCCCCGTGCATAACGTCCTTGAACCCTAAGCTATCCTCGAGACTAGCTGTCCACTCCAGCATAGACAGCTTATTCGAGCATGCGCGAATCAGCACGAAATGCGTTCGCATAGTTCGCATACCATTATACGCCTTTCATAGCTAAGGCCAAGCTTCGCGTAAAATACTTGAAGTATTCATAAGATCAGAGAAGTTCAGAGAATAACGTGGAATTCAGAGTGCCCCCTCCATTATCTGGCGTAGAACCCAAACGAGTGCATTCCTGGCGCAGGGGTTGCCTATGGAAAGGTCGATAGACTGCAGCCGCCTCTTCCTCTTGGAATAATGGAAGAAGCATCCAGGTGGATGGCCAGATGGATAGCTAGGTGGTCTGGATAGAACGCTAGCTTCAAGCTAGTATGGTAATTTCCGTACTCATAGACTATCATCGAAACACGCCCCATTGTCAAGAGCTAGTTCTCATGCTAACCGCTGATAACGCCGCCTAAGTAAGGGTCCCTCCCAAGAATGCAACAAATAAAAAACTCTCAAAATGCGAAACATTATCGGGTAATCACTCAATCTCACTACAGCAAAGCACTGAAAGCACAGGAAAGGGGAAAACCCTTTCCTTCCCTCCGCCTTCCCATTCCCTCCTTCTTCTACCCCTAACGGATTGGGTTTCATGCCCAAACTCTGCGAATAACGACGCCCATACTGGAGAAAGGCAGAGAAAGGCGCGATAAACTATTGAGTTTAAAACAATAAACTAATATAAGATAACCCCACCAATCCTCTCTAAGAGTAGGAAAAGGCAGTTTCACGAAAACATTCAACTGACTGAGTGAGCAAAAATACGAATCGAGTGCGAAAAGCGAATATACTTGTCCGCTCTCCATCCGCCTTTCTTTCTTTTCTCGTTTCTCGTTTTTTTTCCTTTTTCGATCGAATAATTATATTGTCTTGGCGCACTCTAATCGCGAATATGACGCTAAACCGGGTAGAATAAACGCATTATTCGTAGAATAAATGCTTTATAACTAATATTGAGAGTAAAAGGGAAAGAAAAGTTCCGCGGAGAGTAGGAGAACAGGGCCTCTAAAACATGAAACATGAAAAATGAAAAACACAAAGCAATCAAAGTCCGTCGGTTTCACGCGCACGCGCATACGCACAATTATGCTGCGAGAGATGGGAGGGAAGGGAAGTTACGAGGGAGACGAGAGGAGGGTTAGGAGGTAAAAGCGAGGGAGAGATACGCTCACTACGAGGGAAACAGTAGGGAGAGGGGGGGGATACGGAAATAGTGAGGGTGAAAGGGAGAGAGTGAGGGTTGCTATCGATACTACTAGCCACACTACGAAGGACGCGCGCGAGAATAGGAAAGAAAAGAGGAGGGAGAGGAGGGAGAGAACGAATGATGGAGTATGCAGATGGACAGCCATCGACTAACCGAGGTTCCATGCCCACCCCCCCACTCCCCTTAAACCCGACCTGAATACGCTTCACCATGTATATCTAAATATTGAGTCATTCGGTGGGTTCATCAATTTACAGTACCCCACCCTTGTACTATTGCTCTAGCCCCTGCTCGAGCTCTAGATCCCTAGCCCCCAAAACCTTTGATTTTTTGCTATGTAATAGGAAAAAATCGCCATTAAGCTAGCTACTTCTCTCAAAAAGAGTGAGAAAGTGGGGAACTGAACAAGGTTAAAGGGACCTCTCCTACCTACTCTATTATTCTAGTCCCTTTTCCCTCTTCCCCCCCCCCCTTGCATTCCCTCACCTCAACTACTTGCCCTCAACTCTTCTCCCTCGTCTTTATCTCCCTCCCTCCCTCCATCTCTCTACTCCCCCCCCCCCTTCCCTCCTAAGGTTCCCCTCCTCTCCCCCCATCGATTCTCTCTCCAACTTTCTCCCTCTCCCATTATGTCTTTGAGCTTCAGGACCCCCCCAACCTTAGCAGAGAGATGGGGGGATTCCTAGTATCCCGCACTCTCAGCTATACCCTTTTCCACATCAAAACATAGCCAAGCCGTTGAAAAAGCATTAGTGGTGAAATTGGATGTATACCCATAACTATGCAAATACCATACATGCCACAACACTACTAACATTCCACCAGGCAATGGCTATTATAGCACCAATACCCGCCTATGTAAGATTTCTACCGGTTGAAATATTAGGTATAACAGATATCTCGTATAAATACGGTACATAGGCCCCTTTTGTTTTGTCGCCGATCCGCAGACCAGGCCACATTAGGGATGGCAGAATGAGAGTTAAGCCGAGAGCGAGAGTGAGCGGGTGTAGAATGATTCCACACTCGCCGAGTGTGACGACGTATCGAGACTAGGCAAATCTTACGCCACGCTCGGGAGAGTGTGGGGTAAAAAAGGACAATTGAGATCATAAATATGGCTATTGCTTACTGTACTTATCGTATATATTGAATTACTGACAAGGGGATAGATAAAGAGGACAGAATTTGGCACTGAATAAATTAGACCCATATATGCTGAAAATGTTGCGCATACTCGCTTTCAAATTTTCATTTCGTGTACTTGATGGGTCCTGCGCTGCTTAGCCTATGCGCAACCAAAATTGCACCTATTATAAACGGAACAACAGAAGTCGGATTGTTTATTGTCGGAATGCAATATCTTATAGATAAAAGTACTGGTACTATTTCTCCATTTAGTTCAATACAGGAAATTTTAGGGTTTGAAAACGAAGCCTTTTAATCGCATTATGAGACCGAGTGAGTGATGAGGAGCATTGAAGAATGAAGAGAGTCAGACGATAAGTACGCTAATCGCGCTTGGTTTTCAAACCCTAGAAAATTTGTCACAAGAAAAAGTATTTTGATTCTCCGCTATCCCCGAAAAAATCATCTTATTATTTATCTCTCTCATTTTATTGAAAGAAATGCAAAAAGTCCGGTGGAAAAGCTATATTTGTCATGGTGTAGAGTGCCTACCGTAATACTCCATCTCGGTAACAATCGGGTTATTTTATCTCGCACTCGTCCGAGTGTGGGATAAACTATACAAAATTTATCCGCACACTCATTCACTCTCACTCTCCTCTCCAGTGCCGGTCAGTCTCGTTTTCCCACTCTCATTCTGCCATCCCTGGGCCACATTACAAATATAGAGCGATAGAGATACGGTAGGAGACCAGCGACTCCTGCACGGAAATCTCGGGGGATACGGTAGAGCAAATAATTTATCAGTCTAGGACCCGTAGTAATCGAGAAACACGAGATACAATGAAAAATATGAACATAAACCGATACATGCATCTTCATCAGAACGAGACTACCGTATTACGGTGCGAATACAGTAAACCTCCCGCCTTGCCTACCAGATCTGTGCGCACTTTACAGAAAGCCGGGAAATGCGATTCACCGGGCGTCCGGGCCGGAAGTTAGGCTTAGTGCAGCCGGGGATCGGCGAACCGCTTGCTCCGTGGATCTCGCGGAGCTCCGGACGGGGGCAGGCCACCTGAGAGGTGGGTCACGGTAGGTGTGGGATACGGTAATAGAGAATACGGTATCTTTAAAAAAGGCAAAACGCCTATATACGGTAAGCCGCTGAAATTATTGTTATATGTTCCATTTCATACTATTACTGTTGCAAGAGAAATTAATCAGCCTTTATGCATAGTGTGAAGCCTGCTTCAGCATGATTTTTTGCGATATGGCAGGCATACGCAAAGACTAACATACTAATTTTAACTGTGCAAGTCTTTCATTGCTTTTCCCGTTGTCTCTACCACAGATCAATGTGATTATTATGATTATTATAATTACTATTATTAGTAATATTGTGGAATAAACCGATCCGTCCGTTTCTTCCGTTCCAAAATGAGTCTAATTCTCTCACTTTTGCACACTCTCTCGCCTTATATTCGGAATGATTTTCCGACGGATCTTTTTAATCCACTATATTATTATGATCATACGCACCTCTCGCGGGGTCGGGGGTCATCAGGGACAGGAGGGGCTGGACGGAGCGGGGCGGGGCGCCGATCGTCGGCGTCGAGGCGATCTCCTCACTCGTCTGCAGCACGTCCGTCGCCTGAATGACGGACGTACGTGGGCTAGGGATAGGATCAACTGTCCTTCAATTAATTAATTAACGAAAATCATAAGCACATCATTTTCACTATCGGTATTCGCAGTAGGCAGCCATCTGAACGTCCGATCGAACAATTTTATCCCGTGTAAATGAAAGTGAGGCATCTTTGGTTAAGGAAAAATGTTAGAGAAAAAAAGACGCTGCCGTCCTTCCTACTTACGAAAGAAAGCAGTGATGCGGTACGGGAATTTGGCGACGGAACTTTTTCCCTCAATAACAGCACGCCACTTGTAGCAATATCTCTGTTTGTTGCCCGATATGTTTAAATTTTTTGGATAATAATAATAATAATAATAATAATAATAATAAATAAGCACAAATATCGCCGTACCCTCTTCGGGGGCGGGTACTTCTCGGCGAATTCGGAAGAGTACTCGCTCATATTCGGCGTTTCGGCGTAGGCCAGACAGAACTCGCCCGTCTTGCTCAGCTCCCCGTTCTTGCCGCACGCCAGCGACATGCAACCCTGCGAAGGGAAGCATACAATAAAATATTCACGTCGTAGACCTTCTAGGTTCCCTGATTCTTTCGTAAATTATCTCACAAACGTGCCTTGATTCTCGAAACTTTCACGGTTAAAAAAGTGCCTTGGTTGCGAGGGAACACCATCATCGACATAGCATGCATAAACCTAAATGTACGTAAAAATAAATCTACCCATGTACCACTTCTCTGCCTCCAGCCCATACCTTGAAGATGGTGGTGTGCCCGTTCCGCAGCCGGCATATGTCTCCCGGCTGCACCGCATCGCCGTACTCGTTCGAGAGGATGTTCAGGTTGATCATGCCTTAAACAAGGATATTACGTGGACAACGCTACCCAATCATACGTTGAAAAACGCACAGCGTCCTGATGCGTAGAATAGATTCGTATGCATATTAAGAGAGTGGAGGCGAGAGAGCATGGAAATTGGAGAGACACAGAGATATTCGAAATTTCGGAACGCGGACTGGTAAAATGTCGTGGAAAACCGGGTGTACCATTGTAATAACCGTAAATGATTAAGCCTGCCACTTGAAAATTTGGCTTGTGCGAGCATTAGAGAAGAGCGATCTAAATATTCATGCGCAAAGCGTGTATACGCATCGTGCAATCTTTAGCTTATAATCAATAAAAGCAATTACTTGAACGAACAGCTGCTTTAGAATACCTATTTTTTGAGAAATCTGAACAGAAAAGCAAGATTGGCCGAAATTTGATCAAACCTGACTGGTCCGCCACCTTGACCGTCGTAAACTCGCCCAGGTTCGTGCGGAAGCCGACCGTGAGAGCTTAAAACAGATATAAGAGAGAAAAATGAGTATACCAACGTTTGTCGAGGATGATGAAGGCACAGTTGACGGAGTTTAGCTGGGGCCGAAGCGAAGCGATGGGAACGGGCTTGAACTCGACTGGCGGGGGAGGAGCAGCCATCCAACAAGGAAACAAAGCCTGAAAATACAAGTAGAATAAAGGCAATAACAGATATAACCCCAAAAACGCGTTGTTGGGGGACTAAATCATCGCGCAGACTGCAATTGGAAAAAACGCGTGCGACGACGTCCCGAACGGAATGTCCTTCAAAATTCTTAGGAGTACGGTAGGCGCGAAATTCGCGCGGCATCAAAGTGCTTCGCGAGTTCAGCGCGCTTTGCGGCTTCGAAATAGTGTTTTTCCATAATTTACCATGAGGCTTGATAATGAGGAGAGTGGATTTACGTATGCTGGGATGTGTTTTAGGCGCAATGGGTCGGCACGACGGATACTCGCCTCACAAGGATTTGAGACGCTCTCATCGATCGCGATCTACCGTTTACAAGAGTCTCGGAGAGAACAAGATGGGTCTGAACATGCTCGTGGACATGGCGAATGCGACGCGCGAACGGGTAAGCAAAGCACTTCTTGGCTAGGCTCCACTCTCCCATTCCGATTTTCGCCCTCCCGCGCCAATGCGTTTTGCTTCACTCGGTTGCGGTTTTGGTATTGTACTGTTCGAAGTGCGGCACAGCGCTAGACCTACTTTATGCGCGTAGAGTTGTTATAGTTCTACAGTTTTACCATGGTTTGGTTGCAGGAACTTCGTGCAGTTCTGCGAAGTGACGGTTCTCGCTACCCCACCCGGTCCCAGTCCAAGTTTGTCGTACCGGGCGAGGAATCAACCGAGGACGAACTGCTCGAGGAGGAAGAGGAGGTGGTCGGGAAGAGGACGAGGACGAGGAGTCTGAGGAGGTGAAGCCTGCAATGGGGTTCCCGTATTCAGCCGTTTTTTCCTCCGTGCTTACCGCTTCTATACATCACCACAACGTGCCTGTAGCGCATGAATGCTGAAACATATGGGTTCAAAAAGGCTCAAAAAGAACCCTAGTGCACATTACTTTCCAAAGAGACCCGATCACCACGACGTTTCCCCAGTTCGCGTTCCGAAATTGTGAATGTCTCTGCGTCTCGCCAATTTACGTGCTCTCTCGCCTCCACTCTCTTAATTTGCATAGAATCTATTCTACGCAACATAACGTTGTGATCACATCTTGAGAAACGAGCCTAACAGTGTGCTAAAGAGTTAACGATCAAGCGTTTCAATTTGTATTGAAAATGTATAACAAGTGTGGTAATGCCAAAACAAGTTCTATAAATATTAGGGCGTACTACCACCCGAGATTCATCTGATTTAAGCCGAGTATTTTGTAGTTCGCACCTCTACGACGATGGTGACGACGAGGCTTCGCGCGAACCGCCAGTTAAGAGTCCGCCGCCGAGGGGGTTAGTCGTCTTTCTTTTACTGTTGCTACTTCTCTTGGTTTACAGTGCTATTATATTGCAAGAGGCTAGTATAATAATGTTCATGGGCTCGTTAGGCAGAGGTGTGGTTCATTATTTTCTGCCAATGTATAAAATCGAAAATTATTAAAGCCTTCCAAATCAAAATTCCATGGTTATGGGCTTGCCATACATACTAAGGGTCGGGGGGAAAACGTGTGTTTTCCATTGCAGCAGCAGCCATCCCAAACGTCGTCGGGTCATGATGGATTCAGACGAGGAGGAACTGGGGTCCTCGCATACGACTGAAGCTAATTGCAAGGAAGAAGCGGAGGAGGGCGGAGATATGTACGAAGCTGTTAAGAGGAGGCACACGAAGATGTGGGCTTTTTTTGGTGTTTTCTTGAATATTACGAGACAAGCAACGGATGGCTATTTTTTCACGGTGTTTGTTTACTGTTTGATCCATCTACCGTTCTTCACCAAAGTATAATATACGATAATACATAATACATGGGCACCATTGCCCGATCGGACGTTAGGATGGGTGCCTGCACTTGAATAGCTTAAAACGCTTGTAATGATAGCTTTTTATTATTATTTTCTCTAGTTATGTATGAAAACCTTCCAAAACAAATGTTGGGACAACACTAGCCCGTGTATGATAATTTGTATTGCAAGACTAGTGAGTGAGCAGTTTTGCTGAAATACAAAGAGTATGGAGTCATACATGCGCAGCCTGATTTAGATATCCGACGAAAACGCTTGTGAACGGGTGTCCGGGGTAATATTATGGTAAACTCCACGTGTTTCCGGTTCAAAATACATAATTTTTTCTCTCTATTTTGTTCATTTATGGTTGAAAACAACGTGTTTCCGATGATGAAGTGGGCTTTAACTTTGAAAAAAAAGCACGGGTGTCCGGCTTAGAATCTAATACGGCTGCTCAGGCATGTATGGAGTATTTGCTCACATCAGGCCGTCCGCCGACAAATCGCCGATAGTCGACAATGCGCAGTCGTCGCGATCGTTGAGACACGAAAGAAGGCAGAAGGTGGAGGAGGTTAAGGAAGACGAGCGTGAAGGGGAAGAAGAGGTGAGCGGAAGAACAGGAGTAGATTCGTTCCATTATCAGTTGGTGAACCGTAACCGTTGACAAACGAATGCGGGAAATTAAAATTACCGCTAGGGGTTGAATATCTCGCCCCATTTACTACGCCTTTCTCATAGCTCTCGTTGTTGTTGTTTTTTTGCTTTATTCAAATGCTGGTTCAAATGCGTTCGCACGTAATTCTAAGTGTGAAGTCGATAAGTCTAGCAAATCGTTTTTTTCCCTTAAAATTGAGGGCGTTCCAGATTTGAATTGGCGTAGGTTCCTGTATAAAGGCTGCTTTGCAGGAGGAGGAAGAGGAGGAACCGACGGAGCCCCGACAGTACCCGCTGAGAAGAGAGCGGAAGGCCGTCCAGCGGTACTCGGATGTGGTACAGCAATCGGCCGTGAGTCGCGTTCGAATTCTATCGGTTCAAGACGACGAATTTTACTCCATTAACTCCATTACATGGTTATTAATGTAAATCAGGACACTTTCATTGTTCGATCGGAATAGTTGCAGAAGTCAGCTCGAAACCTGCGCGCTCTCGAGCGCATCGAACGCAAGAAGCAACGTAGGCTGCACCAGAGGGAGTTCAGGTACGGTAGGGGGGGGGATGCATAGGTCAAATAGTACGTCATAGCCGACGTACCCAAGGCCCTAGGACGCGTATTTTCATTCCTTCCATGTTTGGGCATGCACCCGACTTTCAGGTGGCGTGCCCTTCTTTTTGTTAGAAGCCTTTGCAAAAACTTGGTAGGCATAATACTGTTGAAGCTCTGTCCACATATTTTTTTACAAATATTTTTATGTATGCCTTTTGGCAGGCGTCGCATGGCCCGCTCCGATTCGTCCTCAACGGGGGGATCGGATTCTGAGGCCGGCGGGGGCAAGACGACCAATCGGGGAAGGGGAGGAGATGTGGAGGAACGGTTCGTATGCGTTTACATTTATTCCTTGCTCAGCTTTAGGTATTAAAATGGTGCTACCTATTCATCATATTAGGTTGGTGCATAAGTCTTGCAATACTTTTTGA
>LS827634.1:231738-258161 GCA_900490955.1 Micoletzkya japonica
TATATATATATATATTTATTGACATGCAGGGGCATGAAACGACAAGTGTGATTATTTGTGAACTTCCAATATCGAGAGAGTCATAGTTGTGCGTAGATCGAATAGAAGGGGGGGGTGGGGATGGGGAGCTCGGATGTATGGGTAAGGCTGTCGTCGGCAAGAGTAAGGAGGAAGTCAGGAAGAGGACTGACTGGACCAGAGGAGGAATGGTCAGGACTCGTGAGAGGTTGAGTCATCTCGGCCGAACGATGTCCCATATATTTACTGAGCTTTTCGATTCAAGCCCAGTTATAGGGTACATGATATATTTTATCATACTTCCTCATATGTTGCCCGAAATTTATCTCCTTAGCACCCAATCATCTTTAGGACATATACTATTGGTTTTTATGTTTGGGCGATTTCGTGCTCATGTCTCAAAAATTTTAAAAATAATGTTTAAAAAATCGGTTTCCTCCCTTTAGATACTTATTTTGGATCCTTCATAAACGGAATTCGACATCCAATCTTTTCATTATTTCCGACGTGGACCATACTATCTAATACCACATCAACAGCTTTCGAAGATTTCATCTTTTTCAAATAAAGAAATTTTTATAATTCTACTGTTTTTCGCGTATGTTATGCATTAGTGATCGGTAGCCTCTAAGCGTCATTTATATATCTTTTGTCTATAACAAAACAAATTTAACTCCGAGTTTGTCCCAGCTTTATAAGAAGATCTGATATTGCACACGAGACCAATTTGCGATTGATTTTCCCATTGAGCTTTCGAGCTAGGCGCAAAGTTATGGCTTTTCCGTTGTATGGTAATGAGGCTAGCATTCGAAAAATCGAAACAAAAAACTTTCGCTTATTTATAAGAACTTGTTTCTGTGAGCCATTCAGGAACCATGTAAGTTTAACATGACCAATGTATTTTGTATCAATGTGGTCGTAATCTCAGAAATATTGATGTAAAGCATGGTCAGGTCCGACTACGGTACCTGAGTATGCAAATTAACGTTAATTTATAAACCCGAAAACAAGCGAACCAACTCCAAATAGCATTTTACATAGCTTAGACAGTGAGTATTCACTGCCTTCAACAACAGTTCTCGATACCCGCATATAAATATTTTACATCGCTTTTATGAAACTGAATTTTTTCAACACTTTAGTCCATTTCTCAGCTATGCAATGAGTAATAGAAGTCCAACAAACATGGTTTGTAGAGTATGCTGGTAGGTATTCATATATGTATGAAAAAGGGTCACTTAATTTAGCTCGTCTTGAAAAAAATGAAATTATAGAATATTGCAAGACGCATGCACCAACCTAATTAATATCAGTTTCTCAAATGATGTTATGTTGAGCAAGGTATGGGTGGGGGTTGCAGGTTTGAGCGGCGCAAGGAGCGCAGTATGGCCAAGGCTCGCGGCCGATTCCTGCCCATCAATATGACCGGTGAGTTACCGCTTTTTGCCATCGTTATTTATTAACATGGAAATTGAAATTTGACTGCGAAAGTTGCGTTGATTTTGCTCTCAAGTAAGGCCTATGTTTCAATGTGGTTAAACATTTTGCTTATTATCCCTTATTTGAAACGAGTTATGATCGATATTTTTATATAATTAATATCTTAAAAATAATTATATCATCAAATTTTGTTCAGAGCGTGATCTGGGCACGGCGCAGTCGACGATACGGGAACGCCTCAGGCAGGCGGGAGCCTCGTGCTCTGATATCGATCCGATGACCATCGACGGGACCGTATTCTTCGATCAGGTGAGAGAGATTATAGCTTAAAGGGACATGGAAGCCAAAAAAGATTGCCTTTCATGAAAGTTTATCGCCTAAATAGTACAAAAACCAAAGCCAGAGCGCACAAAAATGTGTACTTCGCGAGATATCAAATTTTTAATTTCCTAGCCAAGGCGCAGTCTAACGGCGTTTAGCGCATAGGAATAAGGTAAACGGCATCGAGGTATTCCCGGAACAAATAAATATTTCTCGCAGTAGAAATTTAAAAAAAAAAATTTTTCAAACACTATTGTCTTTATTATGGTCTCAGAAACATATTCTAGAAGTTTGGCCATGTTCGGTTTCGCAAAATTTCTCGCTTCCATGTCCCTTTAATTTAATTTATCGACGCCTATGCATAATAAGAAGACGGAGTGTGACTCAATCATACGTGGGCAGTGTTTACGACCTAGTAGCTCCTCCTCCACATTGACTATGATGAGTCCTTTGCCCTATTCCGCACAACGGAAGCGATACTTTGCAATAAACTGTGAATTATGATGGCTTTTGCAGGTGGGTGGTCTCGGGCCGCACCTCCAAACCCTCAAGGAGGTCGTGCTGTTTCCGATGCTCTACCCCGACGTCTTCACTCGGTTCAACATCAACCCGCCCAAGGGCGTCGTCTTCTATGGGCCGCCTGGTGAGCCGTCTTTGATATAGGGACCGAAGATAGGTTGGATGAATCGTACACTGTGCGCCGTATCTCATATATGCGGTTGCAGGAACGGGAAAGACGCTGGTGGCAAGGGCGCTGGCCAATGAGTGTGGACGGGGCGCGAAGAAGGTAAGAGGGGGGGGGGCTATTGTGCATTACTAGTCTTAGAGCATACGTGGGCAGATTTACCGTTAGTAATTTGATTGGGGCCTATTACAGGTTCCACCGGAGTTGTCCTCAAAAACGGAACGATTTAATACTTTTGATGAAATAACAAACTATTCCCACTAATTACGCTGTCCAATTAACGCCTTACGTGTTGCTATGGCAGAAATTAATAGAATCGCAAGAAAATTGGAGCCGGAGAGGTAGATCAGCGCGCGTATTTGCGTAGACAGTTCGCAATCGTTTGCGTACGTTTTGTCAACTTTCGTTCAACTTGTAATACCAATGTGTGTTCTCTTTTTTTCGGGTGCTATGTGGCAATTTAAATTTCTGGCCAAATGAGGGGCCTTCCAAGCGACTGTCGGGTCCGAGCCCATGTGGGATTTAGAGAAACATTTGCAAGCCCCTTACGGTCAATTGTTATCGCTAATCCTTGACTTGAGTTAATCGTGGTGATATAGAGAATAATACGGGGCAAATAGAGGATGGCTATGGGGCAAGCTGTGTCTGAGAGTCAAGAAAAGCTTGCAGGTGGCGTTCTTCATGCGGAAGGGTGCTGACTGCCTGTCCAAGTGGGTCGGAGAGTCGGAACGGCAGCTGAGGTATGAAACGTGTAGTATGTAGGGAGAATTCGAGGGATGGTCAATGAGCGTGTCACCAACGCGCGCATTCTAGGGTTCTCTTTTTGACGCTTTTCCACGGTTATGTTTCGGTGTTCACGCTCCGTAGGCATAGCCCGGTATTTATGCGAGTCTGAAACATAACCGAGCAAAAGCGTCAAAAAAGGAAACCGTACATGGGCGTCATTGTCCAATCGGACGTTAGGATGGGTGCCTGCACTAGAGAATCATAGTGTAAGACACTTGTTTGGATGGCTGCTTTTGATTTTCCCCAAGTATGTAAGGCAGCCTGCAAAAATGTTCGGACAACACTAGCCCATGTATGAAGAAAACCCTAGTGCATTCATTGCCTGCGCCTCTTCCCAGTAATTTTCTATCGCGGTTCATTCTCGCGCTCTGGTGAATGTAGGGAGTTTTAGCGTTGTCACACTGTTTCATATTTTTCTTGTGTAAATACCGGAATCTGCCTACAACGCACGAACACTGAAACATAACCGTGAAAATGAAGGAGAGCCTGCTAAGTATCGTTGTCTGTTTGGATTGTTATTTTCCATTTCTTTATCTTTTAATGCTTTGCTGTGGTCATACGTGGGCACCGACCCGAAGTACGGGCGGTAGGCCCAAATATTTGTGGAACGTTACTTTGGTAGGCCCGATTTTAACATAAATTATCAATTGGTATGCTCGAAAATTCACGATTCCGTTTATTGGTAGGCCCGTTTCTCAAAATATGGTCGAAAGGCTGCCCACGTTTGGCTGTGGTCTTTGAAAAGAGATGTAGAATTGTCTGTTGCAGACTCCTCTTCGACCAAGCGTACGCGATGCGTCCTTCCATCATTTTCTTTGATGAGGTACGACTGATCCATTTTTCTTGGATTTGCTTTTCCGCAACGAAGTATCCATCGTATCCTCTCTTCTTCACTTTTCGCGCTTATAGGAGGACTACACACAGGAATAGTGTGAATTGCGTTTCTGTTAGTTTTCCTGGGTTCTAATTCAAATGCTCCTGAAATTGGGAATGATCTCTCGACGAGACATACCCTTTTTCCCCACATATTATTGACGACAAAACGTTCCGCCAGTAATCTCATGCCTACCTGGCCTGCAGCTCTATCTTCGAAAGTAGAAATGAGACGACTGACGGAACGTTTTCGCCTCAACTTTACGCGGTGGTATTCTTATTCATTTGTCAGATCGACGGTCTGGCCCCGGTCCGGTCCTCTCGGCAGGATCAGATCCACTCCAGCATCGTGTCTACCCTTCTCGCCCTCATGGACGGCCTTGACTCGAGAGGAGAGGTTAGCCTTAAAATATTCTAATATCTTTTATCTTTTTTTTAAATTTTGTTTTGACTTTTTCGTGAACCAAGTCGTGTATACTGCACGTAATGCGAAGCTTAGTCAAATTTATAGTAGTATGCGTAACGTGTAGATTGGGTTTTCGATAGGTAAGTAAATGCTACTACTACCAGGTGGTGGTGATCGGTGCTACAAACCGGCTGGACACGCTCGATCCGGCCCTCCGGCGGCCCGGACGCTTCGATCGCGAACTGAAATTCTCGCTGCCTGACTCGGCCGCTCGGCGGGAGATTCTGCAGATACACACGAAGAGGTGGGGGGGGTTGAGTATACTGTAGGCATACTGTAGATGATCATACGATGAAACCGCGTGATGCTGTACAATATAGGCCAGCTACGTGTGCTGACTGGAAATGGTGTGCAGTCCTAACTTTTGCCATAATGCTCCAAGAGAAGCTCCAAGCTTCAAGAGCGTACTCCAAGAGAAGGCGGATATTTGGCAAGTTTATCATACTCTGGCTGAAAAGAACGGCCGTCCAATGGAAGTATGCGCTAGAAGTACGGGTGGTCTAATCTAAATCGATAGGCTTGTTGTAATCTAGTAGACCAGCATTAGACATGCTCGTTCGTTTCCAGTTGGCAGTCGTGCACTCCCTCCCCCTCGACCCTCGACTGGCTGGCCGATTCCACGTCCGGCTACTGCGGTGCGGACCTCAAGTTCCTGTGTACGGAGGCGGCCCTGATCGCCCTGAGGGAGCGCTATCCGCACATCTACATGAGCGCTGAGCGGCTGGTGCTCGATCCGAATCAGGTTAGCGCGAATCGTTTTGATGGTTATGCTTCATTTCCCAGAAGATAACAACAAGCCTATAGTGAAGCGTAACCATGAAGAGGACCCGAACCGGTAATGCTCTAGTTAGGAAGGCGAGCAATGGTGCGCTACAACCTTACTACTGGCATACGTATATAATAATTTCGAGGATCGTCCAAATTGCGCGCTTTTCACGCTTGCTACATTATGAATTGTAGGAGTACGCTAGAAAACCGAACTAATGAACCAGCTTTGCAGTTGACCATCGACAGGCACCATCTGGAGAGCGCGATGAGGCGGCTGACGCCGGCTTCGAGGTCTGCTGACTTTTACGGGATTAAAGCTTGTTTTATTTATTTTTATTTATTTCGTTTACGCCGGAGCGTGCGGTCAAGCAATTACTTGATTGATAGTTGATAAGCAATTGATAAAGCATTAGTTTTGCCAACGAATGCTTTATCAATTGAGAGGAAAAAAACGAAAAAGGTTTGCAAGGCTGTGTCTAGCGAAGTTACACGATTGTTAGCCATGAGGTAATAGCCCGCTGGCTATGCGTTAGCTAGCGTTGATAAGCGCTTGTCAGACGCGACCTGTCCATTCCCTCGCGACCCCTCGAAGAGCGAACGGCCATCCTGCTGTCGAGAGCACTCGATGACGTCTTGGAGAACCGGATTCCCAAGGGATACAGGTAAGGCGGCCTTGTAGGAGGACAATTAAGTTTTACAGGACAAATATAGGTAAAACAGGAAAGGATAAAACTAAAATAAATCAGGTACTCCTCGTCGGTTTCCCGGTCGTGTGGCGCGTCCGAGCTCGAAAAGGTGGTCAAGGCACTCGAGAGCCCGCCCGTCGTACCCGCAGGTGTGCAACCATCGAGAAAATACAAGAAACACCGTAACCAAGGCACTTTTATCTAGTGGAGATTACGAGAATCAAGGCAGTTGCACTTCGAACTGCATCAATGTATATCACGTTGTCCTAGGTTTTGTGATTATATAAGTCGTCAAAAGAATTTGCATGCACAACTCTACTCGCTATCTCAGTTCGCCTCCTCCTCACGGGTAATCCCCTGGTCTCCGATTCGGGTCAATCCTCGTTCCTCCTTCCCTCCATTCTGGCCCGCCTCGACCACCTCCCCATCTTCTCGCTCGCTGTGGGAAAGCTCTTTGCGGATGGCCGCCCGGAGGTGAGTCTCAGTCGTCGGTTCTAGCAATATCGTGATAAAAATACTGGTTTTTGTTCAAGTTAACGGGGGCCAATCTTGCCTACATGATAACAGTCTGCATGCGTTGTCAAGCTTCAGTATAGGAGGAACCTATTGAAGCAGTCCAGAGACCAATGATGAGAGGGATGTGCATGCCGCATTCTCGTGCAATTAGTGGTCTGCTTCCATAGCAGTGCGCACAGCCATGAAAAGCAAAAAAAAAAACAAAAGCATAACCATGTTTCCGTGCAGACCTCCAGCAAATGGTGGACCGTCCAAACAGCGCTCGTTTGTTCAGGAATCACTGGCGCAGACGATGCAGGCGGCGCTCCGTGCCGCAGCCTCCACCCCCGCCATCCTGCTGCTCCCGAACGTTGACCAGTGGTACGAGGTCGTCCCGCCCAGTGTCGCCCACATGGTCAGCTATCATTTTATGTACATTATTATAGTTTTATATTTCCATGAGGCCATAATCATTCTTTTACGTAGAACTTCCGTGGCGCTTTCAGCTCTAGCGCATTTTTGATGTCTACGCTTCATCCGCCACGCTATAGCCCACCATGATGGGCTGGTTATGCATTGATCGCGAAATTCGCTATTCTCGCTCTTCTTCGTCATATTTCCTTGCAATCCGCCGGACCGCGCGGATACTTCGTAAACGATAAATAAATAAATAAATATAACCCCTCTTAAAAAGAACCGAATGGAATGTTTCCCCGTTCAGCTCGCGGCCGCTCTCGAGAACCTGACGGGCTTCACCTCGCTCCTCTTCCTGGCGACGTGCGATGGCGAACTGAAGCACGGGACGTCGGCGATTAGGAGCATCTTCAGGCAGACGAACGTCTATGAGGTGGGGATTCTGGGGAATTTCGGGGATATTACGCAGGCTATGCTATCTGGTTAATGCACGTGCAATTAATGGCGCGAATTGCACACTTGAAGAGTTACTGTGGAGATGATGGTGAATAGTTGTTCAGTAGCTGAATAACTAACCCGGTGGTTGCACAACCGAGCACGTAATTTATCACCCGCGTCTCTTTACGCGTTCATGCTACAGCTGAATCTCTCGACCTGATAATGCAATTAAGGTCGAGAGATTGAATTTGCCTGCTTTTCAAGCGAAAAAAGTATAACTAGCTAATCTTTTAATCTCTTGAGGTGGGTCTGCCCACGCGCGAGGAACGTACCGCCTACTTTGACCACATCATCCAGCAGGCCCTCGTGCCTCCCAAGCGATTCGATCGTGAGCCTTATTTTTTTAACCTTTTATTTTACATATTTTTTCATCATCATTTGTTGTACAACGGTGTAGGACAATAATGCGGGGAAAGCGTTCTCTTCTATTTTAATTTGACGTGAAACATCTCTCGAAATTGTACGTATATTGAAGATTACTTGATATCGTTGGTTTCTTACGCATTTGCCTTACGCACAATGCGTCATACTGAAATAGGATTTTCCGTATCAAACGGATTTCTGATAAATGCTCTATTTAATGTGGAATTCCAGCCTCTGCCTATGTCGCGCCCCCCGTAGCTCATAAGGAGGACGTGGCACCTCGCACGCTTTCCGATCGAGAGGCCAAGGAGTTGGCTAAGGTGTACGAGGGACAACTGAGGCAGTTCCGCATATTCCTCAGGGACATGCTGGGTGAGTGGAGGGCCTGCATAGGCTTTGGTCTGGCGGTGGTAGGCCTTTCATTTTCTCGAAAGCTTACTTGGTAGGCGCTACATTATACCAGAAACGTCACTGGTAGGCTAATAAACGCATAGATGGGCACGGTTGCAGGTATCGTGGTTGGGTAGCTTACTGCAGAATTTTGGCAAGTATTGGGTGCAGACTACTGCAGAAGAAAATCGGACTATTTTTTTTGTCGGTAGTTATGCAGGGGTGGGTGGGCCACTACAGTAATCTACCAGCAAACCCTGCCCATCTATGAATAAACGCCTAAGGTTGTGCACCGGTAGGCTTTGATCTTAGGTAGTAGACGCAATCCTGCTCACGTGTGGCGGAGAGAGTAATGAATTAGTTTTCCTATAGGCTCTCTAATCTGGTTATAGTCGTATGGTCGAACGCATTGTTAGGCCTTAGCAGCACGGTTGTCTTCCACATTTTTTTAAAACTTTTTAAAGCGCAAAAAATGCAAATGATACTACGGTTTTGCAGCCCGCCTGATGCGCGACCGTCGCTTCCACATCTTCAACAACCCGGTTGATGTGAGTCTCTCAACTCTCGCATATTATCGGGCATACTGCTACGGTTGCCTAAGTAAGGCTAAAAGAACAAAATGATGGTTTACCTATATACCAACTATAAGGCTCCTTTTGCGCGTTTCTATCGTCGAACTGATGGCCTTTTTCTCGCAATCAGAAGATCACTCTCTGATGAGTTTAGTGGCCATTTCAGGACTACTGTAATAATGATATTTGATATTTGCGTGATATTTATAATAATTTATCATATACGAGTATATGAAACGACAACTGGGGAAGTAGGGACAGGGATAGGGATCTCACTAATACCATAATTAACTATTTGCAGGTAGCGGACGCGGAGGATTACTACGAGATCATAGAACAGCCCATGTGCATGACGGATATGATGGAGAAGATAGACAAGAAGTGAGCATTAATGCATTCTTGTTTTAGTTCGTTCGTTCGTTTTTTTTTCATTTTAAAGCCGATGGAAAATTCGTCATCCCGAACAGTTTAGCCGCCTAAACTGTTTACGGAAGGTTGTGTAATGAGCTTGAGGGCTAACTCTTTGCTTTGAAGGCACTACACGCATCCGGACCAGTTTCTGCAGGACATCTACCTCATAATGAGCAATGCCCTCGAGTACAATCCGGCCAAGGATGCGGAAGGTATGCGATCTGCTCGAGTTGTTGCTTTGCTTTGCTTAGTTAACTGCGCTAACTATAGAGTAGGTCAGAAAAAGGCCTGCTAGTGATCTAGTATATTGGTATAAAGAGTATGCTCATTGTCAGAGGAAAAGGTGAAAATTCGCATTATGTTTCGAAAACCTGTAGTTTAAGGCAAGCAAATACGGCACAATGCGGTCGCCCTGAGGGACATGGCTGATGCGCTGTTTGACATGGAATTGGACGAGAAGTTTGTCGAGAAGATGGAGGTACGTATTAATGTGGGAGGCCGACATTTCCGCACGCAATGATGGAGGTATGACAAGACTGCAACAGTCTTGTTTCCGACAAAACTGCAGCTCCAAAAGGTGTAAATGCCAAAACTGCAATTTTTCCATATCTCTGTCCGGAACCATTTTCAAATGATCCGTGATATCTCTTTCGACTTCCCTCGTTCCCTCCTATCATCGCCTACCCTCTCCCTCCCATTGCCCCTCAAGGCGACAAAATTGCAACTTTTACAACTCAGCCTTATTTTCTGCTTGTGAGTTTCGGAAAGTAATACGATCACGCATTTTGTCGTAATATTTTAATCAGATACAGCTTTTTAAAGAGTTATTTATTTGGGCTTTTGGAGATTGCAAAAAATTTTTTCGATGATTTTCTCCTTTTTTAAGTTTCATTCTAAAATATTTTTAAGTGCAACTTTTACTTTTTTAATATTTTAATCAGATATAGCTTTTTAAAAAGTTAAAATATATCCAGTTCTTTTATATATCAATTGTGCTAATGGCGTAATCTATTAATCAGTCAATCCATTTGATACGGAGGGGGTGGGGGTATGGAGGTGAGGGGCTTTTATCTGTTTTCAAAATTGTTAATGTCTGTCTAAATTTTGCAAAACCTTTCACCAAGCATTTTGAAAAGAAAATTTTCTATCAGCTTTTCAAGATCATTAAAGAGCCCCTCCAGGCAATATCTACCATTTGCATTTTTTTACATCATTGCTCTCTATATCCTGAGTCCCATGATATCTCCTTTTTGTTTGAAACTTCGCCGTTGCTGGCAAAAAGATGTGCAAAGATTTCTCTCGCTGTTTGTGTCTCTTCATTCCTCTCTTGTCCCTCACAATCAATCAACCGTTCTTAATTGGTTATCTCTTGAAATGAATGAGATGGTTGGAGGGACTAGGTTTCTCTTTTTGACGCCTTTTCTCAGTTAGACTTCTATAAATACTGGGATATGCCTACAGAGCACAAAAAAAGAAACATTGCCGTGGAAAAGCGTCAAAAAGAGAACACTAGGAGAACCCTCGGTTGTCTCTTGTAATGAAAAAAGATGGTCAGAGGGATTCTTTAAACGGTAAAAATGTTATGTTGCAATTTACAAAAACGGGACAATCATTCTATTTTTTGCAATCTTAAAAGCCCGAATTAATAATTTTTAAGAGCAGCTTCGTTTAAGATATTACAAAAAATGCGTGTTCATATTACTTTCCTAAACTCACAAGGGGAAATCGAAAGAGGTATCATAGACCCTCTGAAAATAAACCCGGAGAGAGATATGGAAAAGTTGCAGTTATGTCATACCCCCTCGTTGTGTGCGGAAATGTCTCTGTGCGGAAGTGTCCGAAAACCATTGTGTGCGGAAATGTCGGCCTCCGATTAATTTTGTTTACGATGAGATAGCAACCAGCTTTATGGGAACCTCCCCATCAAGCATTTATTAGTGTTTCCTACATCCACTGGCCAAATGAACATGCAAATAATCAGGTGTACAAGATTGATTATTATTGTTATGTTCAGGACAGCGCAAAGCTTCTGAAGGAGGCGGGCATGGTATTGGAGGTGGAGGAACTGCCGTTTGGAAAGACACCACAGACTGCCAAGAGGTGAGGGGGGATGTTTCCTTCACGTCTTTTGAGCGGTTATGTTTCACGGTCAACTGATAATGACGATGTGACTTGCTTGATGATGAATCTTTGGCCCATTATGCTTCTATGCTCGCCCCTTCCTACTTTACCTCTATTATAGCTTATAGTGGATTAAAAAGATCCGTCGCAAAATTATTCCGAATATAAGGCGAGAGAGTGTGCGAAAGTGAGAGAATTAGACTCATTTTGGAACGGAAGACACTGACGGATCGCCGTTTATTCCACTATAGTTTACTAGTATAGCAACAAGCATGCAATTGCTTCAGTCACGGTCGCATCACCCTTCGTCAGGCGCCCATACCGGAAGTGGATGAGGAGGAGGAGGAGGAGAGCGGAGAGGAGGGGGAGGGAGGGGCGGGACCCTCGCTTAGGACACCTGCAGCGGCTAGAAGGTGGGGAGACTAAGAGCATTCCATTCAGGTTTTTTTACCAATATGTTTCGCTGCTTTTGGTGGCGAGATGCGTCGCGGTTATGAATGATGTATGAAACATATGCATCGAAAAGACCCGAATTGAATGCTCTAAGTTTGAACGCTATTATCCAGTTTTGCTCTTTCTGCAGTGCGCTCTTCACTCTGTTAGTGTGCTCTACTGTAGTTTGATCTTCACTCGTGTGAGATGAAACTACAATTTAGCTAGACTGTAGTTTGATCTTTGATCGCCCAAGTAATCCGATTGATGTGCAGGCGCAAGCGTCGCCTGGGCCAGTACTCGTTCGGGTCGTCGTCGAAGAAGAAGAGCAGCAAGAGCATTGTGAAGAAGTACCTGCAGCGGGCCAGGTCGGTGGGGTGGGGAAAAGCTGGGCTTTGCCTGCTTTTTTTTCTCTTTAAATTTAAAATATTTCAAACAAATTTTGAGCATTTATGAGTGTTGGAACTAACCAGAGTAAAGTATTGTACTAAATTTACATTTTCTAAATGCATTAATCTTTCATTCAGAAGCGCCCACTCGACTGAGAGAAGGGGTGATGGAGAGGAGCACGAGGAGGTATGGTTCATTACTTTGTAGGAATGAGACGACTGCCGGAACTTTTCCCTCAACCATAGTTAGAAGTACTCCCAACCACCGCACGCTATACGCGTTGAGATGAAGAAAAGTAAAATGATTATGAGTAGTATTCGTAGAGGGCGGTCTATTGGCATTGCGGCCGTAGCGTATACGGTGGGAATCGTACCGGTTTTACTGATTATTGGTCCGGCTATTATACTTCCCTGTTCAGAAGAACTCGGAGTCGCCCGATGACTCGTCGAAGGAACGGGCGTCTGATGAGGGTACGACGACAACAACAACGACGAGTGCGGAGAGGGGACGAGGGAAGAGGGGAGAGGAGGGCACTGGGCGGTGAGTGTGGAGGGTGTAATTCAGCATAGTATTCCCTCCGGACATTTTTTCTCGTTTCTTCGGATAGCTAAATCGGGCCCACATGTGGTCCTGCATTCTATATACCCTCCAACTACTATTACATATTAGAGTGCGACTATCGAATGAGACAGTGCGATCAGAGGCGCTAAGAGAGCGGAAAAAAAATGAAGAAACTGTCAGATACTTAGAGAATGCAAATAGTCGCAGTCGATAGTCGATAGTCGCACTCTGAATATGTATGCATTGCAGGCGCACCTCTGGCACCTCCCACCCGGAAGACCTCTCGGCCGATCGGGAGAGTGCCCAGAGCGGCACACCGGATAAGAGTCCGGCGAGCGGAGGAGGAGAGAAGGGAGAGGAGGAGGCGAAGAGGAGGGAAGAGGTGTTCACCATCGATGAGGAAGAGCTGAGGGAGTTTGCCAAGATGGTCAGTTTGCCCCGGGATTTGTTGAGCATTTCCGAGATGTGGACGGTTGTCTGAGCCGCATAATAGCAAGAGAATAGTTCAATGATATATCGGGCCGTAGGTGGATTAGTACAGCTTTTCCTCTTACACTGATTAATTCATTCCATAGGTGGGCACGGTTGGGTAGCCTACTGTAGAGGTTTTTTTTTCAAGTACTGGGTAGCACGCTTCATTCTTATCGGGGGGTCAGGGTTCAGGGATAGCTGATAGCTGTTTAGGGAAACCACCTTTTCTCAAAAACCTTAATTTTTTTTCGTCAACCTTGATTTACATGCAACTAGTGTTGATGAATCGTTCGATGTGACGAAATGGTGGCTTCCCGATGATTATCTTTGCGATTGAGGCGACGAAGACGACGAAGGGCTGGCCGGTGCCCGAGCTGGAGAGACTAGCGGCCGCCCTGCTTCACGAGATTGACTCGCTCAAGGACTGCCTGGACCGCAGTGAACTGCCCTATCGCATGGAGAGAATCGTGCACAAGTGGGAGTACACGGCACAGTGATCGTAGATGCAGATGCAGAGAATATCCCCATGATTAGAGGAAAAATTACGAATTATGAATTGATCGTGAAACATAACCGTGAAAAGTACACGATTCGTATCCTCTACTCATGATACCGTATCCGTCATTTGCTCAATTCTGTACTCGCTCTTTCATCATTCGATGCAAATTGTGTGCGGATTCGGATGCGATAAGCCTTGTTTTGCCATTCTTCCCCAACACTGCCTGGAGGCTAAAGGCTTTCCGTCCGTATCCGACGTGGTTTGTCTGTATTTATTGGCTTGTGTGTCCGTTTACCTTCTAATAGCTCAACCTTGTCCCGCTTATTTCCTATGCTTTTATCCTATGGTTGGGCAAACTATATATTTATGGTGCGGGAATTTCGCTTATTGCCGTGCTCTTTCCGCCCTTGCTTGTATCATTCAAACGTAGACACTTCGAATCGCAATCTTTGCTGCTGTGCTCAGGGACCTCCCCCCCTCAATCCATGATGATCTAAATCTCAGAAATGCTGAGCTTCACCTACCCATTACTGTTTACTATTGTTTGTGCAACAACGTCTTTCCTCTTCAGCTCGTTCTACGGGCCTGCCTTTATCCCTTTTTTTGCCAGCGTAAACCCGCTTATGTTGATTATTGCCCTATGATATGCAAGGTCTTTTTCATCCTTTTCCTCATTCGTAGTGGATGATTTATCGATGTCCTTTATTATGATGATTGAACGTAGCATCTATGGCTCGCTTTCAATTGTAACCCCTCCCCCCACCCTCTCTTATGCCAGTTATTATTGACAAAAAAAAGTTCCGTCAATAGCCGCATTCCCACTTTGCCTACGCTCTCTTCATGCCGCTCCGCTCTCTCGTCGCGGAAATAGGAATGACGACAACTGACGGAACATTTTTTTCCACCACACACACCCTAACCACACGTGTATACTCGGTCCTTTTCTGTCTTTCATCGCTCGCCTGCCTCTCTGCTTTGCGAGGATTACGGTAGCTATTCCGTTTGGAACGCCAGACCGTCCATTGCTATGCCCCAGGTCTCATATGTCTCATGCACTTTGCTTGATTATCGCGATGCTTGGCCGCATGTTGCTTATTACCGTTGATACTCGGATAAAGTTGGCTAGCCTTGAAGTGATTTCGTGGATTTTTGGACCGGTTCGTAGCCGGATAAGATATGGGTACTGTACTGATATTTTAGTAGTCTTAATAATATTATGTATAATTAACTTTTAAATTCAGATGGACTTCCAGAACAGAGCTGGAGGAAAGACGGGAGGAGGAGGCGTGGCCTCCGCAGCGGATGCTGATGTGGACAGGAGGGAACGGTTGAGGTGAGGGGAGTACGGTAGAGGGATATGGGTACTGTACTGAAGAGATACGGTTGGAGGGAGGGAGTGCCGTGGGGATACGGGATACGGTAGCGGGAGAGGGGTACCGTGAGGGTGGGGGGGGGGGAGGGGTATTGTGGGACTGCACTGGAGACAAGACATTTTGGTATTAAGGCGCCTTGCCTTGGAGACGATCGATCTGAAGAAGGATCCGTACTTTATGAAGAACCATCTGGGAGGATACGAGTGCAAGCTCTGTCTCACTCTGCACAATAATGAAGGTTCGAGGGGAAGGAGGGGCCTTTTGGGGGGAATGAAGTACATATCTTGGTTTTTTTTTGCTTTGCTTCATGAATTCAGTCTGAACGTTATGAGATGATACAATCACAGCAATCACGGCAATATCTAGGCGAAAAATGGAAATATAGTTGACGAAATTGTTCCGTCGGTCGTCTCATTCCTAGTTCCGACGAGAGAGCGAACAGGTATGAAGAGAGTCCAGATGAAGTAGGAATGAGCTAATTGCCGGAACGTTTTATTGTTAATAATAATATCTGCGTTCAGGATCGTACTTGGCCCATACTCAAGGCAAGAAGCATCAGTCGAATCTGGGACGGAGAGCGGCCAAAGGTTTGGAGGGGAAAAATGGGAACATACTTTGAATAATGTAAGATATAATAATAATATTATCTAGATGCGGAATGCGGTTGCGAAGCGTGTCTCTTTGTTCTACTAAACTATGTAAAAGACCATCTCATTTGCTTCCTTACAGAAGCCTCTGAACAGCCCTACCTACCCCTACCTCAGGCAGCCAAGGTAGAGATGAAGAAGTTTGTGAAGATTGGACGACCCGGTTACAAGGTGAGATTACACGTTGGGCTACGGTAGTTTAGAGGAGATTGCGGTAGATTTGTGACGACAATAACGGTTTGATTTTGAAGTTGGAGATACACTTGGGAATTTAATTTTCGCCCCGGAGTTTTGGTGGTAGGCTCAGTTAGTTATTAAGACCAACCAGGCTGTCAAAGAGATTTGCAAATTAGCTAATTCAATCAAATTGAGGTAACCCGTGAGCGCGATCCTACTACGGGTCAGCAGGCGCTCCTCTTCCAGGTCGACTATCCGGAGATTAGCGAGGGAATCGCGCCGAGACACCGGTGGGTTACGGTAGAGTTCAGCGGGATTGCTTCAGCAAATCTTTCGCCAAACAGGCGCTTTTCATGAGAGAGCAAAACAAGGTCGTGGGTATGTGAAGTATGCCCGTAACCAGCTGCCTTCAGCTTCATGTCCGCGTACGAACAGCGCATCCAACCGCCCGACAAGCGGTGGCAGTACCTGCTCTTCGCCGCCGAGCCATACGAGACCATCGCATTCAAAATCCCCTCGAGGTACGGTAGAGAACGGAGGGGTAATATGAAACGGTAGAAAACGGTAGATTAGTGGGGAGCCTGCGGTACGGTAGAGAGCGGGGAGGGGGGGGGGGGGGGTAATGGGTAATATCGGGAATATGGTTGACGAAAAAGTTCCATCAGTCGTGTCATTCCTACTTTCGACGAGAGAGCGAAGCGGTGTGAAGAGGGTCCAGACGAAGTAGGAATGGGTTAACTGATGGAAATTTTTAGTCAATAATAGTAAATAGATTGTGGCGTGTAATAGGAAATAGTGGGGAGTAATACGAAACAGTAGAATACAGTAGACAGTGTGGAGCCTGAGGTACGGTAGATATTAGAGATGTACATGCCGGTTCTTGTGGTCAATATGGTTGATTGCTTTTGGTGACGGGACACGTCGCGGTTACGAATGATGTATGAAACGTAGGTATAAGAAGAGCTCTCATGCACAACTCTAATACAGATGTAGTGGGGAGTAATGCGGAACACTAGAATAGGGTAGGTCATGCGGAGTCCGAAGTACGGTAGATAGTGTATAGTAGACGACTGATGGCCTGATATGCATTTACTCGTTACAGTACTATGTCCATCCTTATAATAATAATGCTGGTATAATAATAACAATAAAAATATATATTTCCATCATTGCAGGGAGGTGGACAAGTCCGAGTCGAAGTTCTGGTCGCTGTGGAATCCGGACACGAAGCAGTTCTTCCTGCAGGTGGCCTTCAAAATCGACCGAATGGAGGGCCGAATGGACGACGGTTTGTGGGGAGGGGGGGGCATTTGGGGTGGACAAAGCGTCCGGGAAAGAAATACAAAAGAAAGAAAAAAATATATAGAGAAATACTCGTAGACAGCAGACAGACAATGCTCGGAAAGAGCGTTCGCATTTTTTTTTAAAATCCCTACTCTCCTCTTGCTACCCCACACTCCGGCCACTGCTCAATGTTATGTTAAACAGTATCCCTGCCCTACAGTATCCATTTGTTCCCTTCAGGACTCCATGCTCCGCCACCCTCAATGATGCTCGGATCAGCCGTTCCCGCTCCTCCTCCACCCATGTTCCTCCGATACTGAGGAGCGGCTCCCACGACGATCTCCCTCCATTCTCTAACCTACCGTAATCTTATTGCCCCGTTGTGGTTGTTTGCTGTTCATTGTTTTGCTCTTATCGTTTATGTTGTGAACAATACCATTGCATTGCTTTCTGGAAGATGGATAAATGAGCTTTTTTTACAAACGTTTGGGAATGCTGTTTTTCACTTCAAGGGAAATTACCTTAGTCAAGCAGATGATGTACAAAATCCTTTGGATGGATTGCTTGACGCAATACATGAATCATGTCACGACTTTGCTTTTCGTTTAGTTTTCAAGGAATTTTCCGCGCGCGTGTAATCGCGCTTTTCAATTGAATTTTAAAAAAATTAAGTATTACTCGTAGTTCGTGTTTCTGCTCTGAAATCTTCCACACATTTCTAAAAATTTATCGCATCCCCTCCCCTCCGGAGTAATTACTAATTCCTCGGGCTTCTTTTCAATGTAGTTGGAATCACACATGGCCTGGTTTACACTGGCACAACGTCAGTGATGCCCGAGATCCCCACAAATTTTGAGAGGTGTCGCACCCCCTATCTAAAAATTTATGGCACCCCACCCCCCTCCGGGCATCACTGACGTTGTGCCAGTGTAAACCAGGCCATTCATTCTCTCTGTCCCCGTCGCGAGTGGTCAGGTCTCCCAGTCGTCTCTCAATCAAGAGCCCCCCCCCCGCATGTTCAATCACGGACAGAAGAATTGATCCTTCTCCATAACGAATTGGCGCTCGGGAGAAGTATGCGCCAAACGAGGATCAAGAGGACTACTCAAGATCTCTCGGCACCTCGGACAGAGTGAGTTGTTTTGAAGAAGATTCGAAGTCTCTGACCTCTCCCATCTATATCAAGCAACCACTCCTTTGGAACCTCAGCCAATGTTAGTCCTGATAAAGGTGATAAACCAGAAACCAGAACCCCCTCCGGAGTACCTATATTTGCAGACACGTTCCTATGTTAAAGGTTAGGGTTGGCAATCCGGGTTTGATCAGCGCTCATTTTCCTCTCGGGTAGAATCGTTTCACTCCTGACCGTTCACGACCAAAGCGGGTAGACCGAATGAAGAGAAAGCGGACATACCCGAATCTGGTTATGAATCGGATTATAAAACCGATTCATACCCGGATTTTCGGTTTCGAATCGGTTTTGTTGTTCGACCTTTTGGATGAAAAAAGGAATGTAATTTTCTAGTTGCAGAATGCTTCAAAATAGGTCAAACTTCTTCAAATTTTCAGGATGGGTAATCTGTTAAGGGGTCTATACTATAGAAAGTGTAAAGGGATTTTTTGGAACGTCATAACTTTTTTCATTCTTAAAGAAATTTCATAAATCTTTTTTATTCGAAAGGTCTTCGAAAAATAAACGGAGCCTTTTTCAACTTTCTCGAGGTTGTAAACATGAAAAGCCTGTTTGAAATTTCAAAGTCGATTTTCAGTTCAAATTTCAAAATTTTTCATCTTTTAGTTATCATTTTCGGATTCTACGCCAAAAAGTACATATAGCCACCAAGATGACCTAGGCGATTTCGCAAAGCCGAATTAGCCCCGAGGCGTCTAAGTTGCCTTCAAAAATTTCGCTTTTTTATGTAACTTCCGTCAAAGTTGATGAATCGTCGTGCGGTTTTCACCAAAAGATAGAGGAGCAACAGGTGAATCTTTCGGTACCGGGTATGCATCAAAACTCCTCTAGATTGCCCTCGACGGTGACGTCAAACTATTTCGACACTAAAATTCAATTTTAAAAATTTCATCTTACAAGGAGATGGTCTGACCTCGCGGAAAGGGATTCAAATGAGACATGCACCATTCGAAAGAGCGCTAAGAGTTGGTCTGGAAACAGTTTTCATTTTTTGCGGAGGAGCATTTGGGACCGCTTAAAATTGAGCTCGAAGTTTTGAAACGAAATCGGCGGCGACCTCTTCCCCGCCGCCGATTCCTTCGTGAGGCGTCGCCGGTGGCTGGCTGTCAGCAATCGTCGGTAGCGCAGCAGGGAAGGCATCGGAACGGGAAGCGGAGGGTAGGGGTTCGAGTCCAGGCTGCGCCGGCAGTTTTTGCGAATTTTGCCCAAACATGTATTTCAATGATCTTTGATCCTCGAGTGTTCTTCTATATTCCTGACGGATAAGGCGTATTCTAGCGATTTCGAGAACATTCGGCTGTAATTGTATAAGGGTCCAGGGTGAAGCCATGGCATAATCAATGGATTTTTCTCCTGCTCGGGTCGTCTCCCTGCTGTCGTCCTTCTTCGGCTGCGATGCTGTCTCCCCTTCCACTCGTTCGGAACACAACCTGGCCACTCGTCTCGCCTTCGTCCTCAACGACTGCGCCTTCGCGGGCTACGAAGTAACGGAGGACGACGAGCTGGGACAGGACTGCGAGGATGTGGGAGATCCGAAGTACGAAGAGGACGACACGGGCACTCCCCCACCACCGTCGGATACGGACAAGATCATCATCAGAGAGAAGGCCGTCGACGTTAATACAGTGAGTTAATTACATATTCGAGATTTCTTGTGGTTTCGCTTACTTTGAAATTAAAGGCAAGGAAGTTTTCCGTTTCTTTAAATCTATAATCAAGCGGTTTAGTTCGCATGTTCTTGCTCATTCCCTTGACTTCTCATTGTCCAAACGGGATAACATACTGCATATGCGGGTCCCTACAGTTTGGGCACCTTGACCCCGCGCGAGGGTACAGTTTGGGCACCCCACAGGGTACCGTTTAGGCACCCTACATTTCGCGTACCCTCGACCACCGCCACTGGCAGTTAGCCTGGTGACAGCCAGAACATGACATTTCGGGCACCCTCGCCCCCTTTGAGGGGAGGGGGGTGCTCCTTTGCTGACGGTTCGCATGCCGCCTGTCAACGGTGTGAGCTTATTTCTGAGCCATATTTCAATGTGAATATATCATTTTGAAGCTCTCGCTGAGCTCTTTTTATTCATGGTAAGGGCATTATACGAAACAAGGAAAAGAGGAAAAACTTTTCAGGTCTCAGCTCATTATAAGGTGAAGAAAGACTAGGAGAGACTGGTTGAGAAGTCTCCGGCCATTCTCTTCTGTACTTCAGCATATAGCCGGCCTCGAATGACCTAGGAGGGCACAAGAAGAGTAAAGATGCCTAGCATTGAGTCGTCCATCCCCTCTCGCTATACACGAACCACGAGACGACGATTACTAGGCATGTGAGGTCAAGAATGAGTGGTGTCGTGTTAGGTATCTACTCCAGCCATATCTCTATCCGTCTTTCCTAATACCAATGTGATGTGCCCAGGATCGACAAGGTTGCGTAGGCAATGTTTATCAGAACAAAACAATGGAAAACCGACCTGAAGGGAATATCAAACCGACAATTATTAACAACCGTGTGTATGGAATAAGTATGGCACAGGAAGGGTAAGGGAACAAAAAAAGGAGGCAAGTCGACGTAATCGAAGAAACATGGTACAGAAGATTGGAATACAATAGATGAAAGTGGGGAGGAGAAGATAGATACAGAGGGAACAAAGAGCAAGTCAATAGCACCGTACCGTATTGCATTGGAAAAGCGTGATTATGTATTCGGACACTATGTAAGGCAAGCAAGCTTAGGAATAGTGGAGCGAGCTTTAGCGTTTCTGTTGGGAAATTTGCGAACTGGATCGAGCGCGGAATCACGCAAAATATTCAACATATATAAATAGTTCATGGGCACGAATCAAGCGTGGGTGAAGGCAATGGAGACACCAGTGTGTGAAGCACGGGCCGTCTGAATCGCTATTTCCATGAACGTTCTTCGTGTAAGAGATCGTTCACGGAACGAGCGAGTAGAACAGCGCCCATACGTTCACTGCACGACGGCTACGGCAAAGACTTCGAAACCCGCCCATCCAAATAATATAGCAATATGCGTGATTCTTTGCTCTTGCCATGCTGGAATCAACAGAAAGCGCTTCAGCGGGCTTACTACACCAAGCTGTAGAGAGGAATGAGGAACTCTCTCAAGGGCCATGAGTGTCGAATACTTCTCGATCAACTCATTCAGGGTTGTCTCGGGCTTGCTGTTCAGCACATTCAGCAAATTTGTTCGAATACTTCTCATGCTCGGCAAATCCAGTCCCGCGAGGAATACAGTAACCTTCATTTGTTCCTCTGTCATATCCTTCATCTTGCCTCGTTGATACAGTTTGTTAATCTCACAACCAAACTGCTTCACATCTGTCAGGCCAAGAGATGAC
Organism: Micoletzkya japonica; assembly: GCA_900490955.1. NCBI lineage: Eukaryota > Metazoa > Nematoda > Chromadorea > Rhabditida > Diplogasteridae > Micoletzkya > Micoletzkya japonica. The sequence continues at coordinate 253,428 of LS827634.1, forward strand.
ATTCTCTGATTCAGGAATCGAAGCCTAACTTCGAAATCACTGACTCCTTTCCCGAACAACTTCTTCAGAGTGTTCACTGTACCCTCATACTTCAGAGTGAATACATCCTGCGGAGACATGTGATCCTTATATTGACTACTGCACTTGACACATAATCGTCTCAACAATATACGGACTCGTGCACTTTCATCAACATCCTTCAGATCATGCTCAAAGATATCCTTATATCTTTCATACCACGTCTCGAACGTGTTATCCTCATCCGGATCATACTCAAACTTTGCGATCTTTGCTTCCAACGCATCGATCGAGGGACCCTTCATTCCAGATGAAGTCCCTTCAGACTCTGCTCCTCCTCTCCCATTCGATACAAGAGTTAATAACTTCTCATATCTCTTTTCAGCCTCCTCATTCCTCTTCTGGCTTTCTTCAAATCTCTTCTCAGCCATCTCTGCTCTCTTCAATGAATCCTTGTTCATCTTCATCATCTCTTGTAGGAGAGATGCAAGAGAAGGATCAGATGCCATCTCGTTGAGCTCCACGAGTTGGGAAGGTCTCAGCCCGCAAAATTGTGCACTCACTCTCAATACCCCACAGGGTTCACAACTTCTTGAGATACACAAGTTCGGAGGGACTCTGCCCGCAAAACTAATGTCCACAGTCTACAGCACGATATAAAATTAGGAAGAAAAAAACATAGTCATAAAAGATGAATTTAATTCGGCTGGTCACCGAGTGCACCGCTGAGAGCGATGTTTGGATTACGGTAGCCAATCACACCAGCGACCAGCCATGCGGGTTCAAATTCCAGGATTCCCGCAAAGCAAAATAGCACGAGAAGCCCCATGATGTATTTAGTAACCAATGAATCAGTATAGCGCACAATCCTGAATAACCCAGATAATTATTGTAACACTTCATGAAACGAGATGCAAGCGCTAGCAATTCAGCATCGCAATTCATTGAGAACAGCTACTAAGGGTGGTGTCGCGATTAGAACTAACCCAAGATAATAAACAAAATCACTGAAATAACGAACAAAAATTAGTGAAAGATGTTACTGAAGAAACTTAGTGCGCTGAGTGCTACCGTACTTGGGATAACTAAAGACGAGCTCTGCGGTCTCTATGAAATAAAAGCCGCCAATCAGGGTCTAGATGATGCCTCTGTATACGACCATCTATGCTAAATGAGACATTTGCAGAATTGCCCACGATGAGCGCCGCTCCCTCGCTACGCTCCGACGAGCTGTATATTCAGGAACCCCTTCCTTCCCCGAGTCCACTGTAAGTATCTCTATCATCCCATCAATAATACAATACTGTCTCCCACTTTAGCCATAACTACGTTACCACCATTATTATATATTATTCTGTTAGACACAAGAATCGGTTAATACATTTAGAAATACATTTAGAGAGCACGCCTCTGTGGCCCCATCCCCTCTTCGATCCCCTCTTCCCCCCACCATACACTCTGTACCATACACCCCGCCTAGTGATTACGGTAGGAGTCTCCCCCTCATACTGTTCTCTACCCTCCCCTTCCCCCATTCTTAATAGCAATTCCAAATAAATTTCTGTACCATTTCCTGTTCCATTATAATTTGCCTTCCCTTTCCCTTTCCCTGTATAATTCCCCCCGTACCATACTTATTTTTATTATAATTTTTCTCCATTCAAATTATTTTCCTGTGCCATAAGATCTTTCTTGTACCATTCTTATATAGGGCAAGATCGGGAGATAGAGAATTACATTTCTGCTCACGAATGATGAAAGGTGGGTAAAGGGAAGGGTAGGGGTACCGTGAGCAACGCGCTTGAACCGCGCTCTGTTTAGAGAGAGGGTCAGCTGGGTTAGCCGCCCCTCCCTATCTAGGCAGTGCCCTCTTGCCTCCCTCACGGGTACCTCTCTCTCCTCGATGCTCTCATTCCGGTATGTATTTATGTGTTTGTAATAAATCGTTAGTCTTATATTAGTTTCACGGCATTCTAATATGGGATATTTAAGGCTAGCTTCCTGGGACAAGAAGCATAGCTTTCGGTACTGTATTGGAGTAGAGATTCGAGAGTCCAGTTGATACACTAATACGTTACGACGTTTACATATGGTGTTAGATGCCTTATTTTGATGTCAGACAATAGTAGACCCAATCTTTAAATTATTAGTGAGAACGCTGAAGAGGATAGAATGAGAGAGGAAGAGAAGAGGGGGGGAAGAGAGGGGAGAGGATCAAGACTATTCAAATGAAGATGTGGAGGAGAGGTTGGAGTTACTTCACAGGTAAGAGATACTGTAGCTTTTCTTACTTGAGGAATCTAAATAGAAGAGAAGAATTCTTGTCGATGAGGTATATCAATGCCCCATCACAGACGTGCTCTGGAGTCTCAACAGAAGGTTGTGGAGGAAGAGGAAGATGAAGAGAAGAAGAGATTGGAGAGGAGAAAGATGTCCATTGTGAGACATATTGATGAGGAAGAGGAGATGAAGATTGAGAGGAGACGAATGGAACAAGTGGTAGGCACTCTTGGTCTAAGGGGATGGTTCGAATCTATGGGCCAAAAATCAATTATGCATGTTTCGTAGATCAATGGAAATCATTTTTATCTAAAGGCTAGTAGAGATGTTTGCCTTGTTTTACATGACTTGATAATGGGGGAATTACAGGAATTGGAGAGGGAATTGGAAGCCGAAGTTGAGAGGGAGAGAAGGGGAACGTGAATGAAGGCTGTAGGAGACGAGTGAAAGGAAGAGGAGAAGCAGGTTCCCATTCAAACGAACTCTTCCCTATAGCTCATCTTCTATGAATCATGATCATCTAATCTCATCGAAAGCAATCCTTCGTTCTATTTATTTTAAAATTGATTGCGTTGTCATAAATGAGCCTTTTTTCTTTCATGGCAATTCAAGCCCTTTTCTCATCTCCTTCCCCTGTATTTCACTACTGTTATGTATAGGAATCGATTACTCCTACCCTTAGTCTATTCCCTTGCACCTCCTCTCTCCCGTCGCTAGTAGTATCTAACCTCCCGCGCATTTCCACGATCACCTCTGTATTGTAATATCAGTCTTCTCCTTGTCTTATAAACCCTTCCCCCTACCTCTTGTCTCTTTTTTGATGATTACGTGTCCTGCCCACACGATATAGCTTCTTATAATTGAGGAAGGCGTTCAGCCAGTTGTCATTCCTACTTCCGACGAGAGGGCAAGGCGGTGTGAGTGCACAAAGTAGAAATGACTTTACTGACGGAACGTTTTCGTCAGTAATATCTAGTGGTCGACGACGAAATCAGAAGACTGAATGAGCTGGTCCCGTCCCCTTCCCCTATTCCTCCATCTCCCGATGTCTGTCTCATCTCGCCTCTTCTTCATCGTTTCTCCCCTTCTTCCCCTCCTCTGCCATTCCCCCCCCGTCCTTCATCCCTCCTCCCGTCGATGATTCTCCAGCCGAGGAGCTAGAATTAGTTGTCTCTCCTCCCCTTCCCTCTCCTTCCCTTCTCATCCCTTCCCAGTGCACGTCCTCCACTCAGTCAGTCGCTCTCTCCTTCTTCCCTCAGCATCCCCTCCCCTCCCTTCCCTCGTCTTTCTCTCTTCCCTTCACTCGTCCACGGCCTCCCTTTCGCGTGTCTCCCTTCTCTTCATCTCTCTATTCTCCCTGCTGCCCCAATACATCGAAGAGTCGAACGATAAGGAATGAAGAGAGCGCCTCTGTGTGTTGGATGACGGTGTCTCACTCCCCTTCCCCCCTCTCGCTCTTTCGCTCTTTCGTCTCTTCTTTCACGCACACCCGTACTAGATTGGTCCTTAAGAGGCATCTTCGCGGCAAGTCATAGATAAAAACGGTATAGTATTTATTTATATAATAGATATGCAGAAAAAAGTTTGCATGTCTATAAATGTGCCTAGATGAACGCGCGCACCACTCTTTGCCTATCATGATAGAAAGAACGCGCGACTGCGCAGCTACTGCGAGACAGAGCAGGCTGTCAGCCAACCTTTCTCTGGACCCCCAACCTTGTCTCGAGTCTCGAGTCTCGGTCCTGCGGCCGTTCCAAACTATGGGCGAGAAAAAGGTTCCGGCCGTCGTCGTCTCATTCCTACTTCCGATGAGAGAGCGAGGCGGCGTGAAGAGAAGTGCAGACAACGTAGATAGGGAATGACGTTTACTGGGGAAGCCGCTGGCTGGGGCAACTCCGCTCAGCGTGTTCCCTGACGCATCCGTGGCGGGCCCCTTCACTTCTCCCCCCCCCCCCCCCCCCCCCTCAATTCGGTTTCTTGCACTCTCCCTCCTCTTCCTCCCCACATTTCGCTCATTATCGCTTGCGATACATTGGCCGAGCTTTCTTCCTCTTCTTGTCCCACGTCAAGTCCCTTCAACAGCACAACCACCCTGTGTCTCTCTCTCTTAAATCCTACACGAAATCTTGCCACCCAGTAGAACGTAGTGAATTATTCACCACACAAATTTCGCCAGCTCGCTGGGGTAAAACTGCCGCGGTGGTGAAGGATTCGCAGGGGAACTGTTGGCTTGTGAACCTGCGTTGCCTGCCCGCATTCTTGGGCAGTGGAGAGTTATCAGATAAAGCATTGCCTAGAAACGAACGATAAGACTCGCAGCTGGCATCATCACTCTTGCACTCCTCGAGATGACCGGGGCTCTCTTTTGGCTGCTTTGGTCCCTCACTCGGGCGAGAAATAGGGTAAACGCAAATTGCCCGAAGAAGTCTCTCGAAA
>LS827634.1:258261-274184 GCA_900490955.1 Micoletzkya japonica
CCCCCCCCGCCTTCTCTCCACTATCACACATCGCCTTCGTAGTGCGTATACAATACAGAGCCGTGTTTCCCTGCGCTCTCCCGCGTCTCTCTGCTCTCGCTCGTACCCCCGTCGAATCAGTGTTCCCCATGCATGTAGCGACTCCGCATGGCCTGTTGAAAGCACACCGTTGCTATACGTAATGAAATGTAAGCCTATGCCGCAGAGCTATCTTCACCAAGACTTGGTGCATCTCAGCAAAGCAGTCGAGGTATTCCCGTCCCCCGCCTCCCCTCCCCACCTTCTCTCCTTGGAGATAGGTCTTCATCGTCACTCCTCCGCCGTCTCCTCTTCGTCGCATTCCCTCTCCTCTCGTATATCGGCTCGTTGCCGCTTCTTCTCCTCCTCCTCCTCTCGTCCCCTCCTCCTCCTTCCCCTCTTCCCTCTTTCATTTACCTCCAAAGGAGCGACGACACAACGGCCGAGAGATGACGATTCCGTGTATCGGCAGTCACACTCGGCTCTTGTAGAGGGGAAAGCGCTTCCTGAGGTCCAAGCGGAAACCGTCGAATACGGCGATGAGTTGGTCGGAGAATGGAGTTGGTTGGCCGATCTTTCATTGCGTTTTTGAAGGGAAGCCTCGAGGTTATGCATGGTAAACGTAGTCATGCAAGAACTCCCATGCACAAGTCTATTCATAGAAGCGCAAGAGAGGTCTCTCAGAAGGACAGTTGAGCTATGTGACGTGGTCTTGAATCATCTAACGGTTGAGACGGAATCCTCGGCATATCGGGTTCTTTTTTACGGGTTATCCTTCATCTGATTCAGTATAACCACAATTTGATGGCTTTATGCAATACAGGAAACATACCCATGAATAAAATCCAATTCAAATGATAATGAACCTATGTATGCCTAGTTTATCGTCTGATGGGTGAAGCATAACCATCAGAAGTACCCGAATCGTATGCCATACTACACTTCCCAGGTCCCCGTTCCCCTTCTCTTGCCTTCCGTCCCCGCGGTCGATATCCCCGTCGTGTCTTTCTCGCTCTTTCACCGCACGTCTCCCCCCTCCGGTCCTCCGACCTCTATAATAGCATAAAATACGTCCGAATTTATGCTATTTCACCCTGATTTAGCGTAATTCACGACAAGATAGCGTAAATTCGTACGTATTTAATGCTATTTTGGGAATTTACGTATTTATATTACGCTAAGTTGGAGGACCGGAGCTCCCCTCGTTGTCCTGTTCTTCGTGCACTTCGTCCACCGACTCACACGCACTCAAGAGAGGAGGCGCGTTGGACGAAGACATTGCGTCTTAGCGTCCTTCATTCGTTCACGACCAAGTCGTGAACCTTCCCGCTGAACTCCTCGCATAGTAACTCAGAGGTCGATAGGTAGGTCTAGAGAAGCCCTCATGCCCTCCCCTCACCATTAGAGCATTCCATGTGGGTCTTTCTGATGGTTATGCCTCACCCGGTGCAGGAAGAGAGGCTATGATGCCATCATAACTTAATCGTGAAGCATATACAGCAAAAAGACCCGAATGAATGCTCTATTCACCACAATGCCCTGTTGCAGAGGCTCTGTCGAGAGTGCGGGCATCGCAGTCCCCAGCCTGTCCTTACTTCCATCCCCCCAGCGATGCACCCGTACCGGGTACTCTCGCGTCGCCGTCCCTCCCCGCTGTCATAGATGCGTCTTGTTCGTGCCCATCGTTTGCTGGAGACTCATAGCTACTCATTGTCGGGTTGCACGTCGAGAGTGCGCCCTAGCCATCAAATAGATATTATTGACGAAAATGTTCCGTCAGTAAGCTCATTCCTACTTTGTCTGGACTCTCTTCATACCGCTTCGCTCTCTCGTCGGAAGTAGGAATGAGACGACGGACGGAACATTTTCGTCAACCATACGATGGTTCGTCTCGCTCCGCTCAGTCCTGCAACCTGCGCATCCTCTCTTCCGTCGTCTTCTTCCGCCTTCGTACACGAATTGCCGTCGTCTTCGATTAGGGTCTTAGTGACGGATGCCGTTCGCAGGTTTTGGTACGGCTATGAAAGCGTGACCCATAAAAAGTCCGATATGTCGGTACTATAATGCTATCAGTGCCACTGCGACATGGCCGATCTGCATAAACTTTGCATCGTCTTTGACGCAATTGGTGTGCCTGTCGCCTTGTATTTGCATATTGCGGGGTCGACTTCACATCTGTAACTTATCTATTATTGACGAAAAAGTTCCGTCAGTAATCCTCATTCCTACTTTGTCTGGACCCTCTTCATGCCGCTTCGCTCTCTCGTCGGAAGTAGGAATGACGACGACTGACGGAACATTTTCGTCAACCATATCTATCTGTACCATGCAGCCGAAGCCTGAATCGGCTTGTCCGAGAAGAGGAGGACGACCATGTACGTGTGTGAGTGTATCTCTCGTCGTTTTCTCCTCTCAATGGAGGGGGAGGATGTCTTCTGGTAGGGAGGAGAGGAGGGGAAGAGGAGAAAGGGGAGAGCAGTGACTCTCTTTCTGTCCCTCTTTCTCGCTCGACGACTTCTCCACGGCCCACCACCATAATAGGCGTCTGTCCTCTAGGAGTCGAGGGCAGACCTCCCGGACCTCCTGTACTATCCATGTAGTGGAGTAAAAAGATCCGTCGGAAAATCATTCCGAATGTACGGCGAGAGAGTGTGCAAAAGTGAGAGTATTAGACTCATTTTGGAACGGAAGACACTGACGGATCGGTTAATTCCACTATAGTAGATTCTAAGTAAACGTTACACGTGTCCCTTTCATCTGCGCAGTCTCGGTGATCCAGCCCGCTAACCGGGTCCTGGTCATTGACGGCTTTCCATAATACATGAAAGTTAGCCCTGAACAGGACACCGACGGCACTGCCTCATCTGGCAGCGGTGTCCGTCCCGTCTTCCGTGTGCTCGTGCTGCCGTACTCGCCTCATGCAATGCTATCTCTCTCTCTCTCTGTCCCCTCCCTTGTCTCCTCTACCTACCACGTCCAAGATTTCGCTCTCCGCTCTCGAAAGCCTTAGCCATCGTGCAGGGCGGTCATGGCATGCGCATGAATCCGCATGCTTCCTACGGGAAACCACCACGTCATCGAATCGGGCATTTCAGCAACCGTGATTAGCATGCAATTAGCGGCGATGAAATGAATTTTCCCTACTGCTTATGCTGTTGCTCTACCGTCTCTGATCTGTGTCGGTATATACTTCTGTACCAGCCTTCACTCCCTCTCCTCTCCATCTAGTTAGTGTCTCCACTGTCATGCCGGCGATGGAAAGAGGGGAAAGAGGAGTGAGTAAGGGTACCTACGAGGGAGAGAAAGAGAGAGGGGGGGAAGAAGAGGAGAAGGAGGAGGAGGAGGAGGAGGGGTATGGATGGGGGAGCTCTCGCTGAAGGAGTGTCTATTCTTGCTCTCCGCCCCTCTCCGCTCCCTCTGCCCCTTCTCTCGCCGTCATCCCTCCTCCGCCCTCTCGCACTCCCCTCCATCGATTTTCTTCTCTTCGCTGGCTGCCTCGCTATCCAACACGCAGAGAGTGTATGTGGTGTGCGTGTGCCATCGCTTTGTCTCGCTCTACCTCTCTCTCTCTTTCCATTTTACCTCCCTCCTCCCCCCTATTCCTCGTCGTTCCCTCTTTCTCTCGTAACCGACCCGCTCAGATGGATCCCCAGATGGATTCGGTCGTGGAGAACGGGACGCCCGAGGTCGACGATGACGTCGACAAGGAGGCCAAGAAGCAGTTTGAAGGTGAGCCGGATCCATCCGGGGATGCATCTCGGCATGTATCTGGGGGAGGCTCGCAGACAGCTCTCCGCAGTATCTCTGCATGGTGATTCATGGTCACCGGCAGAATACCCCGTGATGTGATGTGGGACGGGGGTATCTTATGTGAGGGAACGTAACTAGTAAGGAATTGGATCCTAGACGATAGACTGCGACTACCTAAGTATGGAGAGTATGGAGAGAATGTAGATTTATGCGACCTACTACACTGAGCGAAATACCCCCCCCCACCCCCCAGCATTTTAGAAGGGGTGGGGGAGCGAAACTTCTCCAGCCGGCTAGGGAAATTTCGCTCAGTTCGAACGATCGAGAGATAGGTAGGCTGACAATGAGCAAAGGCAAGGAGGTGTCCGGGGCGATAGATAAGATATGGTTGGAGGAGAATGCTCCGTCAGTAAACGCTCATTCCTACGTTGTCTGGAATCTCTTCATATACCGCTTCGTTCTCTCGTGTCGGGAATAGGAATGAGACGACCGACGGAGCGGGTTCCTCAACCATAGCCATAGTCGTGGTCATTTCATCATGTTGCGCAGATCACGGCTAATGAAATGAAAAAGTGGGAAAAATGCGATGGCACATGGTGGTTTCCCGTTGTATAGACGGGTGAAGAAAAGAGTAGCCGGAAAAAACAGCTCCATGTCATCCACAGCAATCGTGATTGTTTCTTTCCTGGACGAGAACAAATAAAGGCGGCTATCTATGAATCGAGCTGATAGCAAAATGGGAGGTCCGAGTCGGGGAATGGGACCGATCTGGAGGGTATTAGCTTTAGGAGAATTGCTTTATTGCTATCTCACAAGGAGTGCATAGTGAAAACAAGGAAAGGGAGAATATCTAGATGTCGTTGGAGAACTTGAGTATTAGATGGTTCAGAAAGAGTCGGCCAAGCTTATAAGCATATCTATATCTGTATATCTGGTCAAAGAGTATCGTTGTGTATCGTTGTCGTTGTATCGTTGTGAAAGAATCGTTGAAAGAGTATCGTTGTGAAGACTCGTCATTTTGGCCAAATATGCTTCCATTACTTCTGGCGACGAGACGCGTCGCGGCTATGCATGAAACGTGATCATTGCACTGACCAGCCTGAACATCTCTACGAAAGAGGCACACGAGCGTTCGTTGAGCAGCGTGTGAGATAAGCGAAAGTGCTAGACGGTCTCGATTGGGGGAAGGAGGGGGGGTTAGAGGGGGCGAGAAGAGGGAGAGGGAAGAGAAGAGAAGAGAAGAGAGATGCTACGTGACTGTGGTCGAGTGTGTGTGGGGGAGGGATGGAAGAGGAGAGGAGGAATGGGGGAACGGGGGTTTATGCAAAGTTGATAAGGAACAGAGTGAACAAGGGCATAGATAGGTACGGCGAATGCTGCAACTCGAGCATTACTGAAAAAGTTCCGTCAGTGAACGTCGTTCCAAGCGGAGATAGGAATGAGAACATGTTTTCTAAACCATAGTGAAAATTTCAGCCGCTGTGGTTTTCGACCCGACGGAACGGAGCTTCTCTACGATGGGCGTCGATCAGCTGGGTGGAGCGGGCGAGGGTGAGGGGGGAGGGGGGATAGGCAGGAATAGGGGGGCGGGGTAAGGGGGGAAAAGCTGGGGTTATTATTATAGTTGAATCCGAATAAGACTCCAGCACTACGTTCCGCCAGTCCTAATTATACCCAATTGCAACTGTGTCTGCGTCTCTCCAATTCCTATGCACTCTCACCTCCCCTCTCTCCTTTTGCAAGCATGATCTACCCTTTAGAGCAGAACGTTGAGCTCCAGCGCTCTCTCGTCTGCTTATTTTTGGCGAAAAACTTTCGTTTTCTTTTTATTCCACTATAGCTGCCACTCCATGGATATGCGACAGCCTCTCAAGAGCACACTGAGCGAAATTACCCCAGATTTACGCCTTATGGGGTAAATTTTACACCGACTGGCTGGGGTAAATTTGAAATTACCCTAGATCACAACATTCTAGACCTTTGGAAAGCGAAAATGGTAAGAACCTCATCTTTGTGAACTTCTAGTAGATCCTAAGGGGGACTATGGTGTTAGCTTTAGTGCCTATGCTGATGCCCTTCCCTTCCCATTCCTAATCCTTCATTCGTGGTGTGCGGCACACCGATCTACCGTATTAGTAAATGTCGGAATGATTTTTCGCTTTCCAAAGGTTTTGCATTGCGGCAGAACACTGTGAGATGGTGTAATTTCAAATTTACCCCAGCCAGTCGGTGTAAAATTTACCCCATAAGGCGTAAAGCTTGGGTAATTTCGCTCAGTGCATGTCGATTCGATGGGTTCTCTACCGCGAATCTCAGCTCTGTTACTCTCATGCTTTGCGCAACTCTAGTTTAGTGTGAAAACTGCATTTTCAGCTTTACGGATCGTTCTATTTAGATTATCTAACTATGCCGCCATCTAATAATGCATAGGCGTAATATTTTCATTAAGTTTAGCTACCGCTCTCTGTAAGAACAAAGTCGCTACATTTCTTTCCTACTTTGCTCTCTCACGTCACCCTCACAGTGCACTCTGCCGTCTCTCTCTCCCTCACTTTCAATCTCTCCCCATCCTACGCCCCTAAGCCGTATCGTGAATCAGTGCTCTCTCGCTCCCTCCAGTATCAGGCATTACTAAACTAGCGTCGGAAATTGTTTCTCTTCAGTTGATTTGGCCAGTCTAATCACAGTTTGTTATACGTTTCATATCTAAAATATTCTTACAAGTTTTATTGACTAAAGAGTTCCGACAGTAAACTCATTCCTACTTTGTTTTGTCAGTCACACCGCTTTCTCTCTGTGGCGAAAATAGGAATGAGCCAACGGACGGAACATTTTATTCAACCCCTTTAGTGTTGCCAAGATGGCAGGAAAAAAGGGCAAGTAGTGCACTAGCCGCTGTCTGCTTCTCTCCATTCGCTCGCGCTATTTATATCGCCTGATTTGTAATTGTACTTTTCCCAGGCTTTCCCGTCACTTCGTCTATTCGCCATTACAATCTATGCTTGTAGATCTGGTTTCGGCTTGGCGATGCTTACTGTATTTCTACTTCATGATTCCTCGCAGGCGAATGCATCACGCACGACGGCCGCATGATTACGGTACTCGTTCTGTGCGAGACCCGAGAGGAGGCAGAGGAGGAGGCGAGGAAGCGGGCGAGTGAGATGAGCAGCGACGTGGTCAGTTATAGTCTAGAAAACCGGAACGCATAATTCGTGATTCCTCCCCGAATAATGCTTTTCTAGCTTTTCTCTCTCTAAAATGGTTCACACTGATCATCGCACAGGGATAACATTTAGCGCACTTATCGGTAAGCCGGGTTCTGAAGGACTAGGGCCAATCTCCTTCAATGAACTCACTCGCTCAATACAGTGGAATCCCGAGTCGTATTATGCATGCCTTTGCAGTTAAAGACGGACGTCCGACACTTCAACGGGAACGGACTGGAGGAATCGGGCAGCGACGACTACAACTATGCAGAGAATGGAGAGGAGGAGGAAGAGGAGGACGATGTCGATGTGAGAAGGGGGGCATCACATGATTCCCGCCGAAAGGGGAAGTGTCTAATAGCGAATTGGCAACTAATTTGGAATTTGCTCCACTGTGGCTGAATGAATCTTCACAAAATTTTGGCAGCTCTTTGGACTCATGGGGAGGAGCTTAAGTTTTTAAATTTGTGAATTTTGGCCAATTGTTTTGTCCGCAGTGGTGATAGATCACTGGGGAATTCCCTCCGCTAATCGAACGCGAGGAGTGCAGTGGCATGTAGAGTGTAATAGACGCCGTCTCATTCCAAAGAGAGTAACACGTTATCATAGGCAGAAGTTATGCCGATAATCGCAGTACCGGAGAACCATTCATACTGGTGGTGCGAAAAATAGTGATCAGAGGCGTGGGAAAAATTGTCGCAAGCAGCATCACGACGTTTCACCAGTCCGAGTTCCGAAATTGCGACTATCTCTGCGTCTCTCCAATGCCCATGCTCTCTCGCCTCCACTCTCTCCATGTGCATATGAATGTATTCTAGGCAGCAGAACGTTGTGAGCAATTGCAGGACCTGTCGCTGGCCGACGAGACCAAGTTCGATGAGGGCGTAGTGGATGAGGAGCGCTATCGGCTGGAGGAGGAGAACCCCGCCATCGGTATGCCTTTGCAAACGGGTCTATGATATTTAGGGTTTAAAAAAAAAGCAAACGGGTCTATGATATTTAGGGTTTGAAAGAGGAAGCCTTTTAATCGCATTACGAGACCGAGAAGAAAGTGATCAGGAGAATGGAAGAATGAAGAGAGTCCGACGATAAATATCTATGCAAATCACGCTTGGTTTTCACACCCTAATGCTATTGCAAGTACGCAGAGACATGGGGCATTACAAGTTCCACGACAGCTGTTCACTAGTTCCGAAGTGTTTGCCGACGTTGATGATTCAATAACGAACTTCTGAATTTGGAATGGACAACTCCCGTGAAATGAAATAACACGTTATGTGCCGTTGTAGACTACGAGAACCAGGACGCGATCCGGTGCCTGATGGAAGTCATGTTCCAGGAGCTCAATGCGGTAAGCGATCCAACGGAAGTCGAGAGAAAAGTATTAGATATATGCAGAAAATAGTATACAATATAGCATGTTGTTTTAACCGCAGCCTCTCATAGATAGTTAGAAAATGGCACGTACTGCCGAGGATAAACCCCCAATGCTTAATTAAATATCATAATTATTAAAGAAAACATGAAAACATGAAATCCAATGCAGGACCTGTTGCGGATCAATGAGAGGCAGCGAAGAATGCGCGCCCTAATGAACTACTACTTGGGGGGACGGGCCGCGCCGGGAGGTAGCTATTCTTGGGCAAAATGCTCCGCCAGTGACCTCATTCCTACTTTTTTTTGTCTGCACTCTCCTCACACAATGTTCTGAATGTTAAGCGAACGAGCCAAAATGCTTAGGATACGGTGTTTTCCGTGCGAGAGTTCCTACCGAAATCAGGGTTATTTTTCGTCGTCTCGTTCGCTTAACATTTTCACTGTTGTCAGAACACTGTGCTCATGCGCTTCGCGCTCTCTCGTCTAAAATAGGACTGAGATGACTGACGGAACATCTCCCTCAATCATATTAGAGTTGTGCACACGAGTCAGTATAATGCTCGTGTTTCATACACCATTCATAACCGCCACACGTCTAGTCGCCAAAAATAGCGAAGCATAATATGTAGTATGTAAAGCAAGTAAGGTATTGCAGCCATTCCCTCGATAACCGTGCCCAGTCACCGGCTGCTGCCTGGACCACCCCACACGAAGCAACGGTGGATGTGAGTTGGGCGGTAGCTTATGCCAGCACAACATTCTATACCTTTGGAAAGCGAAAATGACTAGGACATCGTCTTTCGTGAGTTCCCAAAAGCCCTAAGTGTCGGATTGAAGTTAGCTTTAGTGTCTATCATGATACCCTCCCTTTCCCATTCCTTATAATGTATTCGTGGTGCGCGGTACACCGATCTATCGTAGTAGTAAATTTCGGAATGATTTTTCGCTTTCCAAAGGTTTTGCATTGCTGCAGAATACTGTGGCCAGGTAGACGGCCGAAGTATTATGGATCACATCGGTAGAACATGTTCACTATCATGAAGGAACTGCTAGCAACTCTGGTGTGGAACTTTATGAGGTGTGCGGTGGGGGCGTAAAGTAAGATGGTGAGGATACGGTAGCTAGAGGGGGGGGGGCGTTGAGTCAGTGATGCCGCGACTTGTAATGCCGCACAACAAGCGAGAGAGTGTGCAAAGCTGAGAGAATCAGACGGATGCAGGCCAAAGCGCCCGCGGCACTCGCTATCTGATGACGACGAGGACTGGGAGGCGGACGGGGAGCGAGCCTCGAATGGGTCGGATGAGAGGGGAGGAGGGGGAGGGACGAGGGCACTCCGGAGGAGTCACGCACAGGGACGACCGCACTATCCACCTCGTGAGGATTAAATGTTTTTTTTTGAATTTTCTTCAGAAGGCCCAGTTTGCTTGCGAGCGCAACGATTGCCTTGCAGTGGCCAGCTATCCGTTCGTCTCGATGGACGAGGAGATGCAGTGCATTGTCAAGGTAAATCGACGGAGAAGACGTTTGATCGACATTATCTTAAGCTGCATTGGAGAGATACCTTCTTTATCTGGATAGCATGCGATTTGTCATAAATCAGAAAACAAAGCTGGAACACAAAACATAAACAAAACAAGGAGAAAAACAGATGAACGGATCAGAAAAAAAACTGGAATGGCAGTGTAAACTGCTTCAGGCTAATGGCTCGGCCTCGGAGTACGCGCGGCGTCTGGCGAAGATTCTCTTCAAGGAATCGCTCCATCTCTACTTCAAGGTCGGCCCGAACCTTGGAGAACTTGGGAATGAGGATTTACTGACGGCCTGTTTCGTCAATTATAGTTAAGAAATCCTGTGTTCAGGACCAGGACGTCAAGAAGCGCCAGTGGATCCACGGAGCGGTCGACGCGCGCTTTCCCTCGGACGACCGCCAGGTCAGATTTCCGATTCCGCTGCCGATTCCAGAACACTCTAAATATTTAACGAACCAGCCAAAATGCTCGAGCCAACGCGTTTTCCATTCTTACTCTGGGGTATCATTTTTTTTTCTTTATTCCGTTATCATTGCCGCAAATAAAGCAGCGTGACTCTGTATGACGCACACGGTCCGTAATTTCGGTACTCACTCGGTCACAGTGTTCTAAATGTTAAGCGAACGAGCCAAAATGCTTACGATACGGTGTTTTCCGTGCGAGAGTTCCTACCGAAATCAGGGTTACTTTTCGGGGCATCTCGTTCACTTGACATTTTGCACTGTTGTCAGAACACTGTGCAGTATTCGCCTTGCAGTCGCAGGCGACCAAGTGGAAGAACTGCTCGGGAGCGATCAACCGCAACCGAGTTGCCGAGGAGACCGCGCCGATGCCCGCACGACGTACGGTTCTCTGCAACACGTTTTCGCGAGGAGGATATAAATTAGAAAATAGATAAATAAGTAACCGATCCTCCGTCAGTTTCTCTCGTTCCAAAATGAGTCTAATGTTCGAGCCAGGCAATGTCACCAGGTGATTCTCTCACTTTCGCACACTCTCCCGCCATATATTCGGAGTGATTTTCAGTCCACTATAATTGCAGAAATCGACTATACGTACGTGCCGAAGGAGGAGGAGGAGTTTGCATTCGCCAACTGCCATCAGGTTAGCATACATTTTTGATTTTTTTTGGCATTTGGTTAAAAAAGAAAGGTGTTAAAACCCAACCAAGTTCAGGACCCAACCAAGTACGCCGAGCTACTCGGAATGAAGCTGTTCGAGGGGACGCTTGATCGGATGTTCCGCGACCAGGCAAGACACTTTTCCGTTGAATAGCCGGGAATTTTCAAAAGCTTAGGTACGTGAAATATCGGAAGATCACCATTTCATCACATCGGTCATTTCAGTAAGCTTGATCTACGTGAAATTATGAAATGGTGCTTTCCCGAAATATCTCAGCATTAGCTAGAGCGTCAAAGCTTCGCTTCAGGACGCCGTGAAGAAGGAATGGCTGCGAGAGTGCGTCGACATTCGCTTTCCCCTCGGTGACAAGGTACCGCAATCCAGGAGATCTGTTTTCCGCTCGGGACCAGTTTGGGGATTACGGTAGTCCGGGTTGCAGTTGAAGCGCGATGGACGGTGGAAGGTGTGTGCGAGTGCGGTGAATCGGAACCGAAACAAGGCCGTAGATACGATGGGAACCGGTAAGTGTTCGGAGCATTACAGATTGTGAGCATCTATCAGACAGCAAGGGAAAAAGCTTATTTATGCGAAATAATTTTTCGCAACCTAGGACTAACAATAAGGAGTATTTCGATCTTATGCTCGTTTGCTTTCAGCCGTTGCCTACCCGTACATTACACAGGAGATCGAAGAACGGTGCTTTGCCGTGGCAAAGGTAGCAAAAGTTTTGGGGCGATTCGAAGGGTTACGGGGTCCCGCATGGAAAGCGCTGATTACGGTAGCCGTTCAGGATAACGTCGCCCTCTACGCCGAGCTCCTGGGACGTCTAATGTTCAAGCCGACGCGCGATCTCATGTTTAAGGTACGGAGAAGCCTAAAGCGAACACTACTCACAGTCTTCTGCCGCAATGCAAAACCTTTGGAAAGCGAAAAATCATTCCGACATTTACTAATACGGTAGATCGGTGCGCCGCGCACCACGAATGATAGATTAGGAAGGGGAAGGGAAGAGCTTCAGCATAGGCACTAAAGCTAACATCATACTCATTCTTAGGATCTACTAGAAATTCACAAAGATGAAGTTCTTACCATTTTCGCTTTCCAAAGGTCTAGAATGTTGTGTACTGCTCATACGGGGAACGCAAACAGAAGAAGATCCTTATGTCCTTATGGCTAGTCATATTGCACGTTTGATTTCTTTCCCGATAGAGGAGCGGGCTACCGTAATCTACCGATCCTTGCAGGATCAGGACCCGAAGATGCGGCAGTGGGTGCACGACATTATCGATCGACGCTATCCCACGCCGGACAAGGCACGGCACTCGGCCAAGTGGAAGACGTGCTCGTCGGCCATCAACAAAGCACGATTTACGGGTGAGCCGTTTGCTAAATATCGCGATTGTTCGTTCTGAGAAGATTTCTGGAAAGTCAGAATAAGTACATATATATTGCCGCTTGAAGCCGACTACCCGATGCCCTGGGAGCACGGGAAGGGCGATGCGGGGCATTTGACGACCACCTCGACTGCAGTGTCCACTCCCACTTCCATATCAACGGAGAATGTGAGCTTTTTAAGCAGTAAAAAATTTGACCATAATTCTTGGCCTAAATTTTTATGGGAAACCCTCTTGATCTATTGTACATATATTACAGTTGATGAACTGACCGATTGATGAAATAGTGGTTTCTCACTTTGTTGCATAAAGCAGAATGCCGACGAATCTCATTTGCTATGTATATCTTAGACAAAAAGTTAACACTTTACGATTAGATAGTTGGCGGAAGATCGGTATTTTCTGAAGGATATAAAATACTGCAGTGTCCACTCCCACTTCCATATAAAAAATAATAATATAATATTATAATATAATAATACAATATAAGATAATATAATAATATAATATTAATATAATATAATATACAATAAAATTCCTGAAGTAGATATAACAAAATTCAGGACGCTCCTGTTGCCCAGCCCTCAACGGTGACGGCGGGGCTCAGAAATACCAGAAGGTTTTTTTTATTTTTTTTCGTTTACGTAGTGTCCATTGGTCCAGCGAATTAATTGCAAGAAAATATGACCAAACAGAGAGAGAGGAAGAGAGGAGAACGCAGAAAAACGCAAAAACGCAATATGCATAAAATATAAGCCCGTTTCATTGCAATTCAAATACTTATAATTCTTTCACTTTTGTACACTCTCTGGAATGATATTCGGATATTCGACGATATGTTTTATTCTCCTATTTTATTTCACTATACATTTTATTCCCCTTTTTATTTCACCATATATATTTTATTCCATTGTAGGTCAACTGCCGCCCGAGAGGCTGCGGTTACGGTGAAGAAGGAAGAGGATGATCCCGTCACGAAGAAGCGACGGTTGCGGTCTACTGGTAAGTCCGCAATCTAACTTAAACGAGTCGGCCTTGGTACGAGTACAGTAGCATGTGAATTCGCGCGCTCTACCCTGATATTGCAATTTAGGCCTTTCCGCTCATCTTTTCCGATCGTTCTTTTTCTTAAAATGTTCGGAACAATGTGAAAAATCGTTTTGAATATAGCCAGAAACTCGTGGTACGGCCACAGTGTTCTAAATGTTAAGCGAACGAGCCAAAATGCTTACGATACGGTGTTTTCCGTGCGAGAGTTCCTACCGAAATCAGGGTTATTTTTCGGGGTCTCGTTCGCTTAACATTTTCACTGTTGTCAGAACACTGTGCGGCTCCTTTAAACAAGTGCTTCATCGAACTGTGTCTAAGGTAAATAAAACTAAATAATAAAACATCGCTATGCTGAGGTTGCGGAGACGTGTTTTAGGCAGTATTTATAATGCCTCTCAAATGTTCAGGATTACCGTACCCTTTCATCACGGAAGAAGAGGAGGCGGAGATCTTCGACAAGAGTGCGGGGAACGTCCAGACTTACGCACGAAAACTGGCGGCCGTCCTCTTCAAGGACTCGCTCGAACTGTACTTCAAGGATCAGGTTGGTAGGCATTCTGAGCTAGGACTATGATTAAATGTCTCCCGATGATATATTATATATTAGTTGGGAGTAGTTCACTGCGAAATTAGCACGCTAATCCCTCAAACCTTCGACTCGATAGATAATTTGATTTTACCAAAAGTCTATTCAGGAGCCGAAGAAGCGCGATTGGCTGCGCATGATCGTCGACTACCGCTTTCCTACGGCCGACAAACTGGAGAATCTACAGAAGTGGAAGAGCTGCTCCGGAGCCATCAACAAGAACCGAATGGAGAAGAGGCTGTAGACTGCTAAAAGTGGCGCCATGATAAGCATTCGAGATCTGCAATCGAGGACCCTTTGAGCAATGTGCGTTTGCTTCCCTTCCGTGACGAGGCACGCCGCACGGCTATGAACGATGCACGAAACACGAGCATCAAAAGGACTCGGTTGCAGACCTCTAATAGGCGTATCATGACTCGAACTACTTGACATTGTACTCAGTTTTAGTTGTGCTTAGAAGCTTTAGTTGTTTAGAAAAAAACCCTCAAGTCTTCATGCCTTCCTCATTCCTCGTTACGACTTAGAATTATCCTACCCACTAATAAGTGTGTTCAGATGCTTTACATTCACTTGTTGTGCAGAATGCATCTTTTCCGTATGGTTACTGCCAGATTTCACCTCCGCTAGACTAACTCATTAGGAACCTTTTCTTGTTTTTTTTTGTAACAGTTTCTTGGTTTGCTTATGTTACGGTTGAGAGATCAGTTGAATTTTCCAGGTTTTCTGCATTTCAAGAAAATGTTCACTAATAAGCGAGCTGCTGGCAGATGTGGTAGTTGTTATTTCGTTTCCCGTTCCAGTCCAATACACATCGTTTTATATTCCTAATCGCGCACGGTGTCTTCCAGGCTTACAACATGTTTTATTCACTGTTTCTCACCCATCTTACTTCCTTTTCATCATCGTTCCCCGCCCACCCGTGATTGTTTGATAAAGCACGTTTTCCCACTCGATTATTCGTAAGTGCAGTATCCAAGATGTGCTTGAAGCATTTCGGCATTGCGGTGACCTGTAAAATTGGAATTCATGATGCAAATTACAAAGCATACACAGCATTTCAAGCGTTCTAACAGCGAACAGCGGTTTATGCACAGATGCGAACCTGTAGGCGAACCAGTGAACGAAGGAATATGATTGGTTTCGCGCTCTCCAAAAGAAGAGTTTCATGCTCCAAAACATAGGTTTTGTGCACTAGAACATAGGTTTTGCACACCAGAACATAGTTTAAGTTTTGTGCGCTAACTTCTCGGTTATAGTCAACTTACAACTAAAACTTACAAGCGAGCGGCAATCTGACGTGATCTTACCTGCGGACGTGATGGTAATAATCCTCCTCTTATCTCAACCTAAATTAAGGCAAATCAGGTCAACAGAGACGACTGAGAGACCCGACCACTCGCGACGGGGACAGAGAGAATGAACGCGGTGCGCCAAATTGAGGGGGGGGGGCAATGGCATGGAGTAGTAAACTATGGAATAACAGAGACAAGAAGATCAGATAAGGAATTGGATCAGGAGAATGGCAGTTGCGAGGGAGCAATTTGAGAAGGACGCGCTCTACTTGAGTAGGGGAGAGGTCAACAAAGTCGATAGTTGAAGAGGAATCGTTTTCTGCTAGAGAGAGAGAGAGTTGGGAAGGATAAGCGCCCCCCGTATGAAAAAAGTTAGTGAAATGGGAAGCCAAGAGGGAGTCTTTATCTTAAATCAGATACGCAAGGCATGTTGTGGGGATGACTGAGAGAAGGGAACCAGGGATATCACGCACATCTTCTGCTCAAAGTAGTGCACTATGTATGCATCCAAGCTAAAGGCCGACCACGATGCGCCCTTTAATGTCACCTCCTTGACTCTCCAGAGCGATAGATTCTTCGTTTATCGGGTTCTAAGATAT
>LS831491.1:0-25342 GCA_900490955.1 Micoletzkya japonica
GAACTGAAAATCGACTTTGAAATTTCAAACAGGCTTTTCGTGTTTACGATTTCGAAAAAGTTGAAAAAAGGGCTCCGTGGCTTTATTCGTATTTCGGAGACCTTTCGAATAAAAAAAGATTTATGAAATTTCGTTAAGAATGAAAAAAGTTATGATGTATCATCGAAAACCCTTATCACTTTCTATAGTATAGAGGACCAGAGGCATACCAGGCTAAACCCTATAGGGGTTGGAAGGGGAGAAGGAATACCACAGTAGATACCACTCTCTACCTCAGTAGTCGGCGTGGTCGCCATCGAGATCCTGGGCCTCCATGCTACCGTCCACGGCCTCGTGCTCATCTCCACGACGCAGTTCTGCCGTGACCGCCTCCTGCGCCTTCTCGGCCTGAAGAAGGTCCATTACCTAAGATTCGAGATTTCAAAGATTCGAAAATCCCGTAACTGCATATGTGGGCAGGGCTAAGTCATTTTTTTTCGAATAGCATGGTAGAACTAGGACCAGGAAAACGAGCTCAAGATTCAATTATTCGCTACTTCAGGGTCACCCGGGAAGCACCGTGGGACTAACGTCGGAGGCGGTGCGGAGCTCGGACTTGCACCGGAAACCGTCGATAAAGATGCCCACGCTAAGAAGCCAGTTCTAATGGCCGCGTTCTGAACCTTAATAGGATAAAGATCGGCAGCACGAATCGTTCTGCTTACGTTAATGCCTGCGCAGCCCTATTGCACGGCCGGATGGCACCCCCACTTTGGAACGGTGCCAGGCTAGTCGAATGGTTGAATGAATGAAATTATGCAAGAAGTTTTAATGTTGTTGTTTTCGATTACAGTTTTCGACTATTGAAATGCAGAATAAAGTCAAGTTCATGTGAATGTCTCACTCGCCCCTTTTCCCTTCCCCTCCCTCTTCTTCTCCACATTCTCAGCCCGATTCTCCACTGTATTCGGCTCCTTCCATCTCTTCAGTGCTTCCTTCTTCTTCTTTACCGCTTCCAATACACTTGCACATCAGTTCCATTTGTTCCTCTCATTCATTCATTCATTTATTCTTCTTGACCGGGGTAGGGATACAAGGTAAAAACGGCGAAGAATATCTGTAGTTGGTCGAGATGTCCGTCGCTTGGGGGGGGGGGGGGCGAATCGGTGGTTGGGCAGTTAAGATGAAGGAGGGGAGGTACTATATATACGAATATTAGAAAGGAATGTGAGACTAGAATTGTTCCTCTCGATCCTCTTTCTTTCCATCTTCGTTCCCAACTGCAGTTCACAAGCATGCTTCTCAGCCTCCGTTCTCACTAAGGGTGCGGTGCTCGACCAGACCCTATCTAAGTACTCTGTCATTTGTTGTACACTCAACTTCAGAGTTAGCAGTACCTAAACAGAGTAAACATGCCCAAGCTAAAATTTTTTTAAAATTTATTTTCTAAAAAAAATCTTTCTCTTTCAAAGCTTTCGATTTATCTTCATATCCGATTTCCTCGTGTAGGCAATCTCTTCAATTTTTGTACTCCAGTCAACTGAAATTAGATTGATTAACGACAGCAAAAACAAATGAAAATACAAAAAAGGAAAAGAATACGGTAGCAACGATTTTATGCAAAAAGTACTGTAGCAAGAAATGTATGCACCACGCAAAACGCAATTGTCGACGTGCCATTCTGCGTTCTCATTTCATTCTCGCGTTGTTGTTGTTGTCGGTGGTCGTTTCATGTTCTGTGTTCGCGTATGCTTCGTGTTGCATGTATCTGTTCGGTCCCTTGTCCTGTCCTCGTCCCGATTTCAGTATTTTAGCCAATTTCCCGCTTTTAATGGATCCAGGTTCGTTTGACACTGCGCTGACTGACTTTTGCGAGGTTTTCCATGGTTTGGGGAACGAAAATGCTCTGCTCTCTTTTGATCTATCTCATTCTTTGCCTTCAGGAACGTTCTGGAGAACCGCAAAGGCGGAGGACGAGGACGTCACAGTGGAGTGGAGCGATCGATTAAGGGAATGATTTTTCATATTTTTGTCCCTTTTCCTCCCCCTTTCCCTTATTCATCTAAATGTTCTTTCCAGTCGCGTTCGGAGCCACTACTCGTGCATCGACAAGGTCGTCCGGAAGCTTCAGCGATAGGTATGGCGGGAAGGGCAAGAGGGTAATTGAGCCTGGAAGACACCTGCATGGCGTCCCCGTGGGGGTAAGTTGGGTGGGTTGGCGGGCAGACCGCGATTACGTGAAATGCAAATATTTAAATTTCCCGTTTTGCATTACACGGAAGAGCCGTTTGCCTGGTCAACCCCTGGGAGGGATGTAGGGGTAATAGTTAATGATTGAGTGGGATCGAATCGACGTGGAGATCGGGAGCTGAACTGTAAGTTACCCTTCATTTATTCTTCTTCTTTGACGTTCTGAAATGTTTGTTTGGAGGTCCGGACGCGTGACCCCGACAGGAGCTCCCGTGGAGTGCGAAGAAGGCCGTGAGAGGTGAGCTGAGATAGATGAGAAGAGGGGGTGGGATACCGTAAGATGTGGTCCGTAAAATATTGTCCACGTTCGGCTTCTTTCAGGCCTGGGCGGTCGAGCGCAGAGGGAAACGAGAAGAGACGAGAAGACGAGAATCGGCAGGTAATGAGCTTTTTCTTCCTTTGCCTAAAAAGCGCGCCTAGGGGGTAGGTCTGTTTATGGGGAGAAAAAAAGGCGAAAATATGAGGAAAATAGAAAAGTGAAACTGTTATAAGCGGCTTCTTCCAGGTCCAAGAGGTGAGCGGCGGCCGACTTTTTTTTCGCTTGTTTTGCTTGCTCTTGTGTGTCCCTGTGAAGGGGCGACCACGGCGAGAGCCGTGATGTGATAATAAAGATGTTATTATGTGTGTACCTACTGATCAAGTGGAAGAGCTCCGGGAAGTGAAGCTGCGAAACTTTGGATTTCAGTTCACGATAGAGATGGTGGTGTGCTGGGTACCGTAATCCGAGTATAAATGTGCAAGCTCATGCAATTTCATAGCGTTTCTACGATTGTTTCTGATGCCGGAGAGGCCAGCGATCAACCATTTCACACTTGAAAGAAAAATAAAGATGAAATACGCTATTTAAAAAATAAAACTGAAAGGGAGGATACTGTGTGCGCAGACAGCCGGTCCGCACTTTAGGCCATATAAGCATTGCGCGGCAAACCGATAGATTATGCGTGATTTACACTGGTTTCGAATTTTTCACGTATATTTTCGGTTCAAATCGACGTAGATGTGATGTATTTGTAGAATATGACTGAGGATCAGCTCGCGATCGACAAGGAGATCGACCCGACTCCGGAGATTGCCTTCGTTAAGGCCCGCGTGCAGTCTTTCGGGTACTGCTTTATTTATTTTCGACCTCTGATTATTTTCTTGCTGATAATAATCTATTTTTTTCAGTAGTCACTGGCCCTACGACACTCAGACCGGCGCGGCCTGCACCAGTGACAAGGTTCCTTTAAATTTAGTTTTTTCCTTTAAATTTTTTTTTGGTTTACGTGGTTTCGCGTGAAGGATGCTCTAGCCATTTATTCACTGTCAATTAGATGGTTATTTATTCATTTGCAGCTTGCGGCAGCGGGATTCTTTTATTCCGGGACGAGGGAGGACCCAGCGTCGGCCACGTGCGCCTTCTGTCTCAAGGAGATGGTCTTCGACGACACGGACGAGCCCTGGTCAGTCAGCGACGAGAGTGTTTACGCAGCAGTAGATTATGATGCCGCGTTCGTTTCTCCCCTGACGACCGGGTGATCAATGTTAGGAAAAAAACAGGTTGTTTCGTCTGATAAAGGAAGACAACCCCTCCCTAAATTATGCGATGGTCCCATTCTAGTGTTATCGTATCTCGCGATTTTGCATAGGCTCAACGTGGACATTGCTTGGTCTTGGGCAAAGATTTATTCGAGTACGCCGGCTGTGATGAGAACTCACTTTGGTCCGAACCTTGTGTGGCTCACTGAGCGCACGAGGTACTGTGGAACTTAGCGATCCTGAGCCTTATCACGTAACTTCAGTTTACGAATTGAAATTAGAATTATTCTCGTCAGTTTATAATGAGCACGATTGGCATGAGCTTTAAAAAGCATAATAAATTGCAGGGATGAGCACGTGTCGCACTCGAAGGATTGCATGTTCGTGACGATGGGAGAGCAGGACGAGCTGAGGATGACGGTCGAGCAGGTGCTCACGCTCATCGGGTACAGGAAGTCGCGTCTTCTGGTGAGGCACGGGGAAATGTATGAAACTATCGTCGCACACTGAAACGAGTTATTTCGAGCAAACGCTGTACAGGAATTTTGCAAAACATAATGCTCTCAAATTCTCTAAAGGTTTACTCACCAGAAATTCTCTGAAGATTTTCTCACCAGAACAACGTTCTTATTTATTTTTTTTAGTTTTGGTTGAGGAAGCGTCTAGCTGATCTCACTAAATGATGTGGCAATTCCCAGGGGTATGGTAATAGCATATTGGCAGTCCTATAAGACGTTAGGATGAGTGCACTAGTTTGCGTAAAACATTTGGTAGGACTTCCGCTCTTGATTCCTGGAAATAATTAAGGGACGCCTGCAGAAACGTTTGAGCTTATGATGCTTATTCACTAATTCCAGCGCAAGTGGTCCGAGACCCTGGTAGACAAGCTGACCGAGGCTACCGCCTACATAACCGAGGACATCAAACTGCCGAAATAAGCCGGCTGGTTATCGACGACTTCATCCTAGCCGTTGCTTAGATCTATGGCAATGTGAACTCGTCCAAGCTCCAGAGGCACTAACTATTGTCAAAACTTCTCCAGTTTCCAAACAGGAAACCCCGACGAATCCCCTTGCTTGGATTTTTCAGCGCTATTTTTGTTTCCTTTTTTCCGCAACGGAATCTTATTTCAGATTCGAGAGCTCACACATTGCCAGATATATCTGCAACCAAGACCAAATACGTGTATGAACATAAAATATAATCTCTACTTTATCCTGTAAATAGAATTTTGTGAGGTGTTGGATTGCTGTATTTGTTGCTTGTTGACGACTCCTTCACGCGATTGAATAAAGGATCTGTCAAACTGTGTTGGTCTCGTTAATCGTGTGGTTGAAAGCCGGTCCCATCATAATATCTCAGGTTCAAATTGGCGCACTGCCTGAAGCACGGTGAGTGGTGTAGTGGATTACCGTAGGCTGGCATGCTCACCACCCCATGCCGACCGGCTCTAAAGGCCGATCAATGAAGGTTTCGTTGACCAGTGCTCTGTGTCCTTTGTATTTAGCCTTTTCCTGGTTAAGTCTAGGCTATATATAGCTCATGACGGTGGTATTTAGCTCCATTATACGTCTTTGAACGAACCATTTAGGCCGGTGGTGTGCCGCTTTCTGCTCTTTCTCAGGCGTTCGCCAGTGACGAGTGCGGTATATTTGGCCGAACAGGGGGCCGGCTCTATTTTCGCCGCACGCGCACTGCACACACGATTTCGACGCAAGCGCGTCATACGCTTACGGTTTGAAAATGCTTTCTAGTATACGGGTAGGAGACGAATATAGACCAACAATCGCTACTTTTAGCCTTGCTTTGCCAGCTAAATACTTCCCCTTTTGACCCGAAAGCTTCTCGCATGCAATGAACTTGCAAAAAAATGCTTCCTCTTTGAATTTCCCTTCCGGGCTGCCCTGTGTCTTTGCTTATCCTAGTTGTGCTAATTTGCGCGTTTGAACTGACAATGTGGTTCTCGTTTTATTGTTGCTCTTTGTTTATAATATTATTTTTATTTTTCTTGCAGGCTTTCCTTCAGCCTCAAATACCGGGCAAACGACAGCAGTCGCATTGATTGCATTGTTGCTATCTAAGGTGAGTATGTGCTCAACGGATGGGGAGAATAGTGAGGTGCACTCCTATGTTTTGCGAGGCACTTGGGCAAAGCGACCTTATCATTCTTCCACCTTTGAGCCAACTTTTTTGCTTGTCGACTTGTCATGGCGTAAAATGCAGCCATCTAGATGGATCCCTCTCTTACGAATTGATCAGGTGTAATTGTTCTAGTGTTGCTCCCGGCGCGTGGCTTGAAAATGAATGACTCATTGTGGTTTAGAATGCGGTTTTGTTGCTTTGAGCGTCCGTCATTGTTGTGCAACCCCTTCATGAACTATTGCATCAGCTTTCTGGCCGTAGAAAAAGCGTTGCCCAGCTATTCTTTTCCTGGTTACCTTTTTATGCGGTTTGTAGGTATAGGGCATTACGCAATTACTCTGTAGATCTTTGTGATGGACTCAATTACAAGTCTCGAGCTTAATTTTTCCTGCTCTGCATAGTTGCTATGACGCGCCCAGATCGAACGCACGAGGCTAGCGCCGGACCAGTGATTCGGCGAGATCACGAGAGCGTCCAGATGGATCATCCATCTGGATGAATGGCCCAGATGAACAATCCATCCGAAGAGGCATCCATCTAGATGGATGTCCCCTCTTACCCTATCGTGCCTAGGTATCGTATACCCTACCTCACACGTCCGCTTATAGGGGGTAGTGCTATTTCCGTCCCGAGGCTGTTCTATTTTTAGCTCCCTCCCCCTACCCTCCATCTACCCTTTACTCTCCCTCCCTCGCTTCCCTCCCTTGTACCCTCCTCTCCCTCATTCCTTCCCTCCTTTCTGCTCTCCATCCTTGACTGCTTGCCTGTACAGGAATCTATCGATTATTGCGCTTTTGAAATATTTTCAAAGTGATTAAATTGTTCCGCACCGAGCCTTTTTTGGGTAGTCCCGTTCTTCATAGTTCATGCGTCGTAAGCTATGTTCTAGGGGAATACTAATAATGAAAAAATAATAATTTTATTTAAATTAAATTGTATTTTGCAGTTCCACTAGAGAGATGTCAGCGGCTGTGGCAGGAACGGGCGAGGATTCGGCGGATAGGAATGTGGAGATTTGGAAGATTAAGAAACTCATCAAGTCTCTCGAGATGGCCAGGGGGTAAGCGGGGGGATTCTTATGATTATCACGAATACTAGGTTTCTATAAATATTTTCAAGGGAAAATCTGTGTCATGTTTTGGATAATGTATGTTCGGGGACGCCCCTCCAAGCATCGGGCCTATATTTACAAGTAGACGGTGAATCAGATTGCGCAATGGGCCAGGAAGGAGTTCTTTGGCTCGCGCGCGGAAGACGGAGAAAGCGAGTTCATCACACGGCCAATTAGCCATATTGCGTTTTCATCGCTTTTCCGTAGCCTCTTCTGGACGCTGCGATGCGATGTCAGCTCAACTAAGCTAAATAATTTTTCTTCGAATCTCACAAACAATTCATAAGAAAGGCTGAGTCACGGTAGTAAATGATGACAATAGTGAAGTATGCTAATTGTTTGAGCAACGGCACCTCGATGATCTCGTTGATCATTCCACCGCGTGACCAGATCCCGAGAGTGGCCAAGATGCTGGCTGAAGAGTACGGCACGGCATCGAACATCAAGTCGCGAGTCAATCGGTGAGCGGAATTGAGCAAGAGCCTTGTATAAGAGAGGAGTCATGATGATGATGATAATAATAATAATAATAATAATAGTAATAGTAATAATGTTTGCTTCGCAGACTGTCCGTACTCGGTGCGATCACCTCCGTACAGGGACGTCTCAAGCTGTACTCGAAGGGTAGGTAGACTATTATATCCGTAGTGGTTGATGAAGGCAATCTTTTAGCTACTTCTGTGTACTGTATATTGGTTATTAGGAGAATGCTGTTAATGCAATGTAAGACGCTTGAAAAGGCTAATTTGCAGTGCCCAACAACGGGCTGGTCGTGTACTGCGGAACGATCATCACGGACGAGGGAAAGGAGAAGAAGGTGGGCGAACGATCTTTCAAACCCCGCATGTAAATACATATACGACTTGGTTAGCATGCAGTGAAGCGCGATTGTTTTCGGCTAATAGGCTGGAAAGTTGCGAGAAGCAACCTGTGGGTGCAGTCGTTGAAATTTATCTACATTTTGCGCTAACTATCATCTAACAGAGAGATCTATTCTTTTGCAACGATGACCTCGTTTCTTCGTGCAGGTGAACATCGACTTCGAGCCGTTCAAGCCGATCAACACCTCGCTGTACCTGTGCGACAACAAGTTCCACACCGAGGCCCTCCAAGGTAGAATGTGCTTTCTTCATTTTTTTTTTTTGTTGCTTAACTTCAATGCTGTTTTCATCTTCTTTTGTACAAAATTGTGCGTTTTTACTTAAAACTGAGTAATTTTGAAAAAATCGATAATTTTCCAGCCCTCCTGGCCGACGACTCGCGGTTCGGCTTCATCGTCATGGACGGAAACGGGTGCCTGTTCGGCACGCTCCAGGTTTGCGCGGGAAAATTCAAATTCAAATTTGGCTAGCCAAATGATTTTGTGACGGCTGTGACGACAAACTCTTACACTTTGGTCCGAGGCGGGGCTTGGGGTGAGAGCTTTTCTCTTCTATGAAGGGAATCGCTTCCGCGTAAGCTTCGTCCTGAGCGAAACTAGCGATCCTGAGCCGTGGCAATTTCGGAGTCGATTGATTAGGGTGGATTTAGTGGGCATTCTAGTATTTTAATGGGTTTAAAATATAAAAAAAGCAAAATTGCATTTTAGGGCAACACTCGAGACGTACTGCACAAGTTCACCGTCGACCTGCCGAAGAAGCACGGTACGAAAACAATCACGGTTGTCCCAAATTAAGTTTTTTTGTCGAGATGAAAACGATAAATGAACTTTGGACTTTGGCCTTCTAGCAATAAGGAGTTTATAGCTATTAATGGCTCAAAGGATTGCCCTTTTCCAGGTCGAGGAGGTCAGTCGGCTCTGCGTTTTGCGCGTCTTCGTATGGAGAAGCGGCACAACTACGTCCGCAAGGTCGGTGATTCCTTTTGTTTATCGTTCTTAATGCTCATATCTAATTTAATTTAATTTAATTTATCGACGCATTTGCGTAATAGGTGAATCGGGGCACTACTCAATAACTAACCCAGAGAATAATGTTTACGAGAATAATGTTTTATGATGCACATAGCAAGCCGGGCTGCCGTCCCGAGCATATTTTCTGTACAAATGCGTAACTTGCCATGCCAACCCACCACCCGTACTATGAGTTAGTGCGGGGGGGGGCGTATGATAGCAAGACAAAACAATATACAATTATATTTGCAGGTTGCCGAAACGGCGGTGGAGATGTTCATTCGCAACGACAAGGTCACCGTGGCCGGCCTCATTCTGGCTGGTTCGGCCGATTTCAAGACGGAACTCGGCCAGTCGGACATGTTCGATCAGGTTAGATATCGCGGACCGGACCATACACAAGCGGTATGAAAGGAAACCTCTCCGGTTACGTTTCATATCACTTGTGTATGGTCCATGGTCCATTGTGTACGGCGGCTGTGTATGGTCCATTACCCTGTGAGATACGGGCTTCTCCCTCAACGATTTAGGCTGTACTGAGTAAGCGTTGCGACACCTTTGTGTACTTTTCAGCGATTGCAAGCGAAACTGATCAAGACGGTCGATATTTCGTACGGAGGAGAGAACGGATTCAACCAGGTAGAGGCTAACTTGTCAGGCAGCTAATGTAGTAGAAAAATCAAGGTAGCCGCTGTAGGAGGATGCCTTACAACGGCGATCTTTTGGGTAGAGTAAGCTCAAAGACAGAAACAGTGCTCTAGTGAGGGCACCCTGATGGGCCTGATTGTCCAATCGGACGTTAGGATGCGTGCTTGCACTAGAGAATCATAGTGTAAAACACTTGTTAGTATGGCTGCTTTTGAGTTTCCCTAATTATGTAAGGCAGCCTGCACAAATGTTCGGGCAACACTAGCCCATGTATGGAGGGGGTTTGAGTTAAGACACTTTTGGGTAGAGCAGGAACGTTGGTCATTCTTATTTCTAAGCTGTGCATGTTAAGGCGATCGAACTGTCAGCCGACGCTCTGGCGAACGTGAAGTTTATCCAGGAGAAGAAGCTGATCGGATCCTACTTTGACGAGATCTCGCAGGTATCCACCTTTTCAAACAATTTATCGAGAGAAAAAAAACAACTTCGAATGCAATATGATTAAAACAATTTATCGAGAGAAAAAATTTATCGAGAAAAAACAACTTTGAATGCAATATGAGTTCTAAACTTCTTGCTGTAAGTCAAACGCAATATGATTACAGTTTCGATCTTCGTATTTAAAAAAAAATCATTTTTTTCCCTTTTCAGGACTCGGGCAAGTACGTGTTCGGTGTGAAGGACACGCTGCAGGTGGGTTTTTCTTTTATTTCTAATTTTTGAATCTGGCGAAAACGTTTGCTTTTCTACCTAAATGTCCCTGCGTCGCAAATATCCGTACTCTCTGGCCTTCCATTTTGTCAGTTTTGCCGTATCTCTAAGGCTTTCCTGCGTAGCGTAAACGTGCACTTGAACACGCTCAATGGGAAGTTTGTGCGGGCCAACGAAAATAGCAAACTTGGTCTTTTGCAGGGCCTGGAAATGGGCGCGGTCGAGACGCTGATCTGCTGGGAGAACCTGGACATTATGCGGTACAAGCTGAAGAGCACCACCACCGGAGGTTCGATCTTCCTTTCCTCACTTTGCATTTAGCTCCCACAAAATTTTAGAAAAAAAAACGAAAGCTTGCTATTCGAATAGAGTATTTGGAACTAAAGTAGTAGCAGATGAATCTTTTTTTTTTCAAATATACTACGTGAAATTTTCTAGTAAGTATGAGGCTGGTAGGCCCAAATTCAGACAAAAAAAAAGTCTGAATTTGGGCCTGCCACCCATGTATGAGCACGTATGAGCCCATTCATTGTAGGAAGTTGCTTATGCTTACAGGGAGGGGCGCCGCTCACGTACTCGTATTAGCACGTGCTTAATGAAAAAATAATTATTTTATCAATCATTAATCATTAATCATTAACTGCTTTGTTTTTTTTGCAGAAGAGAAGGTGCTCAACCTGCGGCCGGACGAGCAGAAGGACTTCTCGGACCCGGAATCGGAGAAGGAGCTCGAGCTGATCGAGAGCATGCCCCTGCTCGAGTGGCTGGCCAACAACTACAAGGTGAACACGAGAGCAAACCAGAAGGAAATATGGAGAATCAATGGACGGTGGCTTTAAAAAATTACCGTTTTGTGTAGTTTACTCTCTGCAGAAATGCAATGCGAATCAAGAGGTACATTGTGGAATTCAAAGAAGACTTTAACCATTGCAGACCTTCGGTGCCCAGCTAGAGATCGTTACGGACAAGTCGCAGGAGGGCGCGCAATTTGTCAAGGGTTTCGGAGGCATTGGAGGTACGCCCTCATCAGTTGTCATTATTAGGTCCTGACTGTAAGAGGAAAGATCTGCTATTATACATTAAAAAAATTAGAAATAAAGCATAAAGTGTAGAGCATTCCATACTACATATATTTCTGTTGTTATGCTTCACGATCAATTGATTTTCGACGACGTAGCTTATTTTCTGGTATATTACCGGAACCGGGTAATAATATCCGGCCCTTCAGGCTTGCTCCGCTACCGGGTCGACTTCACGGTGCAGAACGAGTTCGAAAACGAGGAGTTCGACCTGGACGACTATTGACCAGGGTGCGGTGGTGTGTGGCGACGTTTCCCAATTCTCACTATGCTTGTTCTTTCTTCTTTTTCTCCTTCTTCTCTTGTAGTTCCTGCTCTTCTCTGCGTTCCCTGTAGCTCCCTCCAACCCTTCCATTACTACTCGACCCATAAACTAGTCCCCGCTCAGTTCTCGATAGTGTTCCTCTGCGTGCTGTATACGGTAGTTGTTGTTGTTATTTACCAATTTCTGTTCTCCTCATCTTCTCTCATTCCTCCATTCTCTTCCCCCCCCTCCCTCCCTCTTTCCCCCATATTTACCACCCCAGTCGTTGCCACACCCACCGTCTCCACTCCTCCGCGTCAGTACTCGAGCAGGCAAGGTAGGCATTTTTTTTTTGCAATTTGAATTTTGGCATCGTGCCAACACTTCCTAGCAGCCCCTCACTCGTACACTTGAAGGCTTTTCGATGCGATGGCCGCGACAAGCAAGCAGAGCGTGGGGCAAGGCCCGGCCAGTCTCGGACATGGAACGGTTGGTTACCCATTTGAATTTTCGAATTTGCCGCCGCTTTTCAAATGATGTGCAGGTTGCAGGTGTGCGTGCGGTGCGTGTGTGTGTGTCACAACGACAAGGTGTCCCCCCATCCTCTCCATCTTCTCCTCCTCTCCTCCCATCTTCCATCATCTAAGGATACCGTAATCCAGTGAGACGACGAATCGCGAACTGAAATTATCGATTGACTCTGTAAAGGTATAAATTACATGGCCACCGTGCAATGCGCACGGTTTGCCGCCCTACCTACCCATCTTATTCCTCTTTAGTAGTTGGCGTTTTGTTAATTAAGTGGTAATTATTATATAGTGGATTAAAAAGATCCGTCGGAAAATCATTCCGAATATAAGGCGAGAGAGTGTGCAAAAGTGAGAGAATTAGAGTCATTTTGGAACGGGAGTAACTGACGGATCGGTTTATTCCACTATATCATACTAGTAAGCGCGCTTTTCATGAATTTAAAACAAAAGTTTACTAGGCCCGATTCCGAGTGATTTTCTGTAACCACCCCCCTTTATCATAAGCTAAGCCGAAAAATTGCATTCATAGCTGATATGCTATCTCTCTTTTTGTGGGGTCTACCTTCGTTCCTTTCTAGAATATTTGTCTCATCTTTACCCAATTCCCCCCAAATATCATGCGATGTACCGCTAATTGATTGAAGTGGTTTACCCTCCCCCTCTTTGACTCGTTTCGAAAACAGTTCTTTCACTTGTGATGGTTACACTCGTGAGGGGGTGCGGTAGGTGGATGATACGGTATATCTGGTGTACTGTAATTGGTATTACAGTTTACCAGCTCACTTCCATTCACTACCGTGCCAGCTCATCGTCCCTTTTTTCGTCTTTATGCTAATGCTAATCAATAAAAGGCTTAGAAATATAGAGGAAGAGGTGTCTTATTACCGTATCGCTAACTGTTACCGTACACCTTTGTGATCCCCTTCCTTCTCTCTTTTCCCGCCATTTCCCATTTCAAATTGGTAATGTATTTATTTGGGTTGTTTTCTTCTCCCCCCACTCTATGCCCTTATCCCCTTATAAGATGAACTAGGGTCTCTCGATTGTCGCGAGAGGCTCCCACACGGATTGTTGTTGGCACAATGCCAAGATTGATTGATTACTGTTGTTTCTGTGGAACGAATGAAGGCGTGTTGATGAGATGTGGGTGAGACGAGGAGGGGTCTGACACGTTTGCCTCGAGACTGTGAAGTCTATTTTACGAGAAGAAAAGAGGAGATGGGCATCAATTATGTGAATGATGTAGGTCGGTAGCTCCATGTAGAATACTACTTTTTTGCAAAGCTTACTCTGTTCTACAGTAGCTTTATGTGTGTCTGCATATTCATTAGTGAAATGAGGCAAGTAATCGATCAATGGTCCGAGTAGCCGTGCTTATCTGTAGTGAAAGGGACGAGTAAGGCGAGGGAAACGAGAGAGTAGAGGGAGTGAAGAGATGCCAGACAGTTAGAGACATACCGAGATGGGCAGGGTAGAAGGAGCGATCGTGAACTGAACTTGGTAGGCTCAAGCGAGAGAAAGAGAAGAGAAGATTATGGCTGATCAGGTGGGTATTAGTGGAGGTTGGTTTTCTGGAGAAACTAGTATCTATGGTTGAGAAAGAGTCCGTCAGTCATCTCATTCCTACTTCCGACGAGAGAGCGAAGCGGTGTGAAGAGAACCCCCCCCCCCCTGACAAAGTAGGAATGAGTTTACGGACGGAACCTTTTCGTCAATAATATAATGCATGTTCTTTTCTCGTGCTTGATTCCTTTCTCTTCTAGTGTCAGTGTAGTTCTCCTCTATAACTTTATGGTTAACGGTCCATTAATTCCTTAGATAGGAGGTATTTATTTATTTTACTATTTAGATGTCCGCCTCAGCGCTGCGGTCCGCCTGCAAGAAAATTGTGTGCGTCGGCCGAAACTACGTCGACCATGCCAAGGTTATTTTCTCGAATAATTTATGCAAATTTATTAATTTCCATAATTATATATATATATATATATATATATATATATATATATATATATATATATATATATATATATATATATATATTTATGCAAATTAATGGCTAAGTAAGTTGTGAAAAGGCAAGCATATACGGTGTTGGTGGTGGAGCTACCGTAATCCAGTACTTCGTTGCAGGAGCTGGGCAATGCGGTGCCGACGAAGCCGATGCTCTTCGTGAAGACGACCAATGCCCTGATCGTGCCGGGCGAGAAGATACGGGCACCGCCAGGTGTGTGTGGTTCAGTTCTGGTTACCTTGTTAGTGATGCTGCTTCAAGGAAAGGAAAGTGCATGCAAAATGTGGAGTGCATTTACCCGACGGAAGCTGCTTCTTCGTCAATAATCAGAGGTGGGAAGTGCAAGATTCTTCCTTTCGCAGGGTGCACCAACCTGCACCAGGAGGCGGAGCTGGCCGTGGTTATCGGCAAGCGGGCGAGTGCAGTGGACAAGGGCCGGGCGATGGACCACGTGAGGGGCTACACCATTGCTCTGGACATGACCGCCAGGGACTTCCAGGTTGCAGCTGTGGAGATATGTAGAGATTGAGGGGGGGTGCGGGCAGCCTTTGATGGCTATGATTCGCACGCGTGCATAATGGGAGAGGTCTATTGTGCGACCGGGTCGTACGGTTTGCTACAGTTGATGGATAGCCTACCGCATTCGATTTCCAAGTATTGATCGATTTCCAAGCTCCGTTGCAATGTACGGTAGTTGCATTCTTACGGTAATTCGGGGCGGTTGCAGGACGAGGCGAAGAAGGCGGGCGCTCCGTGGTTTCTGGCCAAGTCGTTCGACGCGTCGTGCCCCATCGGAGAGCTGGTGACGAAGGACAAGGTACCCGGTAAGGTAGCTATTCCTAATACTGTAAGTATCGTGCCCACAGACCAGGAATTTGCTAATCAACTGTCCTACCGCTGTAATTGCGCGCGATGTGGAGGTTGTGAATCTGCGAGGCCTAGCTGATGAAATTACGGGGCCTACCGCTCTAGTTAGGATGGTCTTTGTTTACATTTTATGAGCTTGTCTGGCAGATCCACACCGGCTCGAGCTGTACTGCAAGGTGAACGGGGTGCAGAAGCAGCGAAGCACGACGGACCTCATGCTCTTCGACATTCCGACGCTCATCGAGTACACGACCAAGTGAGGCGAGGCTCTCGGAAGAGCTAGAATACTATAATATAATATTTCCGCCTTATATGCTTGAAGTGATCGGTGCAAGAGGAGTAGTCGCCAATGAGCTGTCGTTGAAACCGTATCTTTCTGTATTTATTTGCGCATAATGCGTGAAACGTGACCTCTGAATGGTACGGTATCGAGAGCTAGGAGAAGCTTTGGGGCTAAGGAGAAAAAAAAACAAGGAAGTTATATATATAGTCATAAGCGTCAAATTGTATAAAAGGGTTCCTCTTTCTGACGTTTTTTTCACGGTTATGTTTCACGCTTCCATAACTACCAGATCGTGCCTACAGAGGTCGAAAAGTGAAGCATAACCGTCAAAAAGCGCCAAAAAGAGAACCCTAATATCTGTGCGTATTCTCGCCATACATCGGACCCGACTGTCGGGTGGTAGGCCCCTCATCTCGTGTCAGAAGTTTTCACTTGGTAGGCACCATATTATGTGAAAAACACGTCATTGGTAGGCTCGACCAAAACTCGCAAAATTTCGTACATTGGTAGGGTCCTATCTGAAGTAATTGGCGGTAGAGCTAGCTGCCCGTGTATTGATTTTTTTTATTGATTAGGTTCGTCACGCTCGAGGAGGGCGACCTTCTGCTGACGGGAACGCCCGCGGGCGTGTCGCGGGTTCGGTCGGGAGACGTGGTCGAGGCCGGCCTGGAGGGACTCACGAGTGTAACGTATACGGTAGAGTAGATATGGTACGGTAGGAATGGGCACTCTGTCATTCTCCTTGCTGACCATTACATTATAAAATACGGTAGATGTGAGCACTCTGCTGTTGACAAATTGTAGACTGTGTAGATACTTGTCCGTGTAGACTCCCAGGCGTATGGAAATAAATAAATAATTAGATAGTAGGATGTGCTCTTTATCACAGAATTGTAGTGGGCCGTATTATTATTATTCGTTAAGGTAGATTATGAATAGTAGTTGTATCGGTTTGTTACTATGATGACACTCGAGTGTATGTGTGTGATACGTGTATATAGGAGAGGATTGGGTGCAGAGATAAAGAAGAGGTTATTATCAGTCTGAGATTCTGTGAAGAACTGTGCAAGCGTTGAGAAACGCTTTTGATACCTTGGTTTGGCTTGGCTTGTGAAAGACTTGGTTCTTGTTTCCGTCATTGTTGGTAAAATACAATAGTATTGTTGGAATTTATTCCCAATTTTTGCATACTCTCTTGCTCTTGATCCATGCTATGAAGCAAGATGTAGTATCGTGCTAGATAGAGGGGAAGGGGGGGCTTTCGCTTTCGCAACAACCAGTAGTTATGCCGCGCTTCTTGCTTACAGACCGTGAGTCACTGCTGATAGGTTGTGACAGATCTCATAGAGACTCATAGGATACTAACCCTAGATAGTAGGATACCTAGTGAGTGCGAGATTGTTATGGATTCAACCGTGACTCAGCGGTTGGGAACGGTTGCTAAGCGATTTACGAAGGATGCTCGTGATGGGTTTCAAATGTGCGGAATACTAACGATATAAAGGTGTTCTATAGGGGCAGATTGCGCAGATATTCGGGCGGCTCCATTCCTAATTGCGAGGTCGGGGGGTCATCTAAATTGAGATCTTAACGCGCGCGCGTGCGCGATGAGCTTAATGAGGTGCTGAGCTTTGGAATGCAGTGTGAATGAGGAGCAACCGGCCACAGCTCAGAGGGACAGAGGGGCGGATGGGGGGTTCAGTGGAGGGAAAGAGGTAGGAGGGATGGAGAGAGTAGAGAGTAGAGAGATGGAGAGGGAAAGAGGGAGGGGAGGTAGTCCCCCGGGCGGCGCATAGCATAGCATAGTGGCGGCTCTCGAATGGACTGAGCGAGGCGGTGGCGCGCGTGCTCTGGAACAAGAGTGACCGCAGGTGGGCCTTATTAGCGTGATTGTTTGGTTGAAGTGCAGTTATCGGCCTTTTTGTCCGCCGTAATTTGAGCAGCCGGTTTGTTTATGGACCAAAGCGAACGCGCATTTCAACGCGCCATAAGGTGTCCTGAGCTTCCACGGCTTGAAAACGGTGTTATGGTATGCTTTCGGCACTACCCCGTTCATTTTAATGTTCGCCGTTCCTCATTAAATAGCCGAATCGGTCCGCTTTTTCGCCCTTATCGAAGAGGGGGGGGAAGGGGGTGCGAACGTACGAAGGGTCGCAGAGAGGGTGATAAAGTGGGGGAGAGAAGGTAAAGAAGGTAGACTAGAAGTGGCGAATGGTGCGGAGATTCGGGTACACCTGAGTGGCGTGACTTTCCAGCGCCGTGATCAGTTCGCCTTCGGTCCTGTCCGGGTTTTAGCCATTCTCATATTCTAATTCCCGGTTCTCGCTGGCGGTTGCGTGCCGTCTTATTGTAGCCCCGTTGCGAATTGTAGTCTCTTAGGTGGATAGTGTAGGGCACGCGCGTCCATTCGTACTCTGCCGTATTGAGAGGGTATATAGTTCGTCCCATCGCTGCCTGACCCTTTGACTTTCTTCGCTCCGTAGTAGCCGCATTTGTTGTCCCCGTGATTCACCCGTCTCGTCTAGCAAAGCTATGGTGAGTGGCTTTTGGATGAATAAGTGAAATAAATGAATAAGTGAAATGAATAAGTAGCCCTTTGCATGGTTAGCGGCAAATACCAACGATTTTCCTGTTGAAATGGTAGTATGGTAGGTGAATGCGCGTATCGGAATCTCTGATTTCTCTGAGCTGTTCCTGCTTAGAGCCATTGTATGGCGCGTTTTGAGTCTCAAGTGTTTGTGGTTACGCAAAGGTAATAGGGCGAAGTAGTGACTTCCTGGTGTGAGGAGGAGTACGGTAGACCAGAAGTCAGTTTGCGATAGGCAAGATACATTTTAAGGCAATGGGTGGCTGCGGAGAACTGTGAGGAATGTTGAGGGCGACCTTGGGGGGGGGGGGGTGGTTATTCGATTCAGTCAAGCTCTCTGTCGCTTTGGTTCTTCTTTCGTCTTCTCCTCCTCCTCCTCCTTTCAAGCCGGAGCACCCCCTGTATCTCCGGTTTCCGAGAGACTATTTGTGTGTCTGTCTGTTTTGGTGTGGGTGTCTGTGAGGGACAGGCCCGTCACTCAATCCAATAACACACACACACACATACACGAATAATCGCCCTCTCCCAGGGTTCCCGGTTTGCGCGTTCTAAGGAGTGTGAAGGAGAGAAGAGATTGACTAGGAGGGCTAGGCATCGACCAGGGTATTATCCTTTCTCAGTGTACCGCACTCGCAAATGCCGTACAGTATACTTTCGTGCTCGCGTATTGTCCACGCAGAAAGGTTGAACCACTAAAGCCGTGGGAACCGCTTTCTTTCTGGCTGTATGACATCCTCTACAGGGCATGAACGCAACGCTTCTGCTCCAAAGGGTAGATCGCGCTTGCAAAAGGAGAGAGGGGACGTGAGAGAGCATGGGAATTGGAGAGACGCAGACACAGTCGCAATTGGGGGGCGCAATTCGGACTGGCGGAACGAAGTGTGCTTGAAATGAATTGAAAGCTTAGGTGGTGTGCAAGAGTGCGGTATGGACAGAGTTGGCTGCGAGAAGCACATAAGGAGAGGCCAGACGGTGCGCTAATGGACGCTGCTCTCGGGAACCATTCTAGCACTCCGTTTTTGCGCCCGTCAAAGGGGTTACTCTCGCCCCCGTTTGACGTTTTGTTTGCGCCGCTTACGTGCTACCACTAGAGTGTGCGAAAACTCCTTATATTAGGTCTAGTTGGGATAAAGATCTATTAGTTGGGATAAAGAACGCAACGGGACTCTGATATGTTTATGCGATTAGCTGGCTGGTTTTTGCAGAAGCGTTTGAGTTGTTTCCATTATTTTTCCAAGCTTGTTTCGCCGTGATTAGCCGTACGGGAATAGCATGAAGGGCGAAAACGAAAAAGAGGAAGAAGAAGAAGTGACTGGCTGAGAGTGCTCCGGCTGTTTGGCTTTGAGAAACGGGAACGAAAATGAAGCTTCGTGATGGGGGAGCGCCGGAGAGAAAAGAGAAAAAAGCGAGGAAGGGGAAAAATGACGGCGCACAAACGGTATAGCACCTGATTGCGACAGAAAAGGGGGGGGAGATTGAGACGTGGAGGCAAAAAGGAGGGAGATGAATGGATAGGGGACGGACAGGAGGGGGGTAGGGGGTGTGTGTATTTAGGGTAGGATTTGGTGTAGGATGAGGGTTGTACGGAGGGGGTCTGTGTAGGGTCTGAAGACCAAGCGCGATTAGCGTATTTATCGTCTGACTCTCTTCATGCTTTCATGCTCCTCATCACTCTCTCGGTCTCATAATGCGATTAAAAGTCTTGGTTTTCAAACCCTCGGTCTGTGTGATTTGGTTGATAGGCTTTGGTTATCCCGTGTTACCCGTAGCAAGCAATAGGTCAAAGCAATAGCGATAGCAATAGGTCAAATATCAGTTGATGGTAAAACTTAAATTATGCAGCTTACCATGAACGAATCTGCACTAGTCTTCTACTCCCGTTTTCACATAGTGTTGCTAAGTGCCGTCTGAGCATGATTAGTCTACTAGGTAGTCTGTAAGTGCTCCTCTGTCCTGGTCCTTCTCTTGTGCCGTGGTCATTCCGTGCTCCGTCCCCCATGGACATCGGTCGTCCGGGGGGTCTCCTGGACAGGCTAGCCCACCTCAAGCCCTGTGCCTTCCTCATCCGCACCCTCGCCGCGGAACGGCCCGTTAGTGTCTCCCAATTCCCGGCTATGTCTTTGCGTCTCTGCCCGCGCCCTGTCTGCGCTCTAGCCTTTCAAGCTATAATAATTTATATAATAATAATAATAATAATAATAGTAATCATAATAATCATAATAATATTAGTAAATAATGATTTCAGTCGTCCTCTCCGGAAATGGCCGAGAGCAGTAGCCTGGCGTCGATAGCGGTGCCTGCCACGGCTGCCGTTCTGGTGGCTACCGTAGTCTACTTCTTCTTCGTCAAGAAGGGCGGATGCTGCGGGTGCTCCGTGAGGCCTTTTAGTGGACTTTGTTTTATTTTTTTATTTTCCCCGTTTTTCGGTTTATGCAATATATTTTTTCTACGGAGAAAACCTCCTCGTAAGACTTACTGTAGAAGAGGAGGAAGAAGATATGTGAAGATATCGGAATTGCTCATTTCAGAAGAAGAAGGGACCCGTAACGCTCATGAACGACACCGAAAAGTACCCGCTCGAGCTGATCGATGTGTACAAGGTATGAACACTTTATTGGTTGAGATGGGTTAGTAGTCGCAATTCTGCATTTTAGGAATCTAT
This sequence comes from Micoletzkya japonica, assembly GCA_900490955.1. Classification (NCBI taxonomy): domain Eukaryota; kingdom Metazoa; phylum Nematoda; class Chromadorea; order Rhabditida; family Diplogasteridae; genus Micoletzkya; species Micoletzkya japonica. The sequence continues at coordinate 20,514 of LS831491.1, forward strand.
GGGCATTGATTAAGAATACTGGGGTTCACGCTGTTGTATGTTAGTTATGGCTAGCTTATTGATCTTTGATCTTTGATCTTTCGTCAGGTCTCGCACGATACGCGCAAGTTCCGCTTCAAGCTGCCCTCGGACCAGCATGTTCTCGGGTTGCCCACCGGCCAGCACGTCTATCTGTCGGCCAAGGTACGGTAGCTGTTGGTAGGAGGGTAGATTACGGTAGTTATGGAAGGTGGGTGGGGTACGGTAGGAATGGGCAGGAAGGGGGGGGGTACGGTAGAGATGTGCAAGCGACGACCCTTGTGGCCATAGCCCACGTCTAACCGAAAGTAGCTTGCTAATAAAGACAACAGAGGGAGTACTGTAGGACGTTGTGAGAAGTGATGTAGTTTTGGCGAATATGTGACCGGTATCAAGTATGACATATTAACATTGTTGAAACATTTTCACAGCAAACAAGTGCAGTATTAACAGCGGGAGTGGCGAATTTAATGATTTAATGATAATTTTACTTGCTTTTCAGGTTGATGGCAAGCTCGTGGTTCGGCCGTACACTCCCGTGAGCTCCGACGAGGACAAGGGCTTCGTCGATCTGATGGTCAAGGTGGAGTGATCTTTGATCTTTGGATTTCGATCTTTGGTCTTTGTACTCTTCTAATCCTTTGTCTTGCAGGTCTACTTCAAGGACGTCAACCCGCGGTTCCCCGAGGGTGGCAAGATGAGTCAGCACCTGGAGAGTATGAAGATTGGCGATAAGGTATGGGGATAGTAGGGATCAGGAAACCTGCCTAGGTTAGGTTTCACAATGCATTGAAGAATTAAAGGTATACATCTATTCTATGGCGAAAAATATCGGCCAAAACAAAGGACCGGTTTGTCAATCCCTCAGTGTAATTATGTAATGGATACGGTATCTCTGTAGGCAATAACCGGGTTTGCCATGCTTGCTGCAATGCTTTTACGATGCTTTCTTTTGGTGATGGATTTGATCTTGTGGAAACTGCGGATTGAGATCAGTCGCTTATCTCAATATTTGTGCCGCCTTTTTAGATCGATTTCCGCGGCCCGAACGGCAACATTGTCTACGAAGGTAAGCGATCTATAATTGCCATGCGACGAAAGGAATTGTTGAAATGACACAGAACTGTAAATGGCTGAGTGTGTGTGGATAACAGTGATGGAGTAAACAACATCACCACTGGGCAACTGGTCTGGTTTTGGTACGATAAGTTCATTACTTGTCGTACCAAAACCCTGCTACCCTGCTCCCCTGATTCAGGCCGCGGCTCGTTCGCCATTCGCCCCGAGGGCGCGAAGAAGGGCACGCCGTCGAGACGCCGCCACTTCACCAAGATTGGCATGATCGCCGGAGGAACGGGCATTACGCCCATGCTGCAGGTACGGTAGTTGAGGGGGTGGACAGGGGGTTACGACTGATAACTTTTAGAAACATTGATGACTGACTTTAGATTGATAAATTTTAGAAACATTGATGACTGACTTTAGATTGATAAATTTTAGAAGCATTGATGATTGACTTTAGATTGATAAATTATGAACCCTCAGCCTACCGTACGCCGCAAGATGCATCGTCAACTGCCTTCAGATAATCGCCGCGGTTCTCCGGGACGCGGCCGACAAGACGAAGCTCTACCTCCTCTTCGCCAACCAGACCGAGGAGGACATTCTGTGCCGGTAGGCAAATTTGAATTTGAATTTGCCGCGAAAATCGTAGCTAAAATGAGTAGCTAAAATGCGATGTATTTCAGTAAGGAACTGGATGAGCTGGCGGCGGCGCATCCCGATCGATTCTCCGTGTGGTATACGGTAGACCGACCGCCGGCGGAGGGATGGAAGTACTCGCAGGGTACGGTAGGGGGGATGGAGGGATACGGTAGAGGAAGGAGGCACGTGGTGGCAAAGCTGGCTTGCTTGGAAAAGTAGATGGCAACGCTGAAAGATTGCAATTTTCTCATGATGCAGGCTTCATCGACGACAAGATGATCTCGACGCACCTGCCGCCTCCGGATGACGGCACGGCCATTCTCATGTGCGGACCGCCGCCGATGGTGAGAGGATAATTCTGCGGCTTACTTTGTCTCGGTGCACTTTTATTCCATGGTGTGGCCTTGCCTTGCCAGAGAAGGCCTTGTCACGGTACCACCCACCCGTAAGTTGGTAGGTTGATAGTCTGGCACTCCAATTTTGACTTGGAAAGCGACCGACCGGTAGACCTCAAAATCGTCTGCATAACTTTACAACAACAACAAAAAAAAACGTGCTGCCTGTGCTGCAATTCGTGCTCCACTACTTTAGTGCGCGATTGGTTGCTTTTTAGCGCGCTACGTGCATTATGCAGCGTAGAGGCCCGCATTAGCTCCCCCCCCCCCGCTTCATTTGCTCTGCGTCTGTATTACCCGCCTGCAGCGTGTCTTCTACTCTACTTGAGAGAGGTTCTATTCCCGGCAATCGTCCATCCATCCCCCCCTCCCCTCCCCGGTTAATTGGCTCGGATGACGTGCATCTTGGTCGTCGGGGAAGGGCGCAATTATTAGCACTGTTTTTTGCACGCAAACGAGATTGCCGAGATTAGCCCCCCTTAGTGCATCGCGGGTATTAATAGGATACCTCTTGGCTAGAGCCCGCGAATCGATACCGATAGCCGATTTTCACCGGTTACGTTTCACTACCGACATTGTCAGAATCACATCTCCTAATACGTATTGAGTGAAACATAGCCCTGAAAAGAAGTGCCTAATTGGATTAAATGGTATCGATTCGCGAGCTCTACACTTGGCTTTTGTGTTCCACTCCATGACGTGGGTACTTGAAAAGACGTCGGCAACGAATGCTCTCTGGTGGCACGCAAAGCTCTTCGATCAGCTGTCAAACTCTGTTGAAAACCAAACGGTCCCAATCTGAGGGCGCGAAGTATTACAATGTCCCCGATTTCAGATCAACTTTGCGTGCGTTCCGAACCTCGACAAGCTCGCGTACAATCCGGATAACCGGTTCACCTTCTGAGAGGTCGCTTCGACTCGAAGAGTCCAAAGATCAAAGATCAACGACCAGCGATCTCAGTGAGAGTATGGCGATAAATGCGCGTCTTGCGTCCGATTATCCCGTGATTGTACCTGTTAGTTAGTTAATTCGCCTTTACAGTAATCTCGAATTCATTCTCTCTAGGCATCAGGCAAGACCTAGTCCGCCTGTAGGGTATTAGTGGTTAGAGGCTATGGCGAAATATGCCTTTTATTTGAGTTTTAGAAAATGTTATTTGTAAAAAAAATATGTATGATTATGGGCAGATTTCGCATAGCTACTCCTCCATGGAGTACGGTAGCCGGGGAGGGTATCGCAGACTGAAGTTTTATGCCCTATCAAGGGGAGACTGGTCTTGTTCTGCTCTGGCTATGCGGTAGAGAAGCGAGAGCTATTACTGAGAACTAAGTCATGAGTTTGGCTGTGGTTATGGGAATGGCCGATTAACAATTGTATCAAACTTAGACATAGTCTATTCTAACGTATTTTGTAGGGCTCACGATTCGGATCTTCATTATGGTTGTGTTGCAATACTATCTCAGCATAGCTATCGAAAGGACCCGAATCGCGATCACTAGTATTTCGCCTTTTCTATGCCATATATTCCCCCCATCCCATTGTGCTCCACTGCCTCATACGGAGTAGTTTTATTGTTCGTCTATTGCTTTCCTGGTCTAATAAGTCGTCTTCCTTATTGCTAGAGATATATTGCCCCTCTGAGTCTTCGTCTTCACGATGACTAACTTTCGCCCTGCATGCTCCGATAAAGATGATATGATCATTAGCTGAGTGAGTGGTGGAAGGATAAGTGTAGCTTATCCTTACTCTAGGGCATGACATCTGGAACCTTTTTCTTGCTGGATGGGTTACGGTAGGTCTCGTGGGTTGTTTACGAGTTCTGCTGCTGAGCAGTTTTCATAACCTGATCCGAAGCTATGCCTATTCTGAAGTAAATAGGATAGACTCGAAGACATGCACGATGTTGCTGGAGCTTGCTGTAAGCACGTACGATTACAACCTACATCTAACTGTGGGACAGAACTTCCCTTTAGAGAGCTGATACCGTTGTCAGATTTTGGCTTAAAGATCCATTCTCAATACGCGTCACGTACGCGTCGCGGTTCCCCGCTCACTGTGCATTTTAAATGTTTTGTGCGCGTTGATTTAAGCGGTCGTGGTAAGATGTTTTGTCATACTACGCCTATTGAGGATTGCCATCGTGTTTTCCTAGTACGCTGTCGTATTCTCAGCCGAAAGCAGCCTAGAAACCTAGAACATACAAGCTTTCCGTAACTCCTCCCCCAAAAGCCTAGTCTCTGCCCTTCATTAATTGGCCATTCGTGGTCCGACGGGCGACCTCGATGTCTTCTATAGGAAGAACGACGTAGAGGGGAGAGCTGTCATGTGATCCACTTCCTCCAATTAGCATCCCCCCTCCCCGTCTCCTATGACGATATACGGTAGCTTTTCTGGCCGGGAGCCGGGCCGCGTTTTTGCCCGTTTACCTGTCTTGTACTGATTACGGTAGCTGGAGAGAGTGCAGACCCCCCCCCCCTTGGTTATGCACGAATTATGCACGGAGAAGTGACGGGAGGTGGGAGACTGAGGGGGTAAGGTGGTGGTTATGGTGTGAGAGTCGGACTGTGAGAGGTTTTCTCTCCTTCCTCCCCCCCCTCTCCTCTTCCAATCCCTCTTCATCTCGCCTTTCCTCGTCGTTTGCGGAAGTGAATCTGACATCACGTATGTTGTGCTGGAAGAGAGATAGAGAGAGAGGGGAACGAAGGCCCGAA
>LS831491.1:42019-54048 GCA_900490955.1 Micoletzkya japonica
TGGGTTACGGTACTCTGATATAATGAAATGACAAGGTGGGTTACGGTACTCTGATATAATGAAATGACAAGGTGGGTTACGGTACTCTGATATAATGAAATGACAAGGTGGATTACGGTACTCTGGTATTATGAAATGAATAGGTCGGTAGGGTATGCCAAACCTTTTTGTGGGAGAATTGGATGCCTTTGAGGCCAAAATCCAAATGACATCCGTATTTCAGAAGCCGCAGAGAAGAACGAACCGTGGGAGGGCTTTGAGGCGAACAAGGAACGGTCGAAGAAGGGAGAGACGGTGTTCGAGGAGGATACGGTAGTGAAGGAGGAGGAGAAGGAGAGGAAGAGGCGGATCGACTGGATCGAGGAAGATGTGCTGGAGGTCGGTGTGAGATGAGCGTTGTCGTTTCAGCCAACAAAATGTAGTGAGTGCAGTAGACCTCATAGCTGTTCTGTGGTTTATGTTTGCCGTACAAGCAAAAGTTTGAGAAAAAAATAGTTGCTTTATGTTTCTCTATAATTTAATTTAATTTATCGACGCATTTGCGTGATAGGTGAATCGGGGCACTACTCAATAACTAGCCCGAAACGCCTCTATGTAATTTTTTGTATAAGCTATCTTGCTATGGAATGCATGTTACGCATTGCTGATTGCACACCTTAGCACGACGCTGCGCCAGTCCGCCAAATATGCCCCCAATTGCGACTGTGTCTGCGTCTCTCCAATTCCCATGCTCGCTCACCTCCCCTCTGTCTCTCCTTTTTTAAACGTGATCTACGCTTTGGAGCAGAATGTAACGCCTTATTAGATTAGTTGCTCCGCAGGCCGCAAGCGGCGATGCGGACTCGGGTGCGGTGTTGCGGACGCAGCTTCAGGAGGAGAACCAGCGGGTGTTCGAGAGGCTGGCCAGAGTGGACAAGGAGATGGACAGTGTCGAGACACAGGTGAGGGGGCATTGTAGAGTCGTGTAGGAAACTGAGAACTTATATTGTAATGGCAATGAATATGACTTTTTCTCAATTTCATATAGCGAACTAAGATCGAAGATGTCATGTCGTATTCAGGTGGCCGAGATACAGCGACTACAGGAAATGTTTGCGGAAAAGGTGCGTTCAGTTGAGCATGGTGGAGTATGATGGAAAAAAGATTTTTTTCTCTTTTTTTCTGGAAATATACAAAACCATTAGAATGCTGCATATGAAGTGCAGTAGTACTCTCCGTCATTGCAGCTAATGGAGCAGGAGCACGACATTGACATTCTGTACGACCAAGCACAGAATACAACGGAGAACCTGCGACAGGGCAACGAGTGGATCAGGGAGGCAATCACGAATTCGGGTAAGGTTTTTTTTTGTAAAACTCATATTCTCAAATCATCGAATGCTTATGATATTTTATTCGTTTGTTTCTGTAAATAATGTGCTTTACCTAATCCCACGAAGCTCCTGAGCTCGAAGTAGACGATAGATTTCAAATTTGGCGATGTTCAGCAAGTCGCCGTGTCGTCGTGCTCTTCTGCATTATCGTGCTAACGTTCGCGATCCTCTTCGTCGACTGGTATCATCCGTAGATTGCGAGCAATATGATCGGTGCTGAATAGTAGTATCTGAGATTAAGCGTGTCTTACTTGTTAAGTATTGGTTTCAATCGAATGTATGTACTTGGCGTCCTGGTCATATCCTATTACGCGAATTTGGGGTAATAAAGTGCACTTCAAAAAGGATGTTTCACTATATTTTCTTCTTGTATTGCTGCACCGACGACTTTCCATGGCAGTAATCTAGAAAAAAAACTATATGAACTCTATCGATGTGTCTTAATTAAGCTGGGCATGCGGCCGTCTGCACTTTGTTTTGTCGCACGAGCTCAGTAATTTGTGTCTATTCTCGTCCTTCTCGCTATCTTATAGTTTCACCGGCTTCTGTCTCCGTTTCCCTATCCTCCAAGTAGGATCGCCTCTAGCAACGAGACGAGTCCTCCCGTGATATTTCCCCTTCATTGTCTCCCGTCCTCTGTCAGTCTCATTCCCCTTCACAATGGGCCTCTTCGGCAAGGGCTTGTCCTATCTCCTCAGGGTACGGTAGATATTAAGGTGTGTTGTCCACTTCCGGCTTTCAGGACTTTTCATGCTGGACGTCAACGCACGGTATTCCGCACATTGGCATGGCCAATACGGTCTGGCTGCGGGCCATATGGGTAAGCTCTTGTTTTATTAGTTATAATTTAGAAACTTTTTTAAGCAATAGAAGAAAGCCAGGTAGAAATTTCATTATTTGCTATGAATATGGTAAATCTACCTAAGGAGAGGCATAAACGTAAGTTAGATATATCAGAATACGAACTTGACAGATCCTCGTCGTGATCGGATGCATATTCGGCTTCATAACGCAGCTCGAGTTTCTCATTCAGAAGTACCTGAGCTACTCTGTGAACACGGAGACCAACGTGAGTTTGTCATACACTTCCGTTGTGAATCAATGAATGACCTCCGCAGCTGGAGTACTCGGAACGGCCATTTCCCGTGATCACGATATGCCATCTGAATCCGTGGAAGCGGGATGCGCTCCAGAATAGCACCTACATGAGCGATATGGTTCGTGCGGTGAATCGATTTGGCCCGGTTATAAAAGATTTGAGATCAACGCGTATACCGACACCTCACAGCCTCATCCAGAGTTTGGATTCACTTCGTTTAACAGCTTACGACAGCAGGCGAGTCTTTTTGGATAACTGTGTCTGTCTGCTCCTTCTAGCATTAGCTCTTCAAAAATGCTTTGCTTTTCAGACAGCCGTTACTCTCACATCGCTTGCGTATGAACACATCTACGGTGATCTGGTGAACAGCACCAATTCAGCAATACAAGTAAGCCTCTCCCGAAGAAGTCATGAATCAGATTATTTTAGTTATGTTGCTTATCCTCTGCTTGAGCGTACGTATTTGCTCTCTTTGAAAGACTAATCACAGGATCCTGGGTATTCATACAGCGACTTGATCGTATCCTGCACCTACAACGCGGATACCTGCAACGATACGTGAGCAATGCGTGCCTTCTCTTTCCGCTTTGAACATTTTAAGGTTTAGAAAAAGTTTAGCTATGGGGCCTAATTGATAGAGAACATAGATAAAACAGTACGTCGGAAACGACGTAACCAAGGCACTTTTTTCCTGAAAATTTTAAGAATCAAGGCACTTTAACTTCAAATCCTATCAATTTATGTCAAATTATGCTGTTCTTAGCGATTATTAGCGCGAATCAAGGTACTTTTACCTGCTTCCTTATGAAAGAATCAAGTCACTTTGAAATTCTACGACGTGACTATTTTATCTATGATAGAGAAAGAAGGAAATCCTGTAATTCAGCGATTTCACGGCGACCATGGATCCATACTTCGGGCAGTGCATAACATACAATGCTAACGAATCGCACATAAGCTCTCGGGCCGGACCACTCTATGGGCTAGAGCTGATAATCAAGACGGATATGGTGAGGACGTGCGGATACTGTAGTGCTTGAGCTTTGATTGCTCTGTGCCCTTGATGGTGCATGAATCACGTCAAACACCACCTGAGTTCTTTGTCCTAGAATATTCTCCGGCGTGACGATGTCTTTAGCTTGCCCTCTTATGTGGCACCGCCTTTGTCCTTTGTCATTAAAGAAAGGAAACCGAATCGATTACTAGTCCCCGTTTAGTGGTGTAATTAGGAATTTTTTATATGAAAATTTCTTTTCTATATAACCTACGGCGCTTAAATTAGGTGGGCACAGAGTATAGACACGAGGACACTTATATACTTTTTCTGATTCATTGTCAGATTAGACGATTGCTTGCAGTCGCAATACCTGCCGTGGACCGATTCAGCAGGCGTGAATGTTGCAATTCATAACAAGGTATAGAACAAAAAACTGCGGATATCCTGTTATATGGCCAAAGTTTTCTCGAAAGTGTTCCGTGCGTGAACACACTGACAATGATTTTCTTGTAATTTCTGAAAAATCATCGTTGAACTACAGAGCGACCCGCCCTACCCGGATATAAGTGGCTATTACTGCCCACCGGGCACTGCTTCGTCACTCGGAATAGAGTACACGACAACAAACAGGTAAATGCAAAGGTCCGTTTCGTATCATCTGAACGAGCACCAACAGGCTGCCCGCACCCTTCGGAGACTGCACGACGGAACAGGAGACAGTGATGCGCAACTACGTGGGAATGTATCAGGTGGGGGGCCATACTTTACCAGAATGTTGTATATTTAGACTATTATTGATTGTTTCCGGGCTGCTTGTTTCATGAGCCTGCGAATTCCTGTTTTGAACTTATTCTATTGCAGACGGAGGGCTGCATCCGTTCGTGCCTCCAGGATCGGATCATCGACCAGTGCGGATGCTACAGTCCTGCGTCCGTTTGTCTTTATCCACACTGAACGAACGAAAAATCCCTAATCCACTAGAAAACTTTTCTCTACAATTGCTTAGTGAAGATTTCCATGCGTTTAGACAATTTTTTTATCATTTCGCCATACTGCAATTCTTGTCTATTCAGTCTCCCATACATCAATCACAATGCCAGCATTCCCTCCTGCTTCCAGAAGGATAACGAGATGGCTACTTACACAATGCTGAGTGAGAAAATGTTACCGTAGTATTTAACAGCTTTTACCTGGCAATGAATGATATGTGCTCGCTATCTTCTCTTTAAATCTTCGTTGTCAGATGACTGCATTGACGGCATCATGCGAGACACGAACAACGGCTTCGATCTCAACGTGAACTGTTCCTGCCCTGAACCATGCGAGTGAGTATATTTTTTTCTAACTAAGGACTGCGCCCCGAAAGGGCAGAGCAGCTTCCAGCGCGCAGAATGTCGCAAAATATCTTTCCTAGTCACGTTGGTAATTTTGTGCATGTTGAAAATATTGCATCGAAGATGCTCTTGAAATTTACAGTAACTTCCTTGAAAAGCTAGCTGCCAGCTTAAATAAGCCATCAATGATCCTACGATAGTCATCCTCTAACGTATGATCCTTTCCATTTATTGTTTATCGCTTAGTCACGGTCATGCTACTACTGTAGCCATCCATGTATGCATTATTTTCAATCAGACTGCAGACGTACGCCGTAACTGTCTCGACATCGCTATGGCCGGCCAACAGCTTCACGGTACTGTAACACTTGAAACACTTGTTCGGGGATGGGCTTTGTAAAGTCGTGTGCGTGTGTGGGTGTAGACAACAGGCGCTGTTGGTGCCAGGTTTTATCTTCAGACGTTTCGGCCGTTTTCATGCCATAGTGATTAATTACCTACAAGAAGACTTGTATCAGCGTGTATTTTATCTCTAAGCAATAGTGAGTTGCACAATGTTGTTCGCGTGGCTGAAAACGGCTGATAAGTTTTAAAAAAAAAACAGAGTGTGCCTGAACTTTCGACGTACTTGCAGCCGAACGAGTGCACGGCGTCCACGGTGTCAGATCCGGATCAACCGTGGAGAACCGGCCCGAACGGAGGCAACAAGAGCACGTGCGTCGAGTGGTGGGTATATACTATGAAATTTATTTAGTATGTAGTTTACATATCTTTCAAAATCTTGCTGCAAGCACGATAATAGCAGAAACCGCCGCCCCAGGAATTGTGGCATAACGGACCGTTTGATTACATTTTGCCGGCTAAAACATGGTTAGGCTCGAAGGTAATTCAAGAGCCTTCGTAAAGGCGGCGAGCGTAAAGGTCGTGTTTGGCACGTACTCAAAACTATTCACCGAATGGAAAGGAGTAGAAACGAACGCTCACGACAAAATGTAGCTTTGCTACAAAATAAAGCATAATGAAGCTCTCGTAACTTGCCTTCTTTAGGTACACGAAGAACACTCTTCTCATACAGGTCTACTACGAAGAAATGAACTACCAAGTTCTGCTGGAGTCGGAGGCTTACTCGGTAGGGAAGCTATTGCTGTAATTGCATCGATCCTACCAGTCTTTAGTCCTTACCATAAGCACCAGCTCGAATTCAGCTGGTCTCCCTGATCTCGGAAATCGGCGGTCAAGTCGGCCTCTTCCTCGGCATGTCCATCATCTCCGTCTTCGAGTTCCTGACCCTTCTGCTGCTGCTCTTCTACTACGTCACCTCTCACCGATCTCGACGAGTGCAGATCGAAGAGTTGGAGGCGGTTATCGAGAGGAACAGGGTAAACGATAGGGTCCGGGATGAGAGCTCGACGAACAATCGATGAGCGTATCGCCAAAATGCAAGAACGACCCGAGACAGGGAAGGATTGTGAAGAGACGCAGACTAGGAATGCACGTTGACTGATGAACTCTATGCGGGATCGTTAGCGGAAATTGTGCACGGAAATAGTCATTGTCAGACTACGTAAATAAGGACGGCGATTCGAGTGCTATGAATGCTTCCTTTACGCGTCGTTTCAGCTCCGCACCGAGGAGATGCGTCGAGAGGCCGAGGAAGAAAGGCGGATGTACAGGGAGAAGGAGAGGGAGCTGGCTGAAAAGACACTGTTAGCAGTTCCTTATCTTGTTTTACAGTTCGCGTTTGCCTCTACTCACCTAGTGGCACCAGTTCAGTTTGTAACGTTTTCTGCCGTGAGCTCAAAGTAGGGCTTGTTCGATTTGAGTGGCTTGATGTTTCATATTTTATTTGAAATTATCGTATCAATCAGAAAGCAGTTCTACTATTGCAGATACGAGCACGCGAAGGACGAGGAGGCGCTTCCTCCTGCCAATACCGACACTATCTATGTTTTATGAAATCACCATCATCCCAACGGCTCATCGTTCCTTCCTTTCCTAAGAGCAACGTGTATATAAAGAGAAGACTGGTAAAGTGTTATATATATATATTTCTATATTTTATCGACATGCATAGCATGAGACGGAACAGTAGCATTGTGATAACTTCCACAGTGTAAGAGGCAGAAAATGGTATATCGATGGTACCTACAAGAGGGGAGGGGGAGGGGGGCACAGCATACCAAGCGTCATAATAGCGAATAGCCGTTTTCGCGCATAGGATCCTGTAGGCGAACCAGTGAAAGACTTAAACTCGCCACTATGAATTCAAGAAGTTCTGAAAATTTGGTGCTGATTGGTTGAGCTAATCTTGAGAAAATTAAAAAAATAGTAGTCATTTCGCTATTAAACACATTCTTCACCGGGCGGAATGCTGTGGGGGGGATAGGGAAGCTCGGCACGGAAAGGGTTCACGGCTAGGTATTTTTGTCCTGATAAATGATGCAATTGTTCAATTTCCTTATTGCTATTATGACTAGCTAAATAAAAGTTACGGTGAGCTTAAAACACTGATTGTGTTTCTCTTGTGCCCGTCTATTTTAGTTCTCGATAGGTCCCCCTCGAATGTCGGCTATCCGTGCCATCGTCTCCTCTCCCACTCCATCTCTCCTGGCAACCCGTGTCAACGACCCCCTCATTTTCTCTTCTCTTCTCTTCTCCTTTAACCCTTCTCATTGTCACCCCCCCAACTCCCCCTTTTTCCACCTCCTCCTTCCCATTCTTTACTCCCTGTCTGTCTTCGTCATCTCTGATCCCGCACCGAGATGAGTGTCTTCAAGAAGGGCTTGGGCTACCTGCTTAAGGTACTGCTGTGGGCTATAATATTTAGCAGTATATTGTTTACGGTTACGTGTTATATAGTAGCTTGCATACGTAGATATGTTGATTTCCAGGATTTCTCGTGCTGGACCTCGACCCATGGCATTCCTCACATCGGCATGGCGAACGCCATGTGGCTGCGGATTATGTGGGTACGGCCGAGTTCAGTTTTGCATATTTAGGGGTTTTTTTGTTTTTCTTCCCCCCCCGTCTGAACGGGGTTCATCAGTACCTAGAGGATACCACGAATCGGGCACTTTTGATGGTTCTGTTTCCCGATCAATTCATAATGGAGCTCGCTGTCTTATTATTAGAGATGTGCATGGGAGTTCGTTTGGCCGAAAGGTTTCATTGCTTTTGGTGACGAGATGCGTCGCGGTTATGAATGATGTGTGCGAGACATAGGGGTCAAAAGAACTCTCATGCACAACTCTACTTATTATCGTCGGATGCGCGAAACAAAAGCCATCAAAAGTACCCGATTCGTATCCTCTATTCATCATAGATCCTGGTCGTGTGTTGCTGCATACTCGGCTTCATCATCCAGCTCGAGTTTCTCATCAAGAAGTATCTGTCTTATCGCGTCAACACGGAGACTGTCGTATGTTCTATTGTTGACGAAAACATTCCACCAGTAACCTCATTCCTACTTTGTCTGCACCCTCTTCGTGCCGCTCCGCTCTCTCGTCCGGAAGTAGGAATGAGGCAACAGACGGAACACTTTCCTCAACCATGTTTCGTAGCATTGTCTTCACTCCATTCTAACTTGGCCTGATCGTTGGTTGGGCATCACACTATCTATAGTAGAGAAAAAGGGAAGATATAATCGTTCCGGTTGTAGCGCTGATTCCGGTGCCTTTCACAGCGATCTAATCAAGTTCTAGTGTGTATCATGAGAAAGTCTAGATGTTACTGATCTCAAAAACGTATCCATCTTTCTAATATCTTGCGTTGGAATGAAATGGCGCCGTTTCAAAGCGCGAAAAATTCGCTAAACACCGTAGCGGCGGAATCACGAATGATACGTTCCGCTTTTCGCGACGCTATATAGTCGCACATCTTAGCTGGAGTACTCGGAGCGTCCGTTCCCCGTGATCACGGTGTGCCACATGAACCCGTGGAAGCTGGACGCGGTCCAGGCCAGCCCCTTCATGAAGGACATGGTATACGCCTTGCAGTTTCACGGTGTTCTGACAACAGTCAAAATGTTAAGCGAACGAGATGCCGTAAAATTACCCTGATTTCGGCAGGAACTCTCGCACGGAAAACACCGTATCCTGAGCATTTTGTCTCGTTCGCTTAACATTTAGAACATCGTGGTTTGATAAATTGATAAAACAAACTTGAAAAAAAAAACTTTGCACTCCGTATTTCAGATCGCCGCCTATACCGATACAACCGAACAACATCCTGAATTCGGGTTCTTCGCATTCAATGGGGAACGCCAACAGGTACAGCATACGTGTGACTTTAACAATAATTAATTTTATATTCGTGACGAAAAGCTGTTTATCCTTATATTCATACTTCTTGTATTTTATGGAATTCAGACTGCCCAAGCCCTCACATCGCTTGCCTTTGATTATCTTCAAGACCTTGTCAATGATGTCGACAATATAACTGCCCCCGAGGTGGGTTTTCCTTATTATTGTGGCTATCGCATTATATTTTATAGATTATTAGCCGGTTAGAAAAAAAATATTAATCTTCTTTGACTTTTTTTGGCTTATTTCAGGATCCAGCCTACACTTACGACGATCTCATAGTTTCCTGTACGTACAACGCTGAAACGTGCAATAGCTCGTGAGCTTCTTTTTTACCATTTTGAGAATCGCTTTTCGCCGGACTTATTTAGCAATTTGATATTAAAACTAAAGATGCATAATGGATCAATTCCTATTTCCATCGTTGATTAACACCTAACATATCGTTCAACATTGCTTCAGTGATTTTACAAATACGATGGACCAGTACTTTGGCCGGTGTCTGACCTTCAACTCGAACGAGACTCAGATGAGCTCACGGGCCGGTCCGTTGTACGGGCTGCAGCTGACCATAAAGACGGATATGGTAAGGGTCTCGTTCGTAATTAGAGCTGTCCTACGCGAAGGCGATGAAGCAAGATATGATTGTATTTTATTATTATACTAACACTTGCAGTCGCAATATTTGCCGTGGACGGATTCATCCGGAGTGGTCATTTCAATTCACAACAAGGTCAGCTCGGTAATTCACTGTTTCGGGAAGTTTTGACCAATTTGTGGATAAGATCTAGATCTAGATCTTATCCAGAGGGAGAGATCTATGCTAGATCTAGATAAGATCTATATCTAGCATAGATCTAGCGCAACCAAAGAGATGTATGGTTTAGAATCACTAAATAAGAGGTTAAAATGCTCATGAATATTCTAGTCGGACCCTCCGTACCCTGATATCTACGGCTACTATGCGCCTCCAGGCATTGCTGCTTCTCTCGCCTTAGACTTCACGACGACTACCCGGTATGTTTCGTAATAGCCGCCCTCCACAAGGCTTCCCCTTTTTGCAACGCAATGAGCAAGGAGATCACAGATGGGGAACGAAGGGTCCAAGAGAGTAGGATGCATTGCGTTCTAACACGCATTTAATTTAAAATGCATGTATTAGTTCGGTGGGTCAGATAGCTGATAGGTTTAGGGATCAGTCAGACTTTTGGGTCATGCGTTCTAAGATGCATTTTAAACGTGTGTTGGAACGCGATGCATCCTACTCAAGAGAACAGCGAAACCGAACAACAAGCGTATCACGGTTACGTATAATCAGATTACCCGCTCCGTTTGGCGATTGCACGGAGCTGCAGGAAACGGAAATGCAGAACTACAATGGCATGTACCAGGTGCTTGCTTTCGCTTTTTATATTATATTAACTGAGAATTGTTAGGGCACTTCAGAAAAACTATGCATTGTGTAAAGGAGAGGTTCATAGAAATTCGAACGTCAGGGATTTGAGTAGATTGTATTCTAAACTGTTCTTCATCAATTGCCTTTCGCTGCAGACAGAGGCCTGTATTCGGTCGTGTCTCCAGGAGCAGATAGTACTCCAGTGCAAGTGCTACAGTCCCGCGTGAGTTTTTAAAAACATAGTTCTGTTACGATAAAGAAATTCCTCCTTTAGCCTGGTTGCTACTGCTCTACCTTAACGAACATGAAGCTTGCTAGCTTTTTTACATGTATTCTTTATAGGTTGAATTACATAAGTCACGACGACTCCATTCCATCGTGCTTTGATCCAGACGACCCTACCACAACCTACGAGACCTACGGTATATATATATATATATGGCTGTATATCACATATGCTTTTCTATTAGACTATAAATCATTACTTCGATTATTATATTGCTCACGGAATTAGGAATGAACTAAGATCTTGTACGTAGGTCAGTGCATCTACGATATCATGTACAATACAGCGGAGGGATTCGATATGAACACGAACTGCACGTGTCCACAGCCTTGCGTGTAAGATCCTCTTCACTTCTTAGTATCTTGTTGTTTTAAATGCCTTGAGCATGATTAAAGATGATGGCTGTTTTAATGCATGACTTTGAGCGACAACGAATTCGCCGTAACTGTCTCCACGGCTCTCTGGCCAGCCAACATGTACACGGTGCTGCTGCATTACCTGATTTATTTATATGTTCCTTAAGTGCGCGAAATGTTATTCCTAAACCTCTTCGTACAGCCTAACGAGTGCACGGCGGCGGACCAGAGCGGCGAGCCGTGGTACGTCGCCGGCCAGAACGACACGAAGGAGGCCTGCATTGCATGGTAGGAGTGTAGCCGGAAGACTTCCTACTATTCTTATTATGCTAGAAGAAGGATTTTCATGAAAATATCAGCGGATTCCTCCCAATGCATTGCTACGCTTCGCATCTTGTGACAATTTTTATGTGCACCTCAGGTACCAGAAGAACACCCTGCTGGTCGAGATCTTCTACGAGCAGATGAACTACAACGTGCTGTCCGAGTCGCAGGCGTACTCGGTTCGTTTCTTCTCTGCATTTTCCTGGAATAGCCCGTTCAGCTGGTCTCCCTGATCTCGGAAATCGGCGGTCAAGTCGGCCTCTTCCTCGGCATGTCCATCATCTCCGTCTTCGAATTCCTCACGCTGGTCCTCCTGATCATCTACTACGTGACCTCGCACAGCTCGCGCAAGGTCGAGCTGGAGGAGCTGGAGAAGACCATTGAGAAGACCAAGGTGGGCTATCTATTTTTGTCTTTTTTGTTCTCTTCAAAGATGCAAGAGCAGAAAGGAGAGTTGGGCTGAAAAAGGGCATTGTGAATTGAACCGATCCATCTGTTTCTTTCGTTCGAAAAGGCGTCTAACTCTCTCACCTTTGCACACTCTCTCGCCTATATATTCGGAA